>JAENPR010000702.1:0-331185 GCA_018135685.1 Themeda triandra
CGCGGGTTCCCGGGCGGGAAGCGGAGGATCACCTCCTCCACGAGCTCGTCCGGAAGAGGCAGCGGCAACGGCGAGGGCGCCATGGCGCTGGATTGGTCACGGCGGCTAGGGTTCTGCGGCGGCGTCGGCGTTGGGGATTGTTTGGGGAATGAAACGAAGAATTCGCAAGACGGACGGAGGTGAGCAAGAGCGTTGGACCTGGACTCTTCCAGTTGGGCCCCACGTAAAGAATGTGTATGGGCTTGGGCTCTCTCTCATGGCGTTGTAGGCCCATATCCAAATGAGGTTTAAGCTGAACGTTTTTTTAAACAGAACACAAGCAATGTCCTAGTCAGAGCAGCTTCACCAACACAACACGCCGAGATTGTACCCAAACAATTATGATTTATAAATTTCTGGTTGCATCGAAACAATTATAATAATTTATAAAGCCACTACCTCAAAAAAATTATAATCATGAGATTGTACCCCACAAGATTCGGGGTCCTTGAGTGTCTTTCTCCACACTAGTTGTAGATCGAGTACACATTTTTCCCAAATGATGAAAAAACATTACTCCCCTGTGGCCCTGTCCATGAAAATGACATTATGGGACGAGCGTCTGCCAAATTTTCTAACTTTGATCGATCTATAAAAAATATGTACACTGATTAAATTTCATATTAAAGTATATTCAGCAATTTATCTAATGATGCTAATTATGTATCTCAAATGTTAGGAGCTTGAGCATTTCTACCCATATTTTTATGATTGTTTATGATTTTGCCCTTATTTTTTTAATTTTGTGATTTTACCCCTATTATTTTGAAATGAAAGAACACTTTACCCCTGGTCAGTTAAATAACCACAATTTAATATCACACAATTATGACAAAAAATAATATATATGATTCATGGTGCTTGGTTGGAGTTGTCGGGGATGAACGAATGAAGCAGATGTTGTTGTTGTGGCCGAACCTAGGGCGTGGGAAGAGCAGTAGGGCCCAGCCGCCTCTCGCTGGGGCGCGCCAGGGCAGGACAGCCCCGGGTGCCCACCGCCGCTGCTGATGGTGCCTTGGTGCTTGCGCCGCCGCCGGGTGAAACCCTAGCACGGGTGAAGCCGCGATGGGTTCGGAGTCAGGACCGAATGTCGCGCGATATGAGTGAAGGAGAAAAGTATTGAGGGGTATCACTATCTTTTGCCCTACATGCCTTTTTTTGCCATTTAATGTAACCTTTTTTACGGCGTTTCAAAAGAGACGCAAGCGGAAGCTTCAATTGAAAAAAAACGATGGCAAAATCACAAAGTTAAAAAAGAAGCGGCAAAATTACCATTGGACTTTAGAATAGGGTCAGAAACACTAACACCCCTAAATGTTAATATTCTTTATGCGGGAACTTCATGTGCTCCTGGTTAAATAAAGTGAGGATGAACCGCTCACATACAGATTTTACACAAATTCCATATTGGCCAAACATTAGAGCACTTGTTCGCACATATATATATATATATATATATATATATATATATATATATATATATATATATATATATATATATATATATATATATATATATATATATATATATATATATATATATATATATATATATATGAATTCTGCAGCATCAGAAAAGACAAAGTAGGGATAGGTTCACCGTGATAGAGCACTTAATCCATTACACTGGAAAAGAGATTGATATGCATGTAACCTGTCGTCACTAAATCCTTTAAGCTGAAACCAAGCTTGATATGCATGCAGTCTCTAATAGCTTTTTTCGCGAATACGTACCAGTGTGTGTATCTTTGTATTCGAAGGAATAAAGTTTACACAATGTTACACGAGCACCTAAAGAGGCCAAGATAAGACGGCCATAGCTGGACCATCCTGGCATAAGATCTCTAATCAATATTACATAAAGCACCAACTAACACTGATGCCACGACCCGATCTAAGAGGTGGCCTTGCATCTTGCTTTGCGTCTTCCGGGCTGAACATCCTGGAAGAGCTCGTCTACTGCTTCGGCATCGGCCACCGTTAGGTCGACGCTGAAGAGTTTTTCTTACACCTCCGGCCTCATCGCAGGTCTATGGTGAAATCCATATGGTGGTGGACCCTTGATGAAGCCCATGCGCTGCATAATTAGCAATTGGAGAGAGGGGCTAGGCCACCAACCGTCTGCTCCACCACGACATCCGTGGCTTAGTAGGAGGCTGCTTTGGAGGATCACAAATAAGGGAAGAGTCCCTCTTACGTGTCACTTCATTGATGAAGTTGTCAAGGCGGCGTCTGGTGGTGTCGTTGCTAACCTCACTCGAGTAGGAGTCCACCGGTAGTGAACCGGGAGGGATGACTACTTTCAGAGAGCCCGCTGCCCAGTGAATGGGCGCGGAGGTGGCGTCTTCAACCCACAGGAGTCCACTACTGTCGGTTCGTCATCATCTCTAGCTGAGTGGTCACTACGGTCAGGTTCTCATCTTGTGGTTGTGTTGGCGCCAGAGGTGACACCAGTAACTCAAGAGAAGCTCCCACAATGAATGGGCTGCTTGCAAGCAAGCTTGCAAACTCCAACATCATGTTCTCCATGATGTCATGGATGTGCACGGCGTCCGGGCACACCGTTAGTGGGACAAGTGTTTTTCTGGAAAATGCTTGGTATCAAATAGACCTGGAACGTATTGGTAGCCTTAACATGCGTTTGAGGAAATTTGTGCTAGAAAACTTTGAAGGAAGCAGATCACAAGTTGCCTTTGTCAACCTTTTTTTATCAAATGTGAGATTGCTAGAGTCACTTGAGTTAGAAGTTAGAAACATTATTAGCAACGAGTGTATTGCAGCGCAAAAAAGTTTACTCCATATAAAGTGTGCTTCGAGGGTTGCACGAGTCGATTTTGTACCCCATAATAAAACATAAAGAGTGCTTCATGGGATGCATGGGTCAGCACATGACCTTTTGTAATCTGCATGCTAAGCAAGGACAGGCTCTGCGAAATGACCATTTTCAAAGGTGTCATTAGTAGATCTAATGACGTCAGGAAAGGCATTTTGGTTTTTGGGTGGGACGAATATTCAGTGAGGTTAGTCATTTTGCCATGTTTGACATTTGTTCTTTCTTTCCTATAATACTATGATTTAGCAACTGTTTTGGCTATATATTTCATTTTAAATAGAGAAGGGCTCTTCAGATGTCCATTGTTAAAATTCCTTATATTTCTTCTTTAAAAAAAGACACCAGAAATTTAAGTGTTATTTTCACAAGTTGAAAGCCCTTAACATAGCAATGAAAGTAGCATAGCAATTCATTCATTTGTTATGCATCCTATGAATGTGTGAGATATGATTGTTCTAAAGTTTCTAACCTCTGATGATTGTTGTCAAGGTTTATTAGGCTTGTATGAAGTAGGCACAGACCTGTTCAACTCATAATTGAAGTGAAGAATGGATTTGAATTCAGAATAGCATCAACTGCTATATTATTTGTGAATCTTTCATCAACAATGCATTGAGGAGAAGATAATTGGACACCTTGGACATTCAGCCTGAGGTATTTCTTATCCATAGGCAAACTACCAGGAACAAAAATCACTGACATCAACGTCAAAGAATAGCAGCTCATATGAGGTTCTCAGCTAGAATAAAACACTCTTGTCACATATGAATCTTGATCTTTCAGCTTTATAAAAGTAGTAGTATGATTTATTCTACTCGACATATACGACGGACCAAGGCCACGGATAATGCAGTACGCTGGAAAATCTTGTTTGTCAGTATGGAAAGCGAACAGCCTTCCCACAGAGGACGGCTTTGGTTGGTATGGTGTACACGTTGGAGAAGGCCTACTCTGGCGTCCACACCCTGAGGTAGAGCTGCTGGGCAAGGTACTGCTGGTCCCAGATCGCCGACCGCAGGTTCCACATCCCCTGTGGTTGTCCAACAACACCAGGATCGCTGACCATCTGTTCAGGTACACCTGGTGCATTCATCACAATTGGTTGCCATTTTTCAGCTCAGTGTTTCAGCAATGTTCAGAGTAGTTCTGGGCTTGTTCATTCTCTAATCTTGATATAGGAATTCAATCTTCTTTGAAGTTTGCACATGCATACCTGAACTGTGTGTCTTGCTTGTGCGTCCACCAAGTTTCTGAGATGTCCATTCTTATTTTTCCAACTAGGTGTGATTGCAATGATAGCAAATTGTATGTATCCCCAGCAAAAATATATTTTTGTTTCCTCACGAGAACAAAAATACATTTGTTATTCTCATCGTAATTGAATGGACCAGCTGTTCTGAATGTGTTATTAATTTAGATCAAACATTTTCATGCTTGCAAAAGCTGATTGCCTAAGAAGTTGCTGATGTGTGCCACACAAATAAACAAATTTATCTGCCAGTTTTTGCTACCACATCGTTATCGTAAGCAGGACATGGCCATTTTAAAAATCATATAGGTAAGGTTATCAGCAGGATAGATGGAACTTTGGTACGAATCGTATAGGATATATAGGTAGTACAAATGAATGAATAGTAATAAATAACAGGACGTTGTTTTCAGAAATAGCAGCAGTTTCAATCATGAAACAGTTTCAGCAAAGCTCTAGTGTATCAAAAAATCAAAAAAATGAGTTAATGAGTTAATGACAGAGGTAAGAGCAGTGAAGAACACTAGATACGTTGATGTTTGGGTGTCAGAACAAGAAATCAAACTCAAAAATAGCAGTCGAACTCTGTGATTTCTGTACTCGACCACCATCTTTCCTCGATGTGTGGAAACTTAGATACTATTCGCCTGTGAGACTCCTAGACACAAGCACACCCGAACCAGAAAACCCGAACCGAACTCTACTTGTTGCGTTTGACGCCCACAACACACCGGTCCAGCTGGTCCTCTAGGATGCCACTTTTAGCTGGAGACCTAATGCATACTAGTATGTTGCGCGCGCCATTGCGCGCGCGCTCAAGAAATTAAAGAAGCAGCGCAGGATTGAACAGCCATATGTGTTGTAACGGTCCATGTTAACCACATAGTAGTTCTGTTTCTAACAATATTGACGTTTGTTGTCAAAAAAAAAAACAATATTGATAACACTTGGTAGCACAGTATTATATAAGTCGGTTATACGGTGTACATACAGTGTAACATAAGCAAGAACCGATGCTTCAAGCCTTATATATTGAAAGTACCTCACAGTATATGGAGATAAAAAAAACAATACATGACACATATTTGCTGTTCGCCTAGCCAAAATGGAAACTGAGCATGCAGATATTCAATCTGGTGATATGGTGAATAGCTCGTGGCTTTGCGCTACCTTAGAAATCAAACTGATCTGCTGGCAAACATGATCGTAGGCATTGGCAGCGGCACAAAATAGTATGTTTCCAGAAATGTCAAATCTGTGCATATACGAGCTCGATTCTTGATGCAAAGATCGGTAAATGAGAACATGTATCTCCATGAGCACATTCGCCAAGCTCTCATTGGACTAAGACTAACATAAACCAGGTCCCCTTCTCAATGGATATCTGATCTGCATGAGAAGATGGAAACATCGTGAGGCAAGTAAACTGAAATTAGATACTGGATAAGATGGCACAGTTTGTTATTCACATAGTTGGTGTCCCTTGATGCGATTACAGTTGCTTATGTGCATCCGATGCAGGAAAAATTGGGAACAGAAAGAAAACTCAATAATTACTGATGCGCGTTCGAGTGTCTAAACAGCATATCACAGCAAAAACTGGGAACAGAAAGAAAACTCTTGAATTAATGATTTGTGCAACGTACTATTATTATATCTGTATTTAAACCTCAATATTTGATTGCTCTCTTATGCGACCATTCATCCAACGGATAAAGGCACAACTTTAGACTCACCATCTCATCACAAGCTGTAATTACATAATTTGAAGGACGATTACACATTTTACAAATTGTCAAATTAACGGAGTGGCTGAAGAGCATGTGTTGTCTTCTAGGTGGAGCTGCCCGACACTATGATCCATTTTTTGTAAAGGCATTAAAATATAAATTACAGTCTAAAATATTTTGTTCAGATTAACATTCCGTATTCATATTATCCAAACTATAATGTAATTTGTGCAAAGGTGCAATTACCATGAAGTTCAGGAAGTGCATAAATTATTAGTTGCTTTTGGCACTTGTAAAAAAACATCTCATAATAATCAGTTAGCATGGAGTTCAAGAACTAACAATTGATTTTGCCGCTCAGTTACTATGGAGTTCAAGAATGACACAAATTACTGAACTCTATCTCTAATGACCCTGCCATGCTATTACTGCACCTGTGGTAGCATTACATGTAGCATAGCCTCCACTGTGGCTAGTATGATAACTGGACCTTCTTGCATGAGTTTATTGATGAATGACTCATAATTTTAAATTTGAAATGGAAGCACTATGTTCTATGGCTTGTTATATAATTGATAATAAGGCTGGATGACCCTAGTACAACATTACAATTCAAATTTATGTTTCCATGCTACTACAGAATTATGTAGTGCTCAGATTAACAATTGTTCCCCAAGCAAGATATGTTTAAAATTCCTCGACACTACTCTTCTCAGTATCCCAGCCATTATGTTCAAGTAACCCCTAGTGCTACTCTTGTCAGTACGTGAGTAATATAAGGATCAGTGGCATTACTTTTCTTCAGACTGCAACTTAAAAAGAGAGGAAGAAATAACATATGACAGAATCTGGAGTAATAGGAGTAGGAACCATATCTTGTTCGAGTCCAGTGAGATCAGGAGCTCCGTTCGTCCCGGTGAGATCAGGAGTCTGCAATGACAATTTTGAATGATAAGACTAAAAATTGTAGCCTATTGTCGAACTTTAATTTTCCAGCATCAAAGCATGATAAGATCACACATGGTAGTATGATGAAATATGTTAGATGAATTTAACATAAACAATTGTGCTAAAACTCATTGGCACTGAGAGGCAAAAATAGAAACCAGCAGCCAGTCAGCTTTCATCACCTTGAATTCTACTAATAAAGGCATTGACATTAAAAATCATTTTAGGTTATTTTTACTCGTAGGCAAATGTGCCTCTATTTAGGAGACGCTTACTAAAAACTACCTAAAATGATTTAGCAAGAACCACATGGGTATATATCTAATAAGCAGACATCTCAAATAAGTCAAAGAAAACGTGTAATATTGACCTACATCTATAATGAGTTAAGATGGCTGTGTAGAGGTGTGGTGAATTAACATTTCATCAGAGTGTAGTGCTTGTCTCTTCATTGTAAGTGTTCTTTTTACATGGTCCGTTATATGTCCAGATAGTTAGAATGGCTTCGCCACCTCATTATACCATATCTGAAATCACTAAACGAAATAGGATTCAAAATGGACAGACTTAATTATTTCAAAAACATTATTTAGGGGAATATGTTAACATATATGTGAGGATAAACTAAAGATCACAGGAATAACAGGTAACAGGAGGTTATAGTTTCACTGACAGACGGAAAGAAAAAAATAACAAATAAGCCATCAGCCACAATGCCCATCATACTAATAGATAAATGTACAATATGCTCTTCACAATAACACATCATATATATAATGTACCATGGAAAATAAGTATACACGCATGTTAATAACAAACGTAAGGCGATGCAAAAGTACAGATACGACAACCATAGGCAGCAACAGAATCAATTCAATAAACATGCAGAGACCACCATGGCTGGTTCGAACAATGCAAACATACCGGTCAACCACACTACTGGAACAGGACGTCGGAGCCAAAGACAGCAACACAGGTAGTCAGCAGCTTTGATTTCAAAGAACCTGGAAGAATAGGCGATAAACATCACACAAACAAGCAACAAAAGGGCCTCCCCCACTGGCCGCTGCCGGGGGTGGAAGCAGGACGTGTTGCAGCAATATCTGCAGTGAACAGTAAGGAAAAAATTAGAACATAGCAGGAACCGCAAACGCGGACTGCGAACGGAGAGGATTCGGAGGCACGGCCGCAAAGAAACGGAGAACAGACCCCCTACATAATGCCGTGAATCCGATGAGCAGCACAGCAGTGATGAGAACCAAGCAGACATCAGGAAAACCAGGAGAACATACGTGACGACTGCGCGGACGATAGCCGAACAAGCAGACCAGGAATAGAACGATCCGGCGAGAACGAACAGCATGGTACACCGCTGGCACGCAAGGCAATAACCAATCAGAACCACGCCGACAGAACACCCCCGTGCAGACGCGCACTGCGCGGCCGGACGCCGCTGGAATCAAATCGCAAGGACCCACCAATAGCAGACCGATGGAAGGAGCAGAGGCAAATCGAACCGGAATAACCAATCAGAACCACACCGAGAAGACACCCCCGCGCAGACGCGCAGTGCGCAGCCGGACGCCGGTGGAACCAAATCGCAAGAAACCCACCAAAAGCAGACCGGCGGAAGGAGCAGAGCCAAATGCGAATCGAATCGCAAGAACCCACGAAGACCAGGCCGCCGGAAGGAGCAACGAGGACCTAGCATTCTTGGATGCGACCGCAAGGACGGGAGGACGAAGCCGGGCAGCACAAACGGGGCGGCGAAACCCACATCCACGACGAAAGAACGAAGGAGCGAAGACTGCAAACAACAGGAGAAGAAGGTGGCCTCAGTCACCACGGAGCAGGAACCCTGGGCCGAGGGGAGGACGGAAGGCGCTCGAATCGAGTGAACCGAATCGCAAGAACCCACCAAAACCAGCGGCTGGAATGGAGCCAATAGAATGGCCAGAATCTACCAAAACCACACCGGCGAAAGGGGCAAAGCCAAATGCGAGGCGCACACCGGAAAAGAAAAGGCGATGCAGGCGATGCCACCCCCAGATGGAACCCTACCATTCCCAAGTACAACCGCAAGAACAGCAGAAGGAAGACGAAGAGGACCAACGGCGCGGCCAACGGCGAAACCCAGAAGCACGAGGAGAAGAACGCAGCTAAAAAAGAAGAAAGGAACAGCGACGAATGCAAACAACAGAAGAGGACGCGACCTGAGCACGGCGCGATGCACGGACACGATGGCGGCGGCGGCGGCGGCGACGGAGGCGGCGAGAAGAAAGGCAATGCTGGAGAGGTAGGTGGGTCGGATTAAATGCAGCACCAGGAAAGGAAATGGGCAGCCCAATAGTAGAATTTTGGCGACGGACGCGAGAAAGTGCCGTCCAATAGGAACGCACGCGGCAGGCCACGCTGGAGACAAGCTGGACCCACGTCGGCATCCGAGGTGGACACGCCCGTTGCCTCCCAACCGGCGCCGGTTAAATAAGAAGAAATGCTTACTGGCTTCTTCCACACTTTACTGTGTCCGGAATGGCCGCACTGGCTATATGGTGTCGATTGGTCAATCATTCTGATACTCCTAATCCGGGTGACTATGCTCTTTTTAAGTCCGGTTGTGATAGACCTTCTAGCAGCCAGGATGTCGACAAACCATTGTCACCATGGGTAAACTAGCTTGGTCGGATATAAATTCCAAAGTGGCAGGAACAGCGGCAGGAGCGGTGTGTGCCTCTTTCCTGATGCCTCAAATTTCCACGACTCAGGATCTTTTTCTTTTTTTTATGACTTAGGATCTTATTTTTTTTATGCAACACTAACATGTTCACTTAAAGGAGAGGAGCTATCAAGACATATGTGTGGAGCGTGTGGCTTGATTCCGAGATGAAGTAATGTACATGCAAGAGTGTGGCGTCATATTTATACTAGTATCTGTGTTGGTCTTTTATTGATTGGTGGTTGGTAACCAATCTGTGCCTCATTTATGAGTTAATTTTGGGGTGGCTGGAAAAGATATGAGCTGTCCATCGAGAGCATGGTAGGTACTTATTGAAAAGGACATAAACCAAACAAGTGGGAATACTTCCAAAAGGATGCATGAGACAATAATACTGGTTTACCATCCCGTGCTCTCGCACATGTTAGAACCTTATGAGAAACTAATAAGAATTAATTATAGATTGAATATCATTTTCTCTCTACTAATGTTCCAAAATAAAACCTATGATAAGTACTCTATGGTCTATATTGAATTCTGATATTCAAATATTGATTTATGTGTTTTTTCATTCATATCAATAGGTTATATTACATGGCACCTCTATGAATTTACATTTAGTTGAAACATTTGGTTAAACTAAGATAGTTTTAGTTGTGGTCTATATTTTGGCGTCATAAACATAAATTTTGATTTCCCCAAATTTTAATCTTATTAATTCCTCATACCAATAGCTATTATTTATAACGGTGTTTTTTCTACGGAGGTAACCCTGTTTTTTTATAAAGCATATCACACCGTACACATAGGCTTTACACAGAAAGAAATAGAAACAATAGCTTTACAATGGTGAATATAGACTATCGGTTTGATGAAAACATGTTTCATAGATTTTTGTAAGAACTTATGCTGATCTTTTTTTATTTCTACCATTTTCACATATAATAATTTCTATGATTAATGTTTATCAGCACCCTATATGTATTAAGTTGAAACAAAAATAAACTTAAAACATACAAACTCATATTTCATCCATTTATGTGATATCATGAAAATCTATACTTTAACCTTTACCTTTTGATCTAGTTGTAGTAATATTCTTTACATGTATTACTTTCATATTTCTCATGCTTATTTTATCATTTATTCAAAATTTTCATGTGTTATTTGATTCAAATAATATTCTGGGTTCTGGGCTACCCTCTTAGTCTTGACAATGTCATAAATAGTTATCTCAGCATGCATCATGGCACTTGAGTTGAATTTATTGTATCGTATTAGTATAGTTTTCTTAAACAAATATTTCTTAAAATTAAGTTATTAATATTCATGTGATATAATGTTTTAGTTAAAATGTTTAAGCTTTCGTGGAAGACAACGTCTTTCAAAATTTATTGTCATGGAACATTACTAAGTGGTTTGCTGGATACATTTCCACGCTTGATAAGCTTACAAAAACAAACATCCGTACTAATGTAAGTTTTAACTCTCCCGTTGAATTATTGTTCATAATCGCTTATTTAGGATTTATTTACATGTAGATATGAGGGAATTTAGTTCATTTTTTTATACGGTTGAGGTGGATAATTTATGTGCAAATTATATAGGTATATATTAATTAACATTATGTTTTCATATTACCTTAAGTATGGCCAATTCGAATGCAAACTTAGGGTAAAAAAATTATCTTTCATAATTTGACAGAGATGGATGATTTATAAGAAAATGATACCAAATTAGTTTAATTATCTCTTATAATTTTAAAGGTTTTTATTTTTTCATATAGGCTTTATTGATAACTCCACGGATCTAGTCACATATTTTTTTGTCATCATTATTAGCATGAATTTTGAAGTAATTTAGTGATTATAATAAGTTACTAAAATATCATACCTGGTCAATAAGGATTATATTAAAACTTTTTTTTTGCGAAGTCATCCAAGGACATTAAAATTAAAACGAAAATCATAACTCATAGTGAATAAGGTTATATCTTGTATGTTGGAGGAGACAAATTAAATTTTAACTGTGGTATCTAGCCAAAGCGGCCATACCTTTAATCTATAAGTGCGGTGTAAGTGCCATTGTTGATATAGATGCCATGGACACCGGATTTGGTGGCACCAGTGGCCTGCGTGTTCTCGCCTTCCCTTTCTTGACGTAGATCTCCTCGATGACCCACATGCCTATCCTTTTGTCCCCTCGATAGGAATGGATCCAACATCAGAAGTGGATGACCGGATGGTTGTGCTTGGTGCATTGCCGGACATTGTGCGTATGCTCAAGTGTTGGATAGAAATTGTCACCTCATTTAGTAGTTAATGAATGTTCTCAATGCCTGAAAAGATTTTTGAATATTTTTGTTAGTGGCCAGGCACATATGTCGTCCACCTCATCGGCATATCAAGTGGTGCATGGTTGTCAAGGTAGGTGGAGTCGGCTTCCTCGTTGGTGTACCATCGACTTCCTCATCGTTGATCGTCGGTTGGTAGTCCGTGTAGCGTCGTCTTCCTCATCGGCTGTCGCTGATAGATAGTTGCCTGCCTCATGTTGGCCGCAAGGTAGTTAGTGTAGCGCCAGTCTTCTCTGTGTAGCATCGGTGGTCGAGAAATTGCACCTCACTCGCTTCAGCCGTCAAGTGCACGACTTGGTGGATAGTGCCTAGCGGATGCCTAGTAGACGTACCCTCCATGTGCAGCTTCGTCGTCAGGAAGTGCAGGCGACACACACGTGCTCCTCCAGCAACGTAACAGATGTCTCGATCGGGTGCGTCCTTTTTTTTGCCGGTATGACATACGCATGACCGGTATTGCCATTGATCGATCTGAGGAAGAGGGCGCCGGTGTAGATGTAGGTTCATGCGCTCAATTGGCTTCGGGACTTCGTCCTTGCACTGACGCGGCCATTGGCGAGCTGGACGCCCGGCTTGAACGTGTCCAGCACTTGCACGTCCTAGTACAGCGTCACCCTGCACCTTGACCACTGCTTGTAGGTCCTCGGCACGCCAACATTGCGTACCGCCGCCGCCGTTGCCGAAACTGGGGTCCGCGGCCACGGAGGTGAAACAATCGTGCCTGCTCGTTGATCTTTTGGCCCGTGCGGGAGAGGTTTCTTATCTCGTCCAGGACGTCCAACCACCTGTTGATGTCCTTGTCTTTTGGGGTGAGTGCTAGGAGGTCCTGGACGGGGAGGTAAGCGCGGCCGACGATAAGGACGCCGGTGGACGGTGCCCCGTGGAGCCGGCTTCATGAAGTCTATAAATAGAAAGTTCTCGGCCTGGTTGCTAAGCATGGTTGATGCAAAAAATTCATCTCTTAGCATTACCTTCTAGCAGAACATTGAAATTTTACAGCAGAGATCTGGCACGGGTGTTTGGCAGTAAGGGAAGCTGTGGTAACCATGGTAAACATCCTACGCATCCCACTTCACTTCAGGTATTGGCGTATTGCAGACATACATTACTACTGGTAAAGGGTGCTTTACTAAAGGCCTGAGGCTTTGTCGAGGGCCAAATCTCGGACACTCGGCAAAGACACACTTTTCCGAGGGCCGGACCCAGCAACCCTTGTAAAAGACGGACCCTGCAAAGCAAATCTTTGCAGAGTGTCGTGGCCCTCGGCAAATTTGGCCCGTTGGACCATGGCGGCCAAGGCCCGTTAACCTTTGCCGAGGGCCATGACCCTCTGCAATTTTTTTTTTAAAAAAACAAAGTCTTTGCCTAGGGCCCTGAGCCTGGGCCTCGGCAAAGGTTTTTTTAACCCGTTGATCGGACACAAAAACAATTTTTCTATAAATTTTCTTTGCTGAAGGCCAGAGGTGAGGCCCTCGGCAAAGATTTTTTTTGTTTTTCGAGCCCTGTTTTTTTGTAGTGCTAGAATACAATGTTTTGAACTCAATTTTTAAAATTTGGGCCTATTTTGACGTTTTTTTATATTTCCTTAGTTTATTCCGTTTATTTGATTTTTTTGGATATTTCAAATTTAAGCAGCATGGGTAACGTTTGCACTCCCTCCAGCTAGCCAACGTTGTGCCTTCCAAGGAACTAAAACAGTTTCAACAATACTTTGAGCAGCATGGGTAACGTTTGCACTCCCTGCAACTAGCCATAGGTCCACATTCGCCGGATTAGGACATTAGAGCAGACAAGTTCGATCAAGAAGCTAATGTTTACACTCCCTGTAAAGTGTGTTAGGCCCCCGGCATATGGGTCTACCATTCGATGTCTTCGGCGCATATGCCTCTTTCCCGATGTCTCCAATTCCCATGTATCTTCATTTTTTTCTTTTCTTGTTCCATCTTTCATCATCTTATCTATTTTGCTGACACTAATATAGTAATTTGTATTCACTTTTCTTCCTTTTATATTTAATAAAATTTCAGTAGGGGCTCTGCCCCTCCTGTTCCATCAAAAAAAAAAATGTATTCACTAAAAGGAGTGACATTGTCGAGGTTTCAACAAGATATATAGTTTATCGCTTGTTCAAAGATGATATGGGTACCATATTTATACCCATATGGGTTTATTAATTGATTATGTTGTTTGGTAGGTAGGTAATTAATCCATTCTATTTCGTGACATAATTTTTGAACATATCTTTGTTAGCCTAAAGATTCTAATATTTTTTTGCCAACATGCCAGCACATTTTTCATTTAGAGGGAAAGAAAGTTGCAACACAAGATCTTAGCAAGTTTAAGCTTATCAAGACCAACATGATCCTTGTAAGACGAGTCTCACAAGGATCACTAACAAAGTTCTAATTTAGGTAATTACATGAAAACAATCAGTGATCTGACGACGTAGCTGACAAACAACAAAAGCAACTCAAATATCAAGTGTAAGTGGCATTTCTAAGCAGTAAGGCCTTGGTGCAGTCCACCGTACGAAGTTAGCATAGGGAGCACAATAGTTAGCCTACTTTCCGAAGACGTGACCATGCAGATGCTTAACAACCACAGATTGAAGCATATCTTGACGTCCTTCTTCACCAGCCAAATACACGAAGCCGGTTTGTCCATGTTCTTATCATTTATGTACCCCTCACCAGCTTGGAAGAACCACCAGGAAAGTCAGGATTTGCGAAAAGACAACAATAATGCAAGGTCGATGGTGCTGCCATGGCAACTGGCAAGAGAGGGTGTCGAACTCTGCAATCTCTATAGGAACAGGAACTTTCAGGCTAAGCCCCGCACGAATTGTGACTCGATGAAAACTAGTCCATCAACCCGTGCTCCCGCACAGGTTAGATTTCTCGATATGATCGATGATGCTTATTGTATTGTTTAAATAAGGCTCCATGTTGGTGATTTTTTTCCTTCCTTTGGTTGGAAATTATGTATAGAAATATTATTTGATTATTTTATTTCAAATAATAGTTGTTGATCATTTAACTTCATTTTTATTTATTTTGAATTAGAGTTCTTAATGGTAGAGTCGTGTTTAACATAAATGATATTTTTCTTTTCAATCATAATATATTATATCGCTAATATTAATTAATTTTTAGGATACAACTTTTCCAAGTTTGACATCATGAAAGTTAATTTGTTGAGCCAAAAATATTCTTATTAATTTCTAAGCTAAGCAGAAAAAGATTGATAAGTGTTTTTTGCAACTTTAATGGGTGGTTTTCCAATGGTTCGCCCTAAATGTGTGTTTTGTGCATCATCCTATATGCATATATTTATGTATAGCAGTAGTCTGATGATAACAAAAAAATAGAATGTTGTCTTAGGAGGCTATAAAGAGATGGATTATTTAATTTCTCTCAATAAAAAAAGAAGTGATTTTATATCTTTGATGACATCCCCTTTCTTCTCTTGTAGCCCCCATTTCCTCTCATTTTAGCTCATGCTCCCAGCTCCAGCTATAGCACACAAATTGTTTAGTTGAGGGTGAGTTGTTGATGCCCGTGCATCAAACCTACCTTGAGCTGATTGTTAGGTGTTGGAGGCAGGAGCTGCATCCCCCTGGTCGGCTGGATTGGAACCTGCAGGAGCTGTGTTTGGGGTCGTCGGCGTACCTATGTAGGACAATGACGTGGCCTATGACAGGATCTTCTCACGGCGACAATCTTTTGCTTCAAGGTTTCAATTTCTCCGGTCTTGTATATTTCGACATTCACAAATTAATAGTCAATGGTTAAAAAAACCAGTGAAGAGTATTATAAGAATATTTTTTGTCATACAGCTGAACATAGAAAATGATGATTATTGGATGAAAGCACTAACACTTGTTGTATTATAGAATTTTCTTGTACACAACGTTTTTGCAACATTGTCTTCTAGTGATTCTTCATCTGAAATCATATTTTTCAGTCGTTTCCTACTTGTCACGTGTGAGACAGCAACATTATAGTTGCCCATGTGTGAATACTTCATTTGCCAAATAGAGGCCAACATTTTTTAACTTGTCCTTGACTTTTGTTAATCTTTATTACAGAGCACACTGTAGGATATTTCCTATTTTGGGAAGAAAAACTTACTCCCTCCGTCCTAGAATATATATAAAACGTTCTTGTCATTCTCAGAAAAAATAAGAGGGAGGACAATGGGCGCATGTACCCCTTACTTAACTTTCTAAATTATTAAAATCTGATCTACTCCGTTCGTCCTGTAATATAAGGTATTCTGTCTTTTGAAATTTTTCTGAAATATAGTACATCCAGGAACAAAAAGATAATGTTTACTTAAATAAAAGTACTTGATTACAAATGTTGTTTCCTTAGTAGTGCTCTGGTCCGTATGGAAGTTAAGAAATGAAATATGTTTTCAGGGACTAGCTTGGCGAGGAGTGGAGATGGTGCTGGGAAGAGCAGCAAGGATGCTAATTGGCTGGTTGTCGCTGTTTGAGGAGGGAGCTGGGAAGCGGTTGGAAGACCTGATCATACACTTGGAGGAGCTATCAAGACGTCCACCGCGGATAGGCTGGACCTCAATGGCATTGTCGTTACAGTGGGCTCTATCGGTTGTTCCTTCATCAACAAGTGCCAGTAATTTGGCATGTGAGCCGTGTAATGATGCAGCAGTCTGTGTTTGAGCTTTGAGCTCCGTTGAGTCGCGCTTATGCACTAAGAACTTGTGAACTGAACATATATTTCCTATTGCAATGAAAGCGGGGGAAACCTTTTGTCTAAAAAAAGTGTTGTTCACTCCGTTATATATTGGAGTGCATCCGCCACTACCCCAGACTAGTTCTTTCGTGACGGCATGCAACATTCCCCTCGGTTTGTAGCCTCCATCAAGAACGCTACACCCTTCCCTCACATGTGAGGCAAACCGACAGGGAAGGGACCTGTTCCATCAGGGACACTGCGCGTGGATCCCCGAAAACAACTCAATGCCCCTGAAACGGTAGACTCGCGCGCTGCAATCCGAATCTGCTTTCCCGGAAACACGAAAGAACTAGTTTGATGGCCCACACATAAGAGAAAGGACGGAAAAGAAGGCTCAATCACGTGGGTGCCAGTGGGAAAAAAAAAAAGCTCCCCAAACTGACGCCGTAGCTCTTCCTTGACGGTTAGAACCATCAGATATCAATCTCTGATGGTATTCCATCAGGAAAGGTAGACTTTCCCTGACAGTTTATCTCTGACGGCTCTTCCATGAAGGTAACTGTCAGCGATGACCTTTCCCGACTGTATTTGCCACCTTTCCTGACGGTGTCGGCCGTCACGAAAAAAAAATTATAGGGTAGTGATCTCTCACGTATCCTCTGAACTAAATAATCCTTATACGTGGTTATATTAGTGAATCGATGTGTGACTGATTGATTGTTTTTTGAAAACACGCATTAGAAGAGGAAGGGAAAAAGAAAAACTACACATTTAAAAAAATAATAATATGAGTGGTATAGGCATATAGCTCTTCTACTTCTGTTTTTTAAGCTAGAGCCTTTGATTGAGTTGTCCCACTATTCTTAATTGACACGCTTTTTAAATAACTAGGAGTATACCCCTGCGCGTTGCCATGAGATTTTTAAAAAGTAGTCACTATAGATATTCTGCACATGCTATACATATATTTGAATTTGAATTGCATGCTATTTTATTGTATCAGATATTATAAAAAATCAGTACGCTAATAGTAGAAGAAAAACTAATAGAATATTTGAATACATTATAGAGGAGCGGAAGATAATACAAATAGCTTATGTAGGTGACTTTTATGTTATTAGATTAAAGATTTATAGTATTCACATGATAAAGATGACATGGACATTTTTTTTTTGTAATTAATGATGGATGACATGGACTTAGTGGGGAATGATGTGGACACTTTACATGAATAGAAAGAAAATTTAGTGAGGTCACTTAGTGGGAAATGATGTGGACACCTTGCATGAAGAGAGAATTCATCTAGTGGGGTTTATCTTTATAAGAGTTATAGATTAGGCTTTGCAAAAGAAGTATTTTATCAGTGAGGACCTAGATTTTTTTAAGCAGACTATAGAATGTCTCTTATACTTTTGTCTTCACTTTATCTAATCTAAAAGGGTCAACCTAGAGATGGTAAGTTTGGAACAATAAGGATTATAATCTAGCACTCAACCTTCCTAATTTTCTAGGTGGTACTAATCCCACTAACTACAACAACACATGGGTCCACTCCACACATATAGCATTCTACACTTTGTTGGTGGGTACTTCTTCATGCTATATGTAATTACAACTACGCACAGGGCCCAAATGAACAGTATAACTTTCTGTGTCCAAGCTAGAGTAACTGATCATCTCTGGGTTGGCGACTCGTACTATTGTGTTCTTGTCTCAGGAAAGGTAAACTTTGTTTCATAGATCAAACAGCCTCTCCTCTCGGGCTACTAAGATCATCCCATGATGTAAGATCCCAATGGAGCAACAACAGACGAATCATCTTAGTGTTAGGCTATTTCTTGGCACCTTTCAATCCTATGGAGGAACATTGGTGCTATATATGTTCTCACTAGTGTGCACTTTCATTCTTCTTCATTATACATATGCTTGCCTGTGATCGACTAGGGGCACACAATAATGCTAGTATCAAATATATGAAGTTGTTGTAACACTCTCGAAGCATCCATTGCACACTGCAATATTAGAGCAACTCCAACACTACCCTATAATCACTTGGCAAATCCTAATTTTTGGCAAACCCAGAAAATAGCTCCTCCAACACTACCCTATAATCACTTGGCAAAATAGGAAGCTTGGCAAAAGGGGACCAGAAGGGCGCATCTTTGCGCGCGGGTGTACGCTTGCCATCGATGATTTCGGGCTACTCGGCTCCTCCTCCCGCGCGTGCGAACTCCTCCCGCTCTCCTTTCCCGCGCGCGCCAATAGACAGATCGGGAGTCAATAAAATGTCGTAGTCGCGTGGACTTCCTCCTCCCGCGGACTTGTTTCTGTCCACCTCGTAGTCGCGCCGCCGCTGCAGGAGACCGAGCGACGACGGTGGCTGCTGGTGGCACCGGGGGCATGGGATCGACGGCTGCTGGTGGCGCCAGTCAGGGCATGGGATCGACGGCGGCTTCCACAGGTAATCCTTCCATCCTCCCTTTTTCATCCAGTCCACAGCAAGTTCCGTAGATCCATGGAAGGGGATTGATAGATAATGGAAGGGGAATTGATAGATAGAAGGGGAATTGACAGGTTTACTTTTTAATCTTCCATCCATCCTCGCAATTGATAGATAGAAGGGGAATTGTGGTTCTTGATGGTGCTATATTTTTTCTTTTTGATGTTGTACATATTGATGGAACCCTATGACGTAGTGGAAGGGGATGTACAGATCCATGGAGTTGTAATTGAAGATATATGTTGTGGTTTATGATGCTATTTTTTTGTGCTGTACATCTTGCTGATCATAGATATATGCTGTACAGCCGAGTCAATGGAAGGGGAAGGATTTTTGTCTGATATTCTTTTCCATGGAGTTTCCAACGAAGTTGATGGTGAACTTGTTGGTCTCAACGACCTCGAAATTCCGATGACTGGAGATACGTTGTATGACGATGTGCAAGAAGTACAGGAAGTACAGGCAAGTGCTACCAAAAAGTAAGTTAGCAAGAGGACCAAAATTTTTTGGCACAAGGAAGATGAAGTTATATGTGATGGCTGGTTGAAAATTAGCAAGGATCCAATTCACGGTGCCAATCAAAGTCGTTCATCATTTTGGAGGAGAGTTCATGCTTATTTTGTGAAGAACAAGGAGACTGAAGCTGAGAGGTGTTCCATTATGCACAGGTGGCTTGTAATTCAGGCGCAAGTAAACAAGTACTATTCATGCGTAGAGGCGATTGAACGAAGGAATCAGAGTGGAACAACTATTGAAAACAAGGTATTTGATAGTTATTCAACAATTTTTTTCAGTTTTGGTTCACTTATAATTATATGTATATTGATCACAATTTTACTGTGCAGATCGCTGCGGCCTCCAAGATGTACACTAGTCTAGACAAAGAAAAGAAGTCGTTCACGCTTATCCACTGTTATGATATACTGAAGGAGGACAAGAGGGCAGCGAAGAGGATAGAGCTTGCTGAGCTAGAGAAAGAACCAAAGAAACCAAAGAAGGCCACCAAGACGTCCAGGGCAAGGGATGAAGAAGCAACCATGAATGAAGGAGCAAGGGATGAGCCGGTCGATGACCCTAAACTACCAAAAAATGCAGACGGGATCAAGAAAGCGAAACAAAATCTTAGGCGAGGTGGGGTTGCTGAACTTTGCTTGGAGGCTATAGAAAATATGTGGGCAAAGAAGGAGGCTTTGGACAAGGAAAAAGAGAAGGCGAAGGAGGAGAGGTTCAAGCAAACACTTGAGGTAGACAAGGCTGCAAACGAAAATGAAGCTAAACTAGCGAAAGCGAAGTTGATGAAAGAAGAAAAAGAAATCATGCAAGTTGACAAGAGCAAACTCGACTCGATTCAGCTGGAATACTACGAAATGATGCAGAGGAAGATTATCACTCGTCGTTTTGCTAATTGATGAAGACGAGATCTTAGTTTATTTTACAAATGATTACTCTTTTGTTTACTCGGGGAAACCGGGATGATTAGTCATTCCCTTTCTATGTATCTTCAGTTATCATTTTAGTCTTCTATGTATCCATAAATATTTGCATTAGTATTCAGAAATATTTGCATTGGTATGCAGAAATATTTGCATTGGTATGAAGAAATATTTGCATTGGTATGCCTTCGCAAAATATTTGTTCTTGTTCCCCTTTGGACGATTGATGGTCTTCACTAAAGTAGCCCACGATGGATAAATACCATCTGCAAGATAATAGCCCATCATATAATCATGTCCATTGATTGTATAGTTCACCTTTGGGGCTGTACCTTCTGCCAAATTGGCAAACAAAGGCGACCGGTGAAGAACGTTGATGTCATTACACGACCCAGGCATCTCGAAGAAGGCATGCCATATCCAAAGATCGTCCGAAGCAACAGCCTCAAGAATGATAGTGGGTTTGTCCACGTGCCCCTCATACTGTCCTTGTTTAATGTATGGACAATTCTTCCATGCCCAATGCATACAATCGATGCATCCTAACATTCCAGGAAAGCCTTTCTTCTCACCCATTGCAAGTAGGCGTGCTGTGTCTTTCTCATTGGGGTACCTCAAGTATTCATCTCCAAAAATATTAACCACTACAGCAACAAACTTACGAAGACTCTCCAGTGCAGTACTTTCGCCAATGCGAATGTACTCATCCGTAGCATCAGCTGGAAGCCTATAAGTGAGCATCCGCATTGCGGCAGTGACCTTTTGAAAGCAACTCAGTCCGAGTACACCAACTGCATTCCTTTTCTGGACAAAGTAATCATCGTGCGCTTCTACTTCATTCATTATGCGTACAAAAAGCTTCTTGGACATCCTGAACCTGAAAAAACAGATTACATATCGATGTAGCGAGCACATATTTGAGGAAAAAAAATGAGCAAACACATATTTCAAACAAATCTGATGTGATAGATCAAATCATGTACCTTTGACAGAATATATCATCGCCATACGTTGGATTATCCGCCAAGTAATCTTGGTACATCCGGTCATGGCCTCCTTTCCTATCACGATAAATAACTCGATGACCGGGGACAGAGCCACCGGGCCTTCTTTCATCATCGTTGCAAACAGTGCTCATGATTTGAGCAACCGAGGACAGGAGAAGATGATCGTCATCAGATGAAGATTCATCATCCAACTGTCTCCTAGCACGAGATCTCTTCCTAGGCATGGTGCTTGGTTGGAGAAGATGACCTGGATGGACAAGATGACCTGGATCGATCAATTGGAGTCGGAGGAAAAGGAGCCGTGGCCGGTGGGGGCCGGTGGCCGGTGGGGCGCCGGTGGAGAAGAGGAACCTTACCTGGTGGGGCGCCGGTGAGTGGTGGGGCGCCGGTGAGCGGTGGTGCGCTGGTGACCGGCGCCGATCGATCGTCCTGGTGCGGCGGCGTTCGGTGTTGGAGACCGCGGGGGAAGACCGATCGACCGCGCCGCGATCTATCACGAGGAAAGTGAAGGGGCAGACGGGGTCGAGGCCACCAAATTTTGTGACATGTGGGCCACCAATTTAAATTTACCAAGCCCAAGTAGGGTAGTGTTGGAGAAGCCTATTCTTTTCACTTGGCATTTGAGTTTTACACTTGGCAAAATCCGAGATTTGCCGAGTGAAGTTTAGGATAGTGTTGGAGTTGCTCTTAAAGCTTTTAAGAAGAGCCTTTACGGTACTTAAAGCTTATTAGAAGGTCATCTGTTTTTACGAAACTATAGAGGTAGTCCCCACGAACCCAATACCTGACTCTACCATAATCGATTAAAAAAAACCTCATGCAACCATGCTGCTGACTGTTGCGAAACACACCGATGTCATGGTGCCCAACCGCTTCGCCAAGCCCATCCACACTGGATCTAGTTCATTGCCCTCTCAGATTGTTACCGTTGACTTTCTGCATAGATTTCTTTATGGTTGGTGTGGAGCCGACCCGCGTAATCATGGATATTGCGTCCTCGCCACTATATGGAGGTTGTTGCCATCATATAGCCTCCTACGCTACATCCCCACCTATGCCACCTCAAGGCCAACCCCCACAAGATTTGGTGCCACCACACATGATCCGCCTTGAAATCTGACCCGTGACAAAGTGCCGGAGAGAGTGAGGAAAAAAAATAGAAAGATTAAGGGACCATCATTAATCGAAGACAATGGTGTGCAGGGTGCCAAGGATAGTAACCAGTGTGAGAGTAATTTGATATTTCTTACAACTCACTAAAGAGGGCAGGAACAAGAACCGTCACCCATGACCGGAACTAATTATGAAGATGGCAAGTTGTAGGTTCTCTTTTATAAAAAGGAAAATTGCCAAGACGTGTTAGGCAAGCACTCTCGTTGACACCCTTGCGGCACAGGTTTGAGCCCAGGTGTGACGCACCTGCACGGTTCTTCTCAGGGATTTTCTGAAGCGAGGTAAAAAAACACGGATGTCTGCTCCACATCCAAAGCATAAGCTTTTGGCCAGATCATCTCACACAGCTGTAGTACCGCTGTGTATGGGTGGTGTAGGGTTCGGAGGTTTTCTAGATCTACATGAGAGGATCTTCTTCTTAAGTCGGAATATAATCAGGGGATCTCTAGCCACCACTGATTGAGGCTTTTTTTTTGTAGAGAGCAAAAAAAGGTGAACACTTTGTTGGTGTTTGCAGTTTGCTTACGGCCAGGCCAGGGGTTCGTAGACAAATCCGATCGGACTGCTGTTGTGCTTGGAGCTTGGAGATGGGGGTAATTCAGCGCTAGTGTTCCGTCTTCCATGTGAAACAAAAGTAGTCGAGATTTGCCATTATAATATTTAAAATTTGGGGATTTGCCACTAGTATCTCATTGACATGTGGGCCTGGATGGTAAATCTCCAATTTAACAAAATTATAATGGCAATCTTCAAATTATGAATTTCTGGGTCTCAAACAACTTATCTGTAAGCTTCCTTTTGCATTCGTACTAAAGATCAGGTGCATCTACAATGTCTAACTCACCCATATGCACTCAACACCAAACTAGCAAAAGCACTAGGAAAATACATCATTTACTTTCCTTGTACATACTATCATAGATTGGGAGAAGATGCACCTGTGTTCTAGTATTCAAAACCTGAAAAAAAAAAACTTAGCTGGTGTCCCTGATGATGACCACAGACTATTCAATCCTTTGAAACTATTCAACAGAGCAATGTCAGAGCTTGCTGCAAAATAAATGGGGGCTATTTTGACAAATATGAATCAACATGTCCAGAAGTCCATGGAAGTCATAATATAATTGGTGGAAGCATTAGAAAGGGCACTAGATAAATATGATTAATAAGAATTGAATCACAATTCACATAATAGTATACGATACTATTAGACAAGAACATATGAAAACGACCCATACAACAGGCTCAATAATATTTTTTTACAAGACCACTCTTCTTTCCTTTAGATCATGGAATTCAAAAATTATTCTTCTATATGCAAAGCTTGTCATTATTTGTAAAACTAGAAAAAAACATACACAAAATATATCATCCTAATTGATCTAGCATTCAGAAATGGGAAATTTTGAATCTTGCTGCCTGTAGTGGAGAGACCACCAATTTTCATAAAAACAAAAGATCACCACTCACCAGGATGAATTGGATTGGGGATTTAAGACTACAGAAGTGGAGAGGAGGACAGCATGCAGGGCAACCAAAGAGCTCGAAGCTAGGCAAAGCAGTCAGCAGAGACGACGACAATGCACATGAATCCAGAATGCAGATGGCAAATGAGGCGACGAGCAGACTGGCCATATGAAGGTGATGTGATGTGATGGGCGATTGCGTGCTAGGGTCAGCAACTGGGAATTGCTGTAGATCATCAATCCGAATGACAGAAGTTAAGAGACAAGCAATCCTTGCAAAGTTGCAAGTTGTAACTTTTGTGATTCCGGACTTAAGTTTTACATGGGCCATTAACCAATAAATCATTAAATCGCTATTTTTTAACCAGGGGGCGCAACCTGCACATTTACCAATGTGTATTTCGGCTTCAGAGCCTGAGTATCCGGTCATGCCTCAAAGTCATGGTTCAGACTTCAGACTCGTGCGATCATGCATCAGGAACGGTGATATTGAAGTCAAGTTGTTGGTGCAACGGAGAGGCCATCAAACTAACAGGTGACAATTAAATGGACGCTGTCTGTAGATAATCCTCATGTACTTGTAGTACCCTTCTATTCATACTATACTCTGCTACCGCAGTTCAACTGGACATCAACTGTTCACTAATCCTTCTGTTAACGAAGCACCGGCTAAGCCATGTTCGTGGAAAAAAGTGATTGTTGATTAGTTGTTTTCGTACAGTGTCGTGGCCTTCCAAAGTGGCTACTGTTGAAGACTGTCAACCACTGCTTGACATGCTCTAGGCCTCTAGCTAGCTCTCCTATACTGCCATGCTAGCTAGGTTCTATTAGAGAGTTGCATAGGTTTTGCAGTCACCACAGACCGCACATTGATATTCATGGATTGTGCTGTGCTGAATCGACAGAGACACAGTTACCAACTGACCAGTGTTCCAGAAGTATCTATGCCTGACGGCTGCTCAAAGCTGTTCAGCAAAAAAAGGAGAGCTCACTGATGATCGCCTCACTGATCTTGCATGAGTAGCCTCGTGAAGGCTTGTCTTGGGCAAGGTTGACAACCTTCCACCGATTGAACAGCCTCTGCTCACTGTCCATTAAGATCTTTCCAAGATGAAATAATCTAGTAGAACAACAGAGCATGATAAGGGCTTGTTTGGCAGGGCTCCTTCCCGGTCTTGGCTCCAGCTCCTCCAGAGTAGTCCCGCCAAACGGTTTGCTGTAGGAGCCAATTTTTAGTGAAAAAATAAAGGTGTTGCCGGATCCGCGGCTCCTCCAAGATAGCTCTGGCTCCTCTAGAAAAGCCTCTCAAGCAGAGCCCTCCCGAACACACCAGACTACCAGAGGACTGTGGTAGGCTTTTTCCCGACACCTTCCATTCCTATGGAGGAAGAATATTTGTCTCTACATTTTTTCACTTGTGTGTACTTCTATTCTATTTTTCTCCCATGTATATATGTCAGCAGCTGATCAGGGGCACATGATGCCAGTGCCCATCCAATATATATAGGTCTATCGGCTCCTGAAGAGGATCCATTGCATTTAATCACAATGATACGTGGTACCAAGCTACAATATGTGGGTTCCATCAAAGCCAGGCAAGCTGGTATGTGGATTCCATCAACACCACTATTTATCAATCGACAACTGCTCCAGTACTCCTCCCCTAAAAATTTGCACACACCTCAGAGCAGTCAATTAAAGTAATTATTTTTTTCACAACTAGGTGATTCAACGTGCTCTGCTGCGGGAATTTCTTAACTACTCAGTGAATATGACTCTTATACTTCTATTTTAGACTTGCAGCTAACTTCATGCATTAATTGGTGTAACACCCAAAATTTTGCAATACTTTAAAATAGCTAAAATGATTTATTTATGCAATTTTTGGGAGCATTTAACATAGGCAAAATAATATTTTCAAAGAAATTAAAATCCAATATAAGATATAGGAACATGTTGATGCATTCATGCTGCTGCACATTTATTTTGTATAGTTTGGTTTTGAGCAAACTTAAAATGGATTCAAAATTTCAATTGGAAAATGCCTTAGGAAGTAGCTAAATAAAAATAAAAAAAAAAAGGAAAAGGAAAAACCTCTCTCTCTCTCTCCCTTTCGGCCCGAAAGGCCTTCTCTCCCTCTTCTCTCTCTCGGCCTTTAGGCCCGGTCAGCCCAGCTTTTCTCCTCCACCCCCCCCGCCCCCGCGCTTCCTCGCCTTTGGGCCACCGGCCGCCCGCCTTTCCTCTCTCCCTCCCCCCCGAACTGGGCCGAGGCCCAACAGGGAGCAGCGGCAGCCGCCAGCCTCTCTCTCTCCCAGTCACCGCCAGGTGGGACCCACCTGTCATCACCCTTCCCTACCTCCGGCTCCCCCTTCCCCTCTCTGCCCTGATCCGGCAAGGCCGGCAACCCCGCGCGTCGAGCGCGTCCCCGTGACCAAGCCTCGCTCCGCGCCCACGCGACCCAGCCCCACCGTGGACTAGGCCCGCAGGACCAAGTCGCCCCTCGCCGCGTGACCCCCGCTCCGCCGAGCCGGTCCGCTCCGCGATCCGCCATTGGCGGCAAGACCCCGAGCCCGTCGCTCCACCCTTTCCCCTCTCCGTCTTCTTAGCACACACGCCCACCTCGCGCCCGCACTCCGACTCCACCAAGCCGCTCCTTTCCCTCTCTCTCCCCGCAACCCGCAAACCACCACCGCCATCGACGAGCTCCGCCCGAGCTCCAAATTTCTCCTCCACTGACCACCCCACGCCCCACCAATTCCTCCATCGAGTTCGCGCCATCAAGCCGCATCCTTAGCTCCGCTCAATTCCGCAAAGTGGTGATGCACTGGTGCTCGTCCTGACCTCGCCGGAGCTCCTCACCGTCGCCGCCCGACCCTCACCGTCGCGTGTCGTCCTCGGCCTCTCCTCGCCTTTATCTTCCTCACAGGTGAGCGCGCTTCACTCCCCTCTTTCCAACGGGACCGGAATCGCTCGTTTCCGTGGCCTAAATCGCCTGGACGGCCAGCGCCGGCGAGCTCCTCGCCGCCGGCCATGCCGCACCGCCGCACTGGCCTCCATCTCAGGCCAAAGGGCAGCCAGCGCCCGCGACGGCCTAATCCCGGCCGTCCGTTTCCGATCGGGTGGTCCACAGTCGCCAATACCCCTTCGCGGGGCAATTTTCATTAAGAGCCCCTGAAGTTTCTATTAATTACGCGTTAGTCACTGGCCGATTGGATAAGCCTAGATTTTCCAGTTATTTAAATGCGGAAAAAGTCTATATAACCCCTGAACTATTCAGGGTAGTCTACATAATACCCTGAACTATAAAACCGGGTATCCTACACCCTAAACTATGTGAAACCGGACAAATGACAAGGTGGTATTGAGAGGTGGTTTTGATGATTTGGCATCCATGCTGGCTGGTTTTGATGACATGGATTTAGGACCCACCTATGCACGCACGACATGGGTGCTCTCATGCATGGCGCCCTCATCTTGTTCCAGCTACTCTTGGCGGGGGCAGGGACGGCTCAGCTGCATACGCTGGTGGAGAAGGTCATGCTCCTACCGAACGAGAAGCTGGAGCATGTACAATGGTGCGACGGTGCAGGCGATCCAGCCGGGGGTGGCCTTGAACTAAGCCGTGAAGCGCCGGGCGTCGGTTGGCACGGGCCCCGTCCCAACCCAGCAAGGCAGCGGCAACTGGGGCTGAGCCGCAATCCATGTCATGCCTAATGCGCGAGCAGGCCGAGGAACCAGTCGAAGAAGTCCTCCATGCATGGTCCGCTGCCAGCGGCGCCGGTGCCCATTCCAGCACAGCGCGCGGCGACGTCAAGTGCGAGCAGGCGCTGGTGCTCCCCTCCCCTGCAGCTTGGTTGCTGACGACCTGGCCGGCGCCCGGCGGAGGACTCCACCATGTGTTGGTTAATTCAGCTTCGTTCAGTCATTCAGCTTCATTCAGTCATTCAGTTTTTATTCACTTCGCCATCGTGCCGATTTGTAAGTAAATAATCTAGTGTATTGATCTGTGTTGGTGTACAAATATATACATTACACAAGCATGCGTTGCATGCAGGAGGGTGGACGGACGCACCACACGTATGAGGACTAAGCCTAGCCATTACATTAGTCTAACACTCCCCCGCAGACTAAGCGGGAGCATCGCTAACGGTGAGGCTGGACCGAAACTCGAACGTGGGCAGGCCCTTGGTGAAGACGTCGGCGTACTGTGATGTCGTGGGGACATGAAGAACTCGAACGTGACCGAGGGCGACCTTCTCTCGAACAAAGTGAAGATCGATCTCAACATGCTTCGTCCGCTGATGCTGCACAGGATTGCTAGAGAGATATACAGCACTGATGTTGTCGCAATAGACCAAGGAAGCTCGGCGAGGGGGACGCTGGAGCTCAACAAGCAGCTGTCGTAACCACGTGGCTTCAGCGACGCCATTCGCCACAGCACGGTACTCGGCCTTGGCGCTAGAACGGGAGACCGTGTGCTGTCTCTTGGAGGACCATGACACCAGGTTGTCTCCGAGGAAGACTGCATAGCCAGAGGTCGACCGTCGAGTGTCGGGACATCCAGCCCAGTCAGCATCCGTGTAGACAACGAGCTCTGTAGGAGGAGAGCGGCTCAAAGTCAATCCAAGTGTCGTAGTGCCCTGCAGATAGCGCAAGATGCGCTTGAGGGCTGCAAGGTGGGGCTCTCGAGGATCATGGATGTAGAGGCAAATCTGCTGAACGACAAAGGCAATATCTGGACGGGTAAAGGTCAAGTACTGAAGAGCCCATGCTAAGCTGCGGTACTGAGTGGCATCACTAAAGGAGGTCCATCTTCGGATAATTTGGAGTGGAGATCAACAGGTGTGCTGCACGGTTTGCACGCACTCATCCCGGCGCGCTCCAAAATATCCAAGGTGTACTGCCGTTGGGAGAGAAACAAACCCTTTGCAGAACGTGATACAGAGATGCCTAGAAAGTGGTGAAGCTGACCCATGTCCGTCATAGCAAACACGCTGAAGAGCCTCAATAATCTGTCTGAGGAATCCGGCAGAGGAGGCAGTGAGTACAATGTCATCCACGTAGAGCAACAAATAGGCTGTGTCGGATCCTCGGCGATAGATGAACAGTGAGCTGTCGGACTTGGTTTCAATAAAACCAATGGAAGACAAGTATGAAGCGAACCTGTGATGCCATGCACGAGGAGCCTGCTTCAGTCCATATAGGGATTTGTTGAGCCGACAGACAAGATCCGGGCAAGAAGAATCCACAAAGCCAGTGGGCTGCACGCAGTATACTGTCTCGGTGAGGGTGCCATGTAAAAAAGCATTCTTGACATCTAGCTGATGGATGGGCCAGTCCTGTGAGAGAGCCAGAGAAAGAATAAGACGAACTGTCGTTGGCTTGACGACTGGGCTGAAAGTCTCATCATAATCAAGACCAGGGCGCTGTGTGAATCCCCGAAAAACCCATCGTGCCTTGTACCGATCAAGAGACCCATCTGCATGCAGTTTGTGCCGAAAGATCCACATGCCGGTGACCAAGTTGACGCTAGGAGGGCGTGGCACTAAGCTCCAAGTACCATTGGCGATTAGTGCATCAAACTCTGCTTGCATAGCTGAGCGCCAATTGGGGTCTGACAGGGCGTCACAGACGGAGCGAGGCAGTGGCGACATAGGCACAGCGTGGAGGTTGAGGCGATCCACAGGCTGCGCAATGCCGGCCTTGCCTCGAGTGCGCATGGAATGCGCGTTGGCGACGGGGGTGATGGAGACTGATCGGGTGTCCAGGGTGCATCCGGTGGCCGCGGCGCTACTGGCAACAACCTGTGCATGGCGTACAGGGGCAGCAGCGCCGGCCTGGGGCACGAGTGACGAGGGGGCACTGCTAGAAGCAGCGCCAGTAGTCGGCTCGGCAGCAGAGGGGCTGGGCGCCTGAGGCCCAGCGCTCGGTGCGTGGGAGGGGCTGAGCACCCCGGTGCCTGTGTGTGGCGCTGAGGACCGTGGTCCAGCGCTCGACGACGCAGGGGAGGACGGGGGCGCCTCAGCAGCCACAGGTGCAACCGGAGGAGTACCTGCATGCATAAGCCTTGCTCTAGGAATAGGAGCGGTGAGATCATTATCATCAAGAAGAAAGTCCAAGGCTGAGGATGCCATGGGCGTGGTAGACATGTCGGCGAAAGGAAAGAAGGACTCATCAAAAATGACATGTCTGGAGGTGAGGATGCGATTCGACTCTAGCTCGAGGCACCGATAGCCTTTGTGCTCCGAGGAGTAGCCGAGAAAAACGCAGAGGGATGAACGGGGTGCAAGCTTGTGGGGTGCTGTAGATGACATGTTGGGATAACAGGCACAACCAAAAACTTTGAGATGTTGATATGATGGTTGAGTGGTGTGGAGATGAAAGTAGGGGGTGGAGTAAGCGAGTGTTTTGGTGGGGAGCCGGTTGACGAGGTATGTGGCGGTGTGGAGTGCCTCAACCCAGTAGACCGGAGGAAGACTCGCCTGAAACAAAAGAGAACGCAAGATGTTATTGATGGTACGAATGAAGCGCTCGGCCTTGCCATTTTGCTGGGATGTATAGGGGCACGACATGCGAAGGGCAACACCGTGGGAGAGAAAGAACGTGCGGGCCATGGAATTGTCAAATTCGCGGCCGTTATCGCACTGGACGCTCTTGATGGTGGTGCCGAACTGCGTGTGCACGTAAGCAAAAAAATTGGCAAGAGTAGAAAAAGTGTCAGATTTTAGGCGGAGCGGAAAAGTCCAAATGTAGTGTGAACAATCATCTAAAATAACAAGATAATATTTATAACCCGACACACTAACAAGAGGAGATGTCCAAAGATCACAGTGTATTAAATCAAAATTATTTGTTGCTCGAGAGTTGGATGAACCAAAAGGAAGTCTAGTGTGACGACCGAGCTGACATGCATGACAGAGATGATGAAGATCATCTTTATTACATGAAATAACACTGGAATTAATAAGTTTGGACAAAGCGTCATGCCCAAGATGACCAAGACGACGGTGCCATAAGGAGGTGGGCGCAGCGAGGAAAGCGGATGCGCTGGTGGTTGGTGGGAAGAACGGGTAGAGGTCGCCAGAGCTATTGCACCTAGCGATCACATTCTTGGTTTGCAAATCCTTCACAGAAAGACCAAACGGATCAAATTCAATAGAACAATTATTGTCGGTGGTGAAACGACGAATAGAAATCAAGTTCTTAATGATGTGTGGAGAAACCAAGACATTGTTAAGAACTAAATTACGGCGTGGAAAAGAAAAAGTGTGAGATCCGATGGCTGTGACAGGAAGTAAGGCACCATTGCCCACAATGATAGATGAAGGTGTAGACAATGTGGGCGAGGAGATATTGGAAAGTTTACCAGCGTCCGCAGACATGTGTGAGCCAGCACCGGAGTCAGCGTACCACTCCGACTGCGCCGGGGGGTTGAGCGTCATGGTGTTGAAGTTCTGCACCAAGGAGTCCTGGTTCCATGCGCCACCGTGTGTGGGGTTCCAGGGCGCCTGCGCAGCCACCTGATAGGGCGCTAGAGTCCCCTGGAACGTTGGCGGAGCTCCCCCGTAGACATACTATGGAGGTGCAGCGTAGCCCGTGCTGTAGACGCCACAGCCGGGAACGTGGCCGAACGACCCGCCGTACTGTGGAACGGCGGTGAAGGCCGGCTGTGGCGGCGGAGCGCGGCCATATGGCCACATCTGCAGTGAGCCGGCCCAAGGCTGTGCAAAGGACGGGTGCACGCCCTGGTGTACGCCCGGCTGGATGTGTCCCTGTCCGGCTGAGTGGCTGCCTTGGCCACCCTGTCCAGCGGCAGGACCTCCTCCAGGAAGCTGCTGGGCGCCACCGCGCCGCCGCGGCCACGGCGACGGACGTTGGTGCGCTGGCCGCCTGTGGGCGCACCGGGGAGACGCTGTGGGGCCGTCGGGTTCCCCTGGCGTGGAGTGGACGACGGCGGGCGGTGAGGGCGGGCGAGCATCAATCTCGAGCTCCTCCAGCAAGAGACGTGACCGGGCCTCGGCGAACGTCGGGAACGGACGGTGCATCTTGAGAATCGACACCATGTGGAGGAATTTTCCGCTCAGCCCGCGAAGAAGAGTGAGGACCATCTGACGATCGCCGATGGGGTCGCCGAACTCGGCGAGAGACGCAGCCGTGGCCTCCAACTTGCGGCAGAAGTCGGTGATCGTCATGGAGTCCTGGCGGAGGTTGTGAAATTGCGTCTCCAGGAGAAGGGCACGGGACTCCTTCTGGCCGAGGAATTCGTCCTCGAGGTAGCACCAGGCAGCACGTGCTGGCCGTTGGCGTATCATCAGGGACTGCTGCAGGTCGCCGGAGACGGTGCCGTAGATCCAGGTGAGGACGCAGCAGTCCTCCTGAACCCACGCAGGGCGCGCGGGAAAGACCTCATCCTCGAGGACGTGGCGGGTGAGGGCATATTTGCCGAGGACGATGAGGAACATGCCGCGCCATTTGGTGTAGGTGTTCGTGGCCTTGTCGAGGACGACCGGGATGAGTCCCTTGACGTTGACGACGGCAGTGGCTTGCGCCCAGAGGGCCTCATGCGCCTTCTCGTACTCGTCAAGGGCAGCAGCACGGAGGCGAGCTGCCTCGGCCTGGCGTTCTGCGTCGGCGCGGGCGGCTGCTTCGGCGGCCTCCTTGTCCTTGGCCGCCTGGGCAGCGGTGGTTGCAGCGATGTCGTCGTCGGCAGCCATGGAGCGACGCGGCTCGGCGGATCAGAGACGGGCGACGAAGTAGCGATCGGGCGGAGCCGCGCGACGTACGGCGACTGCGATCGGAGCGACGCGCGACGGAGTCCCGCGTCTGGAGCGACGCGGCGTGGGCGGATCAGCGACGGGCGTCGAGGCAGCGATCGGGCGGAGCCGCGCGACGTACGGCGACTGCGATCGGAGCGACGCGCGACGGAGTCCCGCGACTGGAGCGACGCAGCGTAGATCAGCGACGGGCGTCGGTGTCCACCATCGGGAACAAGGACGAGCGACCGGCGATCGGGAGTAGAGGACAGAGCGGACCAGCGACCACACCCGGCGAGGATCAACACGGGGCGGGCGATCGGCTCAGAGTGCTGGCGATGGGATCGCAGCACACCCGGCGACGGAGTCAGGCACGGGTTGGCGATGGAATCGGCGGCAGCGCTGTGTTTGCGGAAGCGGATCGTAACCAGCGATTTATACCATGTAAGTAAATAATCTAGTGTATTGATCTGTGTTGGTGTACAAATATATACATTACACAAGCATGCGTTGCATGCAGGAGGGTGGACGGACGCACCACACGTATGAGGACTAAGCCTAGCCATTACATTAGTCTAACACGATTAATTGACATTGCAGTTGCACTGCCAGACAGAGACCCAAAGTGATAAGTTAATTTCGTCAGTCACGTATCCCATGATTCATCAGTACGTCTGCATATTATATGCATTTGGCCTATTGTTATTCTATTACTACTGTTTGCCACGCATTGTCTCAAATTTCAATGAAATTCAGATGCGAACATGAATGATTACTTGTCGTCGACAAAGTTCAGGCTCAAGGCGAGGCTGCTAGTGGGGACGGCGAGCGTCTGGAGACCCCAGAGAGTCTCCAGCGAGGGCTGCCCGGTGCTGCACCTCGCAAATGTCTATCTGGCCTGGTGCTCACGTGCGCTCCCTCTCAGTACCACTGGATGTTTCTATGAGATTCGTGCAGTTGACTTTTGTGTCCACGCTCTGAGCTCTCTTAAGTCTGCCTAATTACATCTATAACGGAAGGCACAGGTGGTATTACGGGCACGCGTGTTTCCGTTCTCGTTCCCCCACCTACTCGTAGTTATTGCGACTGCTGTTCCCCCACCGCTGCTTCTGCAATCCCGTCGGTGCTGCCTCGATGCTGTTGGGGTGGCCACCACGGCACCACCGCGCACGGCAGGCCAGCGCGGGAGGGGTGGCCCCTGTTTGAGCACGCCACCGTCGGCGCTGTCGTCCGCCGGTCTTCAACCTCAATGTCTCCATGACTCTGTCTCTCAACAACCACACGTTTCCAGAGAAAGGAAGGAATGCGTCGATCTCGTTCAGGTCTGAACTCCGTCCGATGCATGAACTCAACTGAAGGAAAAACAAGCTGTACGTGGAACCACCAATCGCTAGAACCTGATGGGCGTCTTGGGATCGCTGGAACCTGATGGGTGTCTTTGGGGGGGGATTCGGGGTAGAAGAGCAAGCACGAATGGGGAATTTGGGATAAGACCGGAATGTTCAGGGTTCAATTCAGTTCATCAACGATGCTTCTGAACCGGACTGCTGACGCCACCGTCTTGGCTTGCTATTGTCGGACGCCCAACAGTAACCTGACATGTCTCTGCTATCTTTGTCAATGGTCTCAACTCTGGAGTCCTTTTGCAGGATAGGCTAGGTGTCTCTGATCAGCATGGCATACAGCAGAGGTTCGCAGCGAATCTTCTAGCAGTACCTCCTTTTGGAGGTCACTACTGTAGAATAGAAGAATACGGAGTATCTATCATTCTGTTTCAGAAAAAAGGACACTAAATTAACAAAAGGACATGGATTCATTTATCTACTCACCGAAGAAAAAGAAAAAGAATACATGGCAATAATGCCAATGTTTCCAAAGACATACAGTAGCTACAAGTACACGATGACACGATGGATACAGCCACTAATGTTTGTTTATTGATTTGCACCACCGTAATCTAGGCCTTGGCGACGTCATCCAAGGGAGGGACTCGGTCGCGGCCACGGCCGGCACCGCCGGCGCCATCCCCATGTCCACCCTCCATCTCCTCCGCCTTGGCCCAGCTCCGTGTGAGCAGGAACCCCAGAGCGTGCCCGGCCACAGCAGCCAGCAGCACGCCGCCGTTGAACGACATGACGGCGAGCATCAGGAGGTACGCCGCGCCCATCCTTGCCGCGTGGACCGCCGTCAGCAGCAGCGCTGATACGACGTCGGCAGCGCCGCGGCGGCGGCGGCGGCGGCGGTGCGCGACGTAGGCGGACACCGCGTGGAGCGCCTCGGCGAGCGCGGCGAGGGCGAGCACGAAGAGGAGGGAGAGGAGGTACGCGCCGAGCCCGCGCTCGCCGGGCCAGCCGGGGAACAACACCACCGCGCGGTCGCCCCAGAACAGCGACGACATCGTCGTGTCCATGGAAGCCGATGCAGACGACGGCGTCGCCGGCGCGTGGCCGCCGCCGCCGTGGGCTGGCGGTGTCGTCGTCGGCTGCGCCATCTCCATCGCGTCGAATATCGGTCCCTTCTTCTCGTCACTGCTGGATCTTTGAGTTGGGAGGGACGGAGGCTTCTCTGGAGCTTGTTCCTCGGCTCGCTCTCCCTCTCCGATCCTCTGTTTTATATTTTGGCTCTGGGATGGACTGGTGCATCATTCAGGTAGATAGAGTCATCGTACGCGAGCGAAAGCGACAGCGAAAGCCGCCGGCGCCATGGCCATTGGCCAGACACCACCACACCAACTCTGTCCAGTGTCCACGGCGTCTGCCGTCTGTGGGGAGCTCCATTTACGCGGAGTTGAGTACGTAGCTGACACTGAAACAAAGCTTAAACATAAGCCTTGTCAGTTGTCACCTTGACCCACTACTAGTAGCTTTTAATTTAATTATTTGATTTGATTTGATTTGAAAGCTTAAACACAGAGTATATATAGTAGCAGTAGTGCAGTACTGCTGGGGTTACCGGGTCACACGCCAACACAACAGAACAGAGCACCTCCTCTACCCCTCAGTCAGAACAAAACACTGACTACCAAACAAGAGATCTCGTTCCCTCCCAAACTCTCTCTCACCCAGCTCCAAAAGCTTTTTTTTCCCCCTTCTTTTCCCCTTGTTCAGAACGGTGAAATAGGCTCTTCAAAAAAAAGATGAACGGTGAAATAGGACACTTTGATTTTTTTAATGCATTTTTAACTACACATATATCTAGACATGGTGTATATCAAGTGCGTCATTAAAAAAACAGTATGTATCTAAAGATGCTACAATGTTCAATAGTTTGAAATAGAGGGAGTATGTGGGAATGGGCATATGAAACACGTTTGGTTGGAGGTAACTGAAATGAGGCAATGAGAGTTTGAAGATAGATTTAAAAATCTTTTAGTTGTTTTGTGGGAGCGATGGAGGGAAGGATAAATGGATAATTAATTAAATTAGAGGGCAAACTCGAACCAATCTTTTCCCAAACAGAAGAGTGGGAACTGTACTTTCAGCGGAAGATGATGACATGTTTTTTCCTTTTTCCTTTTTGCCCTCGGCTGGACCATCATTGCCACTATTCGGCCCAACTGTGAATGCAGTTTCTTTCTTGAGAGTCAGGAGGTCGCACCGTCGCAGTTTCCTCTGACCCAAATTATCAGTGCAGTTTCTCTCTCATAAGAAAATCAATCATGGATTCAGTATGTACTCACAAAATAATACCAGTCTACTGTATGCCTCAACACAATGCTCAATGCTAGGGTGCATCTCAAGGACAATGTGATGCTGAATCCCGTCACCATTCAGTAGATTACTACAGTTCAGTAGATTGTTATCTCAGTACAGACTACAGAAGCAATGATGCTGTCCATGCCCGTTTTACGGTTATGTCTGTCTCAGTGTACCTGCACTCAGTTGGAAAACTTCAACCACAGGAATAAAGGGTTGTTTAGTCACTGGTTACTGGCTGCTCCTCATCTGTCAGTAATCACTGGATAACAGAAAAGTATCTCACCGTCACAAGTGCTCGCTTGAGGGCTCAGTTCACAACAGAAATTCACAACAGAAATACATGCAAGACGTGCTCTTCTCAGCACAGCCTCAAAGGAGACAAATTGTAGCTTCAATTTCTCAAAACGCCATCACAAAACCTAAACTAGAAAAATGTTTGATCCGGATACAGAGCAAGCAAGTCACTGCAACGTGGAATTTTCTGACAGTACCCAACACAACTAGATATTATTCTAGACGACCATAAGTGAGACATGGCAATGCCCAGGCATCCAACCACCAATTCTATAGAAGCTCCACAGAAAATGGTATGACATGTATCTTTGGAGAAGAAGAGGTAACGAAGCCTACTGTGAGATAGAATGTGATCCTTCACTGTGGCTTCTCGTAGCTGTTCTGATCCCTGAACTCCCCTATCTTGCTCCTGATCATGTGCGCCACATGAGGCTGCACAAACATGTTGGTAGCGTCAAGCATGTGCATGATGAACCTCTCTGATGGCGGCATCGAGGCGTTCAGGTTGACGATGAACTGCGCCATAGGTATATCACTGGAAAACAGAGGAATGGCAATCATGTATCTTCAAACTGTAAAAGGGAGGAAGGAAGGAAGAAATTAAAACAACGGATTTTCAGCAGGATCAGGAGCTTACCACGAGATGAACAGCCCCTTGATTGCGTTAACCATCTTGTCTGTGCTCCGGACAAGAAAACTACCTGATTATTGGCAAACAACAACAATGTCAGTTGGAGTAGCATTGTAGCAAGCAGCACAAGGACTACAAACTTTCACACAAAGCAGACTATGGACAAACTGGTAATGCAGTGATTGTAGATCCAGCAGCAAACATAGTACATAGGAACGAAGATTGATTGAAGGACCAAATATAGGGTCAACAAAATTCTCCCTATACTGCAAAGATTAGGGGGCATCATGATCACAGGACAACCAAACTAAACTAAACTACCCATCCATGAGCCCATGACTCCTGCAACTACCATGATACAACTTGCAAGGATGTTATTTCAGTATTTCCACAGAATACTGAAAAATCAAATGTAATGTAATAACTACCTATGAATAGCAAAAAATCTGTCCTGCCATGCCTTGCTGACCACAGAATCAGCGCAGTATGTGCCTTTTCTAATGGACTTTTCCTCCATGAGGATAAACGCAGAATATCATTCTGGTAGCACGAGCAGTAGTACAAAAATGTGTTTGTTTTCTTTTTGTTCGATTCATTGATTGGTCTAAGCACTGCCTGGATTAAGGAAAAAGATGGACATGTTTTCTTGGGCAAATAATTTCAGCACGTATCTTATAATCCTGAGCACGAATTACACCGAACATCTCCATGACACACAGTGGATTCCAGTAGCACATAATTGGCAAACACTAAATATAATCTCTCTCTCTCTCTCCGTAGCGGCAATTAGGCCAATCATCAACGGATTGGAGGAGAAAGTAGCCCTTGGGGGCTTCCATGATCCATCCCAATTCAACCCTCTCGCTGTTACCATGTCGATTGACAACAGGAGGAAAAACAAAACAAAAAAAAAAAGTTCAGATCGGGGACGGGCTCACCGTTGCTCGCGCGTCGACGACGCTCGTCGTGGTCCCGCGTCCCTCGCAGCCGGAGCTTTCAGGCTTCTCCCTTCGGATCGGATCCTCCACGGAGGCTGGAGGCTGGAGGCTCCTCGCTCGCCGGCGGCGTCGCCGCTCCTCTCGTCTATCGGCGTCGCCGCTTTCCTAGTTTCTTCCTCCGGCCCTCTCCCTCTTTTAGGCAGGGGGAGGGGAGTACATAGATGTTGGGCCTGTGGGCTTCCTGGTCCGACCCCGAATCCCATATTCACAGCCCACGGGCCGGCCTATTTTTTGCAATTTGGCACCGCAGTTTTTGTTATCTCTTCTCTTCTCTTCTCTATCTCTATCTCTATCTTTTTATCTCTCTCTATCTCTATCTCTATCTCAAAACTCAAAACTCATCCCAGAGTTTATAGATGTGGTTATTGGCGACTATATTTATGAGCTACGGTTTGGAGTTGAAGAGGATACCCTCTCACTAGTGAGCCACAACTCATTGACATGGACTCTACCAAGGAGGGAGATCCTAAGAAGGAGGACTCCAAGGAGGGAGATCCAAAAGAGGAAAACCCCAAAGGGGGAAATCCTATGGAAAATTAGGAGATGCTCAGGCACCGGGCAAGGGCAATGGTGATCCGCCACCTGTATATGGATGGCCAGCACAGTGTACCTAATAGGGCGACAAAGCTGGAGGAGATAGGGGAGTCTACTATGACCTAGAGCAAGCTTGTGAAGCCAGTTAATGGGGCATAGAAAGCTACTATGTTGTCCTCATAGACCGACTCTGGGATTCTTAACAACAAATTCAATAGTAGGACAGTTTCACCGTGACATCTGGCAAGAGGAACGCCTCGACTGTGGATTAGGATTCCACAGAGAAGGCAGCTAAGCTTAAAGCGATGAAGAACCTGGAATCTGCACTTGATAAAGGTACTATTCCGAGGAACGCACTGGCTACATCAGTGGGCAAACTTGCAGCGGTATGAAGATCTTAAAGATCAAATGATCTCTGTGGCACAACACCTAAAGACATCGGCTTTAGATTCCTTCGGTTCCAATGAATGGCTATCGCAAAGACACATTGGTTATGTTTAATCAAGAACTTTCATGTTGCTTATGTTTAGTCAAGAACTTTATTCGTGTGAGTGGTTGTAAGTTTTACTTCAGCCGAACTATGTGTCCGTGTTTAGAGTCCAAATCCTGAAGCCAGATATTTTATCCTTTATCTAAAAAATCGATCGATCTATCTATCTATCTATCTATCTATCTATCTATCTATCTATCTATCTATCTATACGTATACGTATCGTATCTATATCTATATCTATATCTATATGTATATCTATATCTATATCTACCGCTAAAACATGCGAAATGTTAGCATCTATCCGGTAGCACCAAAACAAATCCTGCAATCCATATCTACCGACAGAAAAAAAAAAAACAAATCAATGTAAATCACTCGCACGTGGCAAAGAAAAAAAATCCCCACACCGCAGCCAATCTCGGTGGCATATATAGCCAACCATAGCCATTTGCTACCTAACTTTGCAAAATATCAAGGCTATCGTGGACCTCTTCAAAACGAAGTTTTCTATGTTACAAAATGGCTAAACAATGAAATTTGGCTATGAAGTTTAGCCAAGCTATTAAAATTCCTCTAAGTTTTGTTTTACTATATGGTTTTAGTTAGGCAAGTTTAGTTAGGTAAGAATTGAAAGCCAACCAAGCAGACCCTAATTTTCGAATTATCATTATATAGTAATAAAAAGGTTTGAGTTGCATCCTTTTATTTTATTTCTCAGAACTAACAAGAAAATCTCCAACAATATAAAAAAATAGTGTTCAAAATTATGGTTTTTGAACCTTTCTAAAAGTTGTTGGAAAAGAACTCCACCAATAAACTTTTTTCCAAATAAAAAATGAATTGTTGCCATGCCTCGTATGCATCTGGGTCTGGGCTACCGGCTACGGCATTGTAATTCCGGGCATACTCCGAACTCCGTACATATTTTGGACAAGGTAGTGTGGACGATCGAGAGAAGACAAGAGCTTGCCTCGACTATTGGACAAGGCTGTTAACGCTCGCGTCCCTCCCGCACGAGGGGCTCGGGCGGCACGCGTGACTTTTTTTTACATAAAGGATATAACTAATATCCGGCTTTATTCATCCCAAGATAGAATCAAACCAATTATTATAAAATTCGGACACACACGAAACGTCTGAAGATACAAGCACACCAGAATTCTCACGACTAACTTAATGAAAAAAGTTCTTGACTAATTAAACCCAACATGTCTAAAAGAACAGCCGCCGTCTCGATGTGTTGAGCTACAACAATCATTTGATCTTTGAGATCTTCATGTCGCTGTAAGCTGGCCCACCGACGAAACCAATCGTCCTCGAAAGCAGTACCGCAAAAGAGATTTGGGTTTGCATTTGTCAAAAACTATTTCGTTCCTAGTTAGCCATACTGCCCATAGTAGTGCTGACGTTGCTGTTAATAACAATGTATTATACTTTTTGTTCCCCCTTTTGGATCAATTTACAAACAAATCGCCGCCGCTACAAATCCTCGTTTCCTTGCCCTCGCCGCCGGAGAGGGCAGCCGGGAGGCCCGCGTAGCTCCCCGGGATGGTGGCGGCGAGGTGCTCGCCTAGGAGGGTCGCGAGTTCGTCTGTGCGGGGATGGCACTCGGCGGCCAGGACGACGCTACGACCGAATGCAGTGAGTGTGCGCAGTCACGCATATGGATCTGCGTGGGTCGTCGTCATGGCCTGGTGCTTCTAGAAGCGGGCGGGCGTGGGCATCGGTCGGGTAGCCGATCCGGTGTTCAGGCGGTCCGATCCGGTGCCCGGGCGGCCGGATCCGGGCGTCGGCGGCAGCAGCGGTAGCCGGTGCTGATGACAGCGGTTGAGATAGCGGCGACGGTGGCCAGTGTAGGCGTTGGGGGGCGGTGCGTCTCTACCTGCGCCCTCGCACACGACTTTACCTGCTGCAACGATTGGCGGCGTCCATGCTGGTGGTGGTTTCGAAGTTCGTAGTGGGCAGCTCGTCGGGGTCGCTGTAAGGTCGAGATGGCGGACTAGAGGGGGGTGAATAGTCCTTTTTAAAACTAATCGCTCTGGCTAACCGATATAAGAGCGGAATTAAATCTATCGGCCTAGCCAAGACTTCACCCCTCTAACTATCACTCTAGATGCAACTTGTAAAAGATCCTAAAACAAGCAAGCAAGGTGCCAATCTAGCTAGTGCACACTAAACAAGTCTAGCTTGCAAGGTCACACAAAACTAAGCAACTAGTACTTTAGCAACCGGGTGTGCACCTACACAATTCTAATGAGCAAAAGCACAAAGCCAACCTAAGCTCACTAGTTGCTCATGGACAAAGCCACACAAGCTAAACCCAAGAGCTCAAACTTACTTAACTACACAAGCTAAGCAAGGCAACTTACTCTACTTCTTAGCTACACAAGCAAGAAGGTGATTAACAAGCTACTCAAGCTAACTAACCACAAGAGCAACTACACAAGCTATATAAGAAAGTAAGGAAAGTAAATACAAAGCTTGTGAAAGAGATTGCAAACCACCGCGAAGTGTGGACACAAAATGACTCGGTGATTTTTCACCAGGTTCACTTGGTTGCCCCCAAGCTACGTCCTGTTGTGTCGACCAACACCTTCGGTGGTTCCTCCGGTCTTTTCACCTAGATGGTTCTTCGGTGTGACCCTCAAGTCACTTGCCCCTCAAGGCACGCCCCGCAAGGCACCGCAAGACACCACTCTCAAGTGAGCCCCTCAAGGCACCGAGCAAACCCACACACTCAAGGGTGGTAACTCAATGACACGCGCAATCCAATAGGGCTACTCTTCGCGATCCCCGCGAGGTGAGTACCGACCTCTCACAATCTCTTCTCCGGAGCACCGTATCTCCACGCGTGCTACCACGGAGCCTCTTGCCACCAAGCCGTCTAGGAGGTGGCAACCTCCAAGAGTAACAAGCTCTCCGGCTTGCAACACAACCACCTAGTGCCACCGATGCAACCTCGCAAAGCAATGCACTAGAAATCACTCTCTCACACTATCGGATGGTCACTACCAAGCATATGTGAGTAGAAGGGCTTCCAAGCACCACAACACAAGCTACCAAAGCTTGGGCGTGCTCAGCAACCGGCCACAGCCGGCCAAACCACGTATATATAGCCCCAAGGGCTGAAACTAGCCGTTGCCACCTCGGGCAACCGAAACACGAGCGCCGGACGCGTCCGGCCTCCACCGCCGGACGCTCCAAGCCGCGTCCGGCGCTCCTCGTCACGCCACGTGTACCGACCGTTCGAAGTCGACCGTTGATCCCCAACGGCTACCTCACGATCTGCTCAGAAACCCTGCGCCGGACGCGCCTGGTGACCACCGCCCCGGACGCGTCCGGCCGGTGCATCCACCAAGACCGCCGCCGCGCACGAGAGAACCGCCGGACGCCAAACGGTGACTCGCCGAGTCCGCCGCTGCGTCCCGCGCGCGTCGGGCGAACGTGCTCGCGGCACTCGGCACCGAAGTTTCGGTCCGAGTCCGGCGTGCGCCGGACGCGCCTCCTCGGCGTCCGGCGCGGCGCGAGCGCCCGCCGCCCGCCCACGCCAACCTTCCACGCGCCGGACGCGTCCCGCTCCCGCGCCGCGTCCGGCCGCCGCGTCCGGCGCTTGTAAATCCATGATTTACAGCCCATCGAAAAACGCGATCTTCTCCACCATGCTATCCCACAAGTATACCAACTTGACCACCATAGATAGCATGTTTCCAACAACAATTTGCATCCGGCGCAATGGAAAATATGCCTCCAATTTTCCCGAAAGCGCCGAATCCCGCCGCAAGCTCGGCGGGAGGGAGAGAGGGACCCAAGCCCAACTCAACCCTACAAACCACAGCGCGAACATTCGCCACCTTTGTAAATGTGCCAACACCACCAAGTGTACAACTCCATGTGCTTGTGTGTTAGCATTTTCACAATCATTTTCAAAGGATTTTCTCTTCAACTCACCACGCCACTCGATCCTAGCACATCGCAATGTTAGATCGCTCAAGTGGCACTAGATGACCGATATGCAAACAAGATTACCCCTCTTGATAGTACGGCCATCTATCCTAAATCCGGTCAAGTACTTCTCTACTCAACCTTAGACCGGTGAAATGAAATGCCCTAGGTTATACCTTTGCCTTGCGCATTTCCATCTCCACCGTCTTCCTCCATTGTGCCAATGCAACAACATGCACCGACACGATCATCAAATGATATGATCCACTTCATATCATCATGTGACACTCTTGGTCCATCGATCTTGACCTCACTTGCTCTTCACCGTTGCGTCGGTCCATCGGCGCCAAGTCTTGCCCAAGCTTCACCATCGCATGGTCCTTCGCTTCGCAGCCTCAACTTGCCCTTCACACTTGCAACCGGTCCATCAAGCCAAGCCTCATCTTGATCTTCACCTCTTGGTCACATGACTCCATGTCATGTCTCATTTGCAATGAGCTCCTTTATCAACTCATGTGTTGAGCCTCACAACATCTCCAAGCCATCTCCACCATGGCATATGTTGCTCACACACATGTACCTGTGAACTAACTCCTATGTATCTCAACCATCACACATGTTAGTCCACCTAAAGTTGTCACTCAATTATCAAAACCAAACAAGGGCCTTTCAATCTCCCCCTTTTTGGTAATTGATGACAACTCTACAAAGATATGGAATTTAAGAATATTTGGACTTTATGTCACTTATCCAACATTTAAGCTCAATGTTATGATTTGGATAAGTACCACAAAGTCAACTTGGTAGTGATAGCTCCCCCTACATGTGTGCTCAAATGGTTTGGTTTCAAGCTTGCACACATGCATAAATATGAAAATTTTGGGAGAGTTAGCACTACTAAGTGATGCTAAGGTATATAGGATAAACCTTTGAAGCGTGATACCAATCGGAGTTGCACCGTTTGAAGTTCATCCTTAGCATCATGGTTAGCTAGAAATCATATGAAACACAACACTAGATACCTCATGAGATCAACATTATAAGCAAGGTTCTAGTACCACTTGTAAAGCACATGTGACTAGCTAAACCATCCTATACGTGCTAGTTTTTCAAATCATCAATCAAGTTCTATAACTAGCATTCACCACACAAGCATTGCATATTGAAATATAAGAACTTATGCGAATGCAAGCAAGCACATGAATATGCACATATCAAATGCAATCAAACAAGTTCATGAGCTTGCTCCCCTACTTGTGTGCTTCTCTTAATCTAGAATTTTTTATCCTCCTCCATTCTTTAATGTTGCTCCCTCTTGATCCATGTCCATTTTCTACTCCCCTTTGTATGCTTCTTTTGTTCCATATTTCTCCCCTTTGTATGCTTCTTCGCATGCTTCTTCGCATTCTCCCCTTTGTATGCTTCTTCGCATATCTTTGTACAATTCTCTCCCCCTTTGTCATCAATGACCATAAAGGTATGCAGCAATACCACTTGAAGATACCACATGTAAGAAAAATTCTCTTGATGCAAAGGATTGGAACTAGGGGTTGATGGTTGAGTCTTGAATCTTCATTTTTGATGGACAACATCATATGTTGGAATGACACCACTTGTAAAATCCACATGTAGTTGCAAGGAATCCACTTGTAACTATGCATTGGGCACTCCCCCTTTGTCATAGCACCAAAGATACTACATGTAGGTCACTTGAAGTTTCTTTGTCTCTAATACCAATGAAGTGGGGCTCCTCCCCCTATGACAAAGCATGAGTCAAACCAATCTGTAAACACTTTCTTGTCGGTGAGGGTAGCTTCTCTTGATTTGAATTGATCACTTTAAAGTTGAGGATCACTTGTGGAACCATCATCTTGATGTACTAGATATCACTTGAATGAAAACCATGTGTACCATACCACTTGTAGGAACACCACTTGAAGATAGTGATAGACTAGACATTTCTTGCAAGAACTATCATTATGGTAACCACTTGTTGGATTTATCATGAATAACCAATTCTTGAACTTGAGAACTTTCATGAGCTTCTTTCTCTTTGACTTGAACTAATATGAATCACTTATAAACATTCAAGTCCGGTTTGAACCAATGACAAGCTTCTTCACACCTTACTAGAAGGGTTATCTTGCCAATGTTGTACTTGAAATTTATATGCAATTCAAACTAGATCAAGTACTTGGGTTCACTAGCTCATGAACAAACTCATACTCATACCACTAGATAAATCAAACAATCAAGCAATAGTGGTAGACTATGAATTTAAAACATTTCATTGTTATGCATGATCCTAATAAGCATGTACTATATGCACTAACCGCATACTAGTAAGGGATGAAATGATCATGCACATTACAATGATACCTTTGCTATGTTGGAGTAGAGGGTAGTCACATAGATTTCAATTTCATTACTCCAATAGCAATGTGAAGTCCATTTATAAGCTTGATGAAGCCAATAGATACCATGATTGAATACCATGCTTCACCCATATGAGATGAAAACCCACTTGAGATCAAGTGCACTTTCTTGTTGTGGTTGGCCCGCTTCTTCTTGTGATTCTTGTTTGCATGAGAGAATACCACTTGAATGGGTACCACTTGTGCACCACTTGTATTATTTCTTGACTTGTCATGTATTGCTCTCTATCTTGGGTGTTGCTTGCTTACTTTATCAACCCTTTTGATTGCTTCAACCGAGCATCTCCAATATCTCTTGGATCACCAAGAACTATCCTTGACACTCACTTGAATTGCCTTTCTTTGATTGATCCTTTGGACTTGATATGATGAATCACTTGAAATCTTCCTTAAGTCCTTTTCTTTCTTGTTTAAGTTCTTTTCTTTCTACCAAATGATCTTCAATTTGTCACTAGAACTTAAACTTCATCTTCATCTTGAGTTTGATCTTGATCTTCGATTTGAGTACCCAAGCGTGTAACAAATACACTTCACAATCAAATGACCTTGTACTCATTATTCTTCATGCTTCTAGACCAATTCAAAACCAAACTTAGGTTCCTCAACCACTTGTAAACATGAAACCAACTTGAGGACCTTTCAATTTGAGTGACTCTTGATATAACCAATGATAGTCACTTTTCTGGCAGATTCTGTACTCTTCAAAGAATAATTCATATCTCACAATGTACAGCTCCAAATGCCATGAAATTTGGTGGAGATGTGCAACATTGAGTATACCAGCAGCTATAAAAATTTTAGCTTCATTGGCCTTCTAGATTGCTACCAGATTTCACATCTTTACTTACTGTTGCATGCTGAAAACTGATGCACTAATGCTGACAAGATATACTCCAAAACAGAAGCAATTCTTATCCAATCTTCATGAAGTTTGTACAGCATATTGTACCATAAGTGTAGAGCATCCATACCAAATTTCAAGCCAATCCAAATAAATTTGATCACTCAATCATGGTCGTCTTTTCAGCTAGCTCAGATTCTAAATATTTGGACAGATTTTAAGCAATTGAGCTATGCCTCTTCAAATTGAGTCAAACTTGATATCAATTTGTTTGAATACCAACACAAGACATATATCCATTCAAACCACTTATTAAGAGTCATCTTGTGATCATATCCAACCAAACTAATTCAAATTTGACTACTAAGCAATTAATCCATTCAATCATCTCATAGCAAGCAACATATGCATATATCCAATTCAATCAACTCATATGCACCCAAATGAATAGATCAACTAGGAATATACCTTTGATAACTCATGATCATCCATTAGCAAGCTTCAACTCAAATAATTTGCAAGCCTTCGAATACCAATTGATTACCACAACTTGATTATTGCACTTGTATGTTGTAGCACATTGGACTTCACTAGTCATGACTTGGCATTGGGAAAGAAATAGTACTAAGCTTCAATACTTGATTCAATCAAATGATGAATGAAATGAACTCAATTGAATCAAGTCTCCAATGCCATGGTACCTACACACAATCATCCACTTTTTGATGGTACCCAAACATGTTTGGGTCCTCTCAAGTTAGGAGCAACATACTTAGGCAAAGCCTTAGTATGATAGCGGGATGTTTTTCAATAGAAACCATTGAGGTACCATTGTCATCCTTTCTAAGCATATTATTTGCATCAATTGAAATAGGCTTAGAATTGTTACCTAGGGGACATGAATGAGCCATGTGTCCCCTTTCCGGCATGAATAGCATCTTCTCTTTAGTTGAGCCTTTTCTTCATTGCTCATGTGATGCTCTTCATTGCCTTGCCTCTTATGAGTTGCTTGAGCCTTCTTCTCAAGCTTGGATGGAACACCCCGAGGCATAGTGTCCCATATCTTCACACTTGAAGCACTTGATGTGAGCCAAATCTTTCTTCTCTTGATTCTTGCTCATCATCATCTTGGCATCTTGAATAGGAGTTGGATGCCTTGCTCTTCCACCCCTTCTTGTTTTCTTTTTCTTCTTCATCTTCAAGTCATCAATTATATCTTCATGATTGATCTTGACTTGATCTTGGGGTTTCTTTTCTTGCTCATCTTGTGGCTTTGGTTGAGACTCCTCTTTGTTTGGGCAAGTTCTTGCTAGATGTCCCATTTCATTGCATTGAAAGCACATGAAATGAGAGAGCCTTTCTTCTTCTAGCTTCTTCATTTCTTTCTCATACTTTCTCTTGCCCCATTTCTTTCCCTTAATGTTGGTGTTGTTGTAGCGGATGCCATTCATGTTGCCAAATCTCTTGTAGCTCTTCAAGAGTTGAGAATGTGTGATGTTTGGCACTTCACTCACCCCAACATTGTCCTTGTTGAAACCAAGGCCACTCTTGTCACCATATCTTCTCTTGTTCTTCAACATGTGTTCAAAGGTGACTTGAGAGTTGTAGCACCTCTCTAGCTTGTTGTTCAAATTCTTCACTTTGCTTTTGAGTCTATTGTTCTCCTTCAAAAGATTAGTCTCACAAGACATAGAAGTAGAACAAGCATCTAATTGTGAAGAACATGATATATCATGTAAAACATCATAAGAGGTGGATACATGCTTCTTCCCTACATCACAAAGGTTAGTCATATGTGATTGATCATTCAACCCAAGTGATGAGCTCTCACTAGTTTTAATTTCTTCAATGGAAAACTTCTTAGTGAGAAAAGCATGATCTTGCAACAAAGTTTCATGAGCAACACTAAGTTGCTCATGGGCCAAGTTTAACACATCATGTGAACAATTAATAACATAAAGTAGATGCTTTTGTTGTTCACATGTTGTCTTTAGAAAAGAGTTTTCATTTTCAAGTTTCATTGTTTTGGCTTTCTCTTTTTCCAAAGACATGGTCATGCTAGCAAGTCTACTAACAAGCTCATCATATAAGGCATGATCAATCACATTGCAACTTGATACCTTAGTGTCACCTTGTGACATGAAGCAATATGATGATGTTGGAGAGCTTGTAGTAGCATCATCAATTGAGCATGAACCATCATCATCGTCAAGTGTGCTTGGGGTAGAATCATTACTTGCATCACTTGAGGCATCATCCTCCATCTTGTCAAGTGAGCTTGAGGTAGATCGATCATCTTCCTCACTTGACCATGAGGTGGAGCAATCTTTCACAGCAATCTTGTTGTGATCATGCTCAACACACTCATGTAGCACCATCGTGGCTTCCTCCACCTCATACTTGCCATCATCCCATGTGGAGGCATCGCCGAAGATGTGCTTGATGGAATCCCACGCCATACGTGCGGTTCCTCGATGATTCACCTTCTTAAACACATCAAAACTCAAAGCAAGCATTAGAAAGCAAAGAGCTTTATCATTAAGCTCATAAAGAGCTTGTTGAGCTTCGGTAAGGTTCTCATCGTCCATCACGTGAGTGAGACCCTTTGTGACAACCCACCAAACCTTAGGTCCCGATGCACGAAAATGATCAAGCATATGGTGTTTCCACCGTGCAAAGTCCGTGCCATCAAAAATGTGTGTGTCACAAGAGCACTCAACATCTATCCCACTAGTCGCCATCCTCTCGGGTCGGTGAAGACCACTAAAATGAGAGACCCGGCTTTGATACCACTTGTAAGGTCGAGATGGCGGACTAGAGGGGGTGAATAGTCCTTTTTAAAACTAATCGCTCTGGCTAACCGATATAAGAGCGGAATTAAATCTATCGGCCTAGCCAAGACTTCACCCCTCTAACTATCACTCTAGATGCAACTTGTAAAAGATCCTAAAACAAGCAAGCAAGGTGCCAATCTAGCTAGTGCACACTAAACAAGTCTAGCTTGCAAGGTCACACAAAACTAAGCAACTAGTACTTTAGCAACCGGGTGTGCACCTACACAATTCTAATGAGCAAAAGCACAAAGCCAACCTAAGCTCACTAGTTGCTCAAGGACAAAGCCACACAAGCTAAACCCAAGAGCTCAAACTTACTTAACTACACAAGCTAAGCAAGGCAACTTACTCTACTTCTTAGCTACACAAGCAAGAAGGTGATTAACAAGCTACTCAAGCTAACTAACCACAAGAGCAACTACACAAGCTATATAAGAAAGTAAGGAAAGTAAATACAAAGCTTGTGAAAGAGATTGCAAACCACCGCGAAGTGTGGACACAAGATGACTCGGTGATTTTTCACCAGGTTCACTTGGTTGCCCCCAAGCTACGTCCTGTTGTGTCGACCAACACCTTCGGTGGTTCCTCCGGTCTTTTCACCTAGATGGTTCTTCGGTGTGACCCTCAAGTCACTAGCCCCTCAAGGCACGCCCCGCAAGGCACCGCAAGACACCACTCTCAAGTGAGCCCCTCAAGGCACCGAGCAAACCCACACACTCAAGGGTGGTAACTCAATGACACGCGCAATCCAATAGGGCTACTCTTCGCGATCCCCGCGAGGTGAGTACCGACCTCTCACAATCTCTTCTCCGGAGCACCGTATCTCCACGCGTGCTACCACGGAGCCTCTTGCCACCAAGCCGTCTAGGAGGTGGCAACCTCCAAGAGTAACAAGCTCTCCGGCTTGCAACACAACCACCTAGTGCCACAAATGCAACCTCGCAAAGCAATGCACTAGAAATCACTCTTCTCACACTATCGGATGGTCACTACCAAGCATATGTGAGTTAGAAGGGCTTCAAAGCACCACAACACAAGGCAACAAAGCTTGGGCGTGCTCAAGCAACCGGCCACGCCCGGCCAAACCACTCATATATAGCCCCAAGGGCTGAAACTAGCCGTTGCCACCTCGGGCAACCGAAACACGAGCGCCGGACGCGTCCGGCCTCCACCGCCGGACGCTCAAGCCGCGTCGGGCGCTCCTCGTCACGCCACGTGTACCGACCGTTCGAAGTCGACCGTTGATCCCCAACGGCTACCTCACGAAACGCTCGAAACCATGCGCCGGACGCGCCTGGTGACCACCGCCGGACGCGTCCGGCCAGTGCATCCACCGGCACCGCCCGCGCGCACGAGAACCGCCGGACGCCAAACGGTGACTCGCCGAGTCCGCCGCTGCGTCCGCGCGCGTCCGGCGAATGTGCTCACGCGGCACTCGGCACAAAAGTTTCGGTCCGAGTCCGGCGTGCGCCGGACGCGCCTCCTCGGCGTCCGCGCTCAGCGCGCCCGAGCCGGCCGCCCACGCCAACCTTCCACGCGCCGGACGCGTCCGCCCCCCCGCGCGTCCGGCCGCCGCGTCCGGCGCTTGTAAATCCATGATTTCTGCCCATCGAAAACGCGATCTTCTCCACCATGCTATCCCACAAGTATACCAACTTGACCACCATAGATAGCATGTTTCCAACAACAATTTGCATCCGGCGCAATGGAAAATATGCCTCCAATTTTCCCGAAAGCGCCGAATCCCGCCCGCAAGCTCGGCGGGAGGGAGAGAGGGACCCAAGCCCAACTCAACCCTACAAACCACGGCGCGAACATTCGCCACCTTTGTAAATGTGCCAACACCACCAAGTGTACAACTCCATGTGCTTGTGTGTTAGCATTTTCACAATCATTTTCAAAGGATTTTCTCTTCAACTCACCACGCCACTCGATCCTAGCACATCGCAATGTTAGATCGCTCAAGTGGCACTAGATGACCGATATGCAAACAAGATTACCCCTCTTGATAGTACGGCCATCTATCCTAAATCCGGTCAAGTACTTCTCTACTCAACCTTAGACCGGTGAAATGAAATGCCCTAGGTTATACCTTTGCCTTGCGCATTTCCATCTCCACCGTCTTCCTCCATTGTGCCAATGCAACAACATGCACCGACACGATCATCAAATGATATGATCCACTTCATATCATCATGTGACACTCTTGGTCCATCGATCTTGACCTCACTTGCTCTTCACCGTTGCGTCGGTCCATCGGCGCCAAGTCTTGCCCAAGCTTCACCATCGCATGGTCCTTCGCTTTTGCAGCCTCAACTTGCCCTTCACACTTGCAACCGGTCCATCAAGCCAAGCCTCATCTTGATCTTCACCTCTTGGTCACATGACTCCATGTCATGTCTCATTTGCAATGAGCTCCTTTATCAACTCATGTGTTGAGCCTCACAACATCTCCAAGCCATCTCCACCATGGCATATGTTGCTCACACACATGTACCTGTGAACTAACTCCTATGTATCTCAACCATCACACATGTTAGTCCACCTAAAGTTGTCACTCAATTATCAAAACCAAACAAAGGCCTTTCAATCTCCCCCTTTTTGGTAATTGATGACAACTCTACAAAGATATGGAATTTAAGAATATTTGGACTTTATGTCACTTATCCAACATTTAAGCTCAATGTTATGATTTGGATAAGTACCACAAAGTCAACTTGGTAGTGATAGCTCCCCCTACATGTGTGCTCAAATGGTTTGGTTTCAAGCTTGCACACATGCATAAATATGAAAATTTTGGGAGAGTTAGCACTACTAAGTGATGCTAAGGTATATAGGATAAACCTTTGAAGCGTGATACCAATCGGAGTTGCACCGTGTGAAGTTCATCCTTAGCATCATGGTTAGCTAGAAATCATATGAAACACAACACTAGATACCTCATGAGATCAACATTATAAGCAAGGTTCTAGTACCACTTGTAAAGCACATGTGACTAGCTAAACCATCCTATACGTGCTAGTTTTTCAAATCATCAATCAAGTTCTATAACTAGCATTCACCACACAAGCATTGCATATTGAAATATAAGAACTTATGCGAATGCAAGCAAGCACATGAATATGCACATATCAAATGCAATCAAACAAGTTCATGAGCTTGCTCCCCCTACTTGTGTGCTTCTCTTAATCTAGAATTTTTTATCCTCCTCCATTCTTTAATGTTGCTCCCTCTTGATCCATGTCCATTTTCTACTCCCCTTTGTATGCTTCTTTTGTTCCATATTTCTCCCCTTTGTATGCTTCTTCGCATGCTTCTTCGCATTCTCCCCTTTGTATGCTTCTTCGCATATCTTTGTACAATTCTCTCTCCCTTTGTCATCAATGACCATAAAGGTATGCAGCAATACCACTTGAAGATACCACATGTAAGAAAAATTCTCTTGATGCAAAGGATTGGAACTAGGGGTTGATGGTTGAGTCTTGAATCTTCATTTTTGATGGACAACATCATATGTTGGAATGACACCACTTGTAAAATCCACATGTAGTTGCAAGGAATCCACTTGTAACTATGCATTGGGCACTCCCCTTTGTCATAGCACCAAAGATACTACATGTAGGTCACTTGAAGTTTCTTTGTCTCTAATACCAATGAAGTGGGGCTCCTCCCCTATGACAAAGCATGAGTCAAACCAATCAGTAAACACTTTCTTGTCGGTGAGGGTAGCTTCTCTTGATTTGAATTGATCACTTTAAAGTTGAGGATCACTTGTGGAACCATCATCTTGATGTACTAGATATCACTTGAATGAAAACCATGTGTACCATACCACTTGTGGAACACCACTTGAAGATAGTGATAGACTAGACATTTCTTGCAAGAACTATCATTATGGTAACCACTTGTTGGATTTATCATGAATAACCAATTCTTGAACTTGAGAACTTTCATGAGCTTCTTTCTCTTTGACTTGAACTAATATGAATCACTTATAAACATTCAAGTCCGGTTTGAACCAATGACAAGCTTCTTCACACCTTACTAGAAGGGTTATCTTGCCAATGTTGTACTTGAAATTTATATGATCCACTTCATATCATCATGTGACACTCTTGGTCCATCGATCTTGACCTCACTTGCTCTTCACCGTTGCGTCGGTCCATCGGCGCCAAGTCTTGCCCAAGCTTCACCATCGCATGGTCCTTCGCTTCGCAGCCTCAACTTGCCCTTCACACTTGCAACCGGTCCATCAAGCCAAGTCTCATCTTGATCTTCACCTCTTGGTCACATGACTCCATGTCATGTCTCATTTGCAATGAGCTCCTTTATCAACTCATGTGTTGAGCCTCACAACATCTCCAAGCCATCTCCACCATGGCATATGTTGCTCACACACATGTACCTGTAAACTAACTCCTGTGTATCTCAACCATCACACATGTTAGTCCACCTAAAGTTGTCACTCAATTATCAAAACCAAACAAGGGCCTTTCAGTCGCCCAGTTTTCCGGATCTGACAATTGGTGGCCTTCATTGCCACATCCAGTGATGGACCATGTTGCTGGTGTATGCATGGCGTAACGATACGACACTTGGAGGCACTTGCAGGACTACCGTGTTTCGATGGCGGTGACGCCTGTGGGCGCCAATTTCCTCGTTGGAGACGTCGTCTTGTCCTTCATGACGATCTCCCCGGGTGAAAACCCAACACCTTGGTTGGGCGATGATGGCGTCTTTAGATGTCATTTGCTCGTTAGAGACATCGCTTTTGGAAGATCCCATGGGTTCTCGATCTTAGTGCCACCATCGTGTTGGTGGGTCCCTTGCACATGCACTAGGTGCTTCGTACCATTGGCAAGTTATAGTATCCGGAGTTTTCAATGGTGGTCGGCGTCCTACGTTCTTTCAGTATCCTCTGGGTCTGACAGACGTGTTTTGGCGGTGATTTATCGACTTGGTCCAGGGCAAGTCAGAGTTCCTTATTGGAGATGCAATTTTTTTATTAGTTGTGTTTTAGTTGTACCAGTGTTGGCAGGTGACGTAGGTCATACCTCGTATCATTGGCTACCTTTTGTAATAATTGTGACCTAACGTATCCTCGAGAGAGGATGGTGAAGCCGAAAATATAATTTCTATTATCTAAAAAAGAGCGTGTGGACGAATTCAGCTGGTTGACATAATTTTGAGACAACTATATCCTAGCCTCGCTTTTATTTCAGATTCATCACGATAATGAATGTGTCTCTAGCCATTATCATGGTATACACACATGCAAAATTGAATTGATATTTTCCTGATTTCGAACTGGCAACCAAATATCTCGTTCAATTTATATTGTACCCGTTACAACGCACAGACACTTGTCTAGTTAAAAATAAAAAAAAATTAGGGGCGAAATATTAGTACAAACGAGTCCGGGTCCAGTGTCCAGTCCTTGTTGCCTGCTGGGAAGCAGTTCAGAGTTCAGAGTCCACACAGTCCTTGTCGTTCAAAAATTTTTTCAAAAAAAAAATCCGTGCTAAGAAGAGATCATTTTTCCAGTTTCTTTTTAATTAGAACAATAATAATCTTGCCATCATCAACTTGTAGTGCAAAGAGTTTTCCCTTTCTCCTAACACTTGGAGCACCGCCTCCTCCCGTGGGTATTTTTGTATTTTTTTAAAACTAACCGTTTTGGTGGCGCCGTCAATCATGACGCCACAAAGATTTGACGTGGCGGCCAAAAGACGGGCTTCGTGATGACATGGCAGGGTCTGGATCATGGCGTCATAGACCCCGTTGTGTAGCCGTCATGCATGGCGCCACAGTGTTGAACTATGGCGCCATGGATGAAGGCACCACCAAAGCGGTTAGTTTTAAAAATAAAAATATCCACGGCCATTTTCTAAAATTTTATTAAAAAACGGTTAAAAATAAAAAAAATATTCCTCCCAAATTGGGGTGCGGATGAATGGTCCCCTCCCTTGGGCCCCATACTTTCTATTGAAAAGTTTGAATTTGACTAAGTTTAAAAAGTATATAGCGGGCTCCCTAAAAAGTAATAATCACATTTCTGAGTCCCCCACTGCTACTGTAGTCGAAGTGGAATCTACTTCTTCAAGGGGAAACAAGCTAATCTCATATTAAATTTTTAAAATGCTCATCATTTATGAAAAAGGAGGAACAGTATTAACTTTTTGGATATTGTTCATCTTACTGAGCTGCAATATTGGTCATGTATGGCTAAATGATCTTACGGAATGACATGTCGCGTGTGATTGACAGTGAGTGCTTGTACCAGGTAGATCATTTATGTATGGAAGTGCAAAATATATTTTTCCTCCACATATTCACGAGTGCATATGGCATACAATATATAGGGTATATTTGCACATGTTTTTGCATGTCGTGCATACTTATGCACTAAATTAAATTTCAAGGCCAATATCATTTCACTTATTATTCATTTCTTATTTACAGGACAAGCATGAACTCAACATTCTTAAGATTAAGATAAAAGGGAGCATTCTCTGAAGGGAAATGGGGGCACCCACATGCACTAGACTGAGTGGGTAGCAAAAGCACAAACGATGAAGCATTATTTTAGCCTGAACTAGTGAAACTGCCCAGGCCACTTGACTAGCAAGGCCACTTGACTGGAAGGTGCATCTCCTGATCCATATAGCTGCTTATTTCGTCGAACCAAGTTTTGGAGATATGCATACTTAAAAAAAAAAACTTGTAAGATTCACAAAGTATGAGATAACATAACAAACAAATGAGTTTCAAAACAAATCAAATTCAAGATTAAAAAATGAAAGAACATATATAATTACTTAATCACTGAACACATTAACAATGTGTGGCTTGTCTACTACTAATGGATTCTGATCGAGAGACACTTAGTAGCCCAAATGTACACTAAGCAGCTAACTAGCTAGATTAAAAAAAGACCATTCATCCATACAGGACCCTCCAATTAAAATATATACACGTCCTGTTATGCACATCCACATTTCGAGTCAACTATCCTCAAGTTTCATCATATGTATATCCAAATAGGTTTACTATGAAAAAACTAATATTCATGATAGTATATTTAATCAAACTTGGGATTGATTGACTCCTCGAAATGCGAGATATGCACTTATATATATATTTTGGGACAGAGGGAGTATTTCTAAAATCTATGCAACTAAAATGAATCACTTTTTCTTTAATTATACAATAATTCAACATGAACTCAAAAGATGTCTCGGCCTTTTGCTTTAAAACAATGTAAGTAATGAGCAGAGAACTATAGACATTTGCCTAATTTTGTATGTGCACCTGGTTTTTATGACGCATCAGCATGATAGTCTCACGGAGAAATAGTACAATTATTGTTTAGTTCAACTGAAACCATGAAATCTACGATGCTAGGTACGTGTAGAAGTGTATGAATCAAAAATACTGCATAATAGATCACTAGTCATAGTTTTATAAGATTGGGGGCACGGAGAATATTCATATCATCAATTGGCCTATATCATGAGGAAATTAAGATAGAAAGGAAGAGTCAATTCTTACTTGATCTTGTAAATCCTGCAGTTCTGCTTTTTTCTTTTTATCAATGGCCTTTGTCTGCAACATATGCATAAACTTAATAAAATGAGCAGAAAGGGTCAAACTTTCTGCAAATCCACATTATTAGAGATAAGGATCGAGCACCTTCAATTCTTCCATATCATTCATACTTGTCCCGGGCAAGCCTCTCCACTGTATTTCATTTTTATCTTTAGATATAATTTCCACAGCTAATAGGATATTCAGCGCATCATAAAATCTTCTCCGAATATTTTTCTCAAATTGTTGCTGCATTTTTAACATAATCAGAATGGCATTTAACTACTTGATAAATCATAGACCAGGAGTCATATAGTGTTTCATACCCGGGAGGGATTAACAAGATCTGGAGAGTCAATATTAACATTGGGATTGGAAAACTCAGCAACCAATTCATCTGCCACCTGAAAAATGTAGTTAAGAATAAATTTTCTGATGCTGCAACAGATTAATAGAATGAGATACATGAGAAAGGGGATGCATTTTTTTCATTTAACTAAAAAAATAATGATGTGGAAGGGGGACCAAAGCAGAATCTCCATCCCACACTATTAAACCAAGATATATTCCTGGTATAGATCACAATCCAATATTGTGAAGTTGTGAGTTGTGACAACCCACAAAAGTCTCTTCCCAGAATATTGTTCATTAGTTAAGAGAGGTATTCATTTTCTGAAAAATAAGAAACTACAAATAATAGGTTGATGCTGTTTGTGTTTTTCATGCCCCTGAGAGGCACAGGGGCACTTATATTGACAAGAGGAGGAAAATCCACGCCGCAGCAGTTTACTTATATTACGCACAACAACATATGATGCATACTCCTTCATTCAAAACTGCAAACCATTTTGCCTTTTTTTTCTCATAAATAAATTTTACTATACTCCTAAACATAGCATATAGCTAGGTGCATAGCAAAACTATGCACCAAGAAAAGCTAGAGCGACTTCCAAAAAATGGAGGGAGTAAATATAACAGTTTATTTGCCATACCTCTTTTCAATATCACCTACTCCCTCCATTCCAAATTATAAGCCATTCCAAGAATCTTGAAGAGTCAAAACTTTTCAAGTTTAACCATAATTATAGAAAAAACTACAATAACTTGTGACATCAAATAGGTTTACAATGAAAATATAAGGGAAAAAGTCTAAATCACCCCCTAGAGTATGAGCATCGGTGAACATAATACCCTGGAGTATGAAACCGTTTGTTTACCCCCCTAAAGTTCGATTACGGGTCTAAATAACCCCTTGGGCGGTATTGGAGGGTGGTTTTGCTTACGTGGTGGTCGTCTTCCTCCTCTGCGTGCTGGCCGCGGGGGAAGCAAGGGCGCCACGGCCGCAGCTGCTCCAGCGCGGGACGGGGCCGTGCCGCCGGCGGATGGGACAGACGAGGCCGCGCGCACTTCTCGGGCGGGGACGACAGGGGTGCCGCGCCGCCGCGCTGCTTAGGGAGGGTGGGGCGGGCCGCGTGGCGCCAGTCGGGTGCAGATGAAGGACGAGCTCGCGGCGCTGGAGGACAAGAGCATCAGCGGTCGCACCAATCTTCCTGGACATCTTCACGGAGCAGACGTCCGACTGCCCTGCATGGAGCGTTGGCTCGCCGCTGGCCACCGCATGTGCTCCGTCTAAATGCAGCCGCTCGGCGACGTTGTACTCGTGCCCAAACGCAACCTGCATGCTCGATGGGGCATGGACTGCAAGAATTTTACTTTGTGCCACGCCGCATATAGGAGATTTAGCAATAGATTTGCAGCTCGCAGCGGCAGCTGCACATCTCTGTGAAACGCCTCACCGTGCAAATCTCTGAGCTAGCAGCTTGCAGTTGCAGATCAGTGGCCAAAGTCTCATCCCCGTGCTGCTGCAGCTCGTCTTCCACGCACCCACGCCGTGGGACCTCTTGCTGCCGCCGCACGTGTGGCAGACTGGCAGGCGCTCCTATCTTAGCGGCGGCACAACGACGAGCCGCGATCTGTTGCGTGAATGAGCCGGCGTGCGGCAGCACCATCCATCGCGCCGCGGGGAGCAGCCGTCCTCCCTGGGCGTTGGGATGCCGGAGGTGGAGGAGGGCCGGGACTGCAGCTTTGGGCCGTGATGCACTGCGCCGTCGATGGTGGGGGAGGGCACGAGCACGCAGTGGGGCGGCACCGGTTGGAGCGGCCGAGAGCTCCCGGGTCGCGGAGGAGTGCAGCCACGCGCCGATGGCCGCGCCGTCGAGCGCCGAGCGCTCGCCCACCGTGCGCTTCGGCGGCCGCTTCTGCTACTGCCTCGTGGACCACCTGGCGCCCCGCCCGGGCCGAGGACGCTGCCACCGCCGCTTCTAGCTCGTCCGCCGCGGCCGCGCAGACGCCGCTGCTGCTGGACCGCCTGACAGGTGGGGCAAGGTGGCCACATAAGCAAAACCACCCTCCAATACTGCCCAGGGGGTTATTTAGACCCATAATCGAACTTTAGGGGGCAAACAAACGGTTTCATAGTCCAGGGTATTATGTTCACCGATGCTCATACTCCAGGGGGGTATTTAGACTTTTTCCAAAATATAAGTAATAGAGAATCTAATAGTATTTAGTTGTCATCATAAATATTATTATTTTATTATATAAATTTACCAAACTCGAGATATTTGACTCTTCAAAATTCTTGGAATGACTTATAGTTTGGAATGGAGGGAGTAGATGGCTAGATACCCGGTATATTCTACTGAAAATCCACACAGTTGTAAAGTATTATAGGACGAATGGTTAAGCACATGTGGTTTAGTGTAAACTTTTCAGGTGAATCTGTATCTTTGCGCTACTCTTTTTTTTTTTTTTTTTGAATTACATACTCCTACGGCCGTACCAAATATTCACTGGCTGCTTATTCTAATTTCTGCTTTGCAAAAAGGAATGTTATACAATATACCTGTACCAAATAAGATTGGATATAGCTAACATATATAGAAAAGAGAGTGGATACCTCATTCATGGTTGTTCTCCCATTCCTTTTGACTATCTCATAGACTGAAAAAGAATAAATAAAAACTTCATGAAACTTAGCTTGTAACACTAGCTAGCCTGCGGTGAACTCCCGCTGTCTATGATACAAACAAATCAGGGAAATAATTTAGGCACAGTTGAGAACGAAAGGGACTTTCTATGTCAATCTCATTTCTCTTAATTATGTATAAGTGGTAAAGGAACTCTATAAACCACCTCTCGCGCACAATTTGCCGAATTCAATGCCATTTTTGTCACCAACTGCCCCTCTCATTTTCTTCTTGCTGCGTCATAAGGAGAGAACCAGTTGCCTTTTAGAAACGTGTTATGTAAATGGCTACATAAATAAGTGAAAATAAGATATAACACAAAACATGAAACAGTAACAAGCTAGCTGAAGTTACACCGTGGTAAAGGAAACAAAAATTTAAGTTATTTAAACATTACCTGCACTTGTAGAATTTAGATCAATCAATAAGCTAGAATATCTAACCTCGTTATAAATATACACCAAAAGAAATCGACAAGGGATACTGAAGGGTGGCAAAAGAACAGAAAAATCATCCGAAACACCACTACTCATGCAGCACATCACACTGCCCCTCTAAGCAAGTAATTAAGCAGGGGAGCTGGCACGGTCACGCACCTGGCGGCTCGTTGCGACGATTGCGTGTCGTCGCCCTGGATGTCCACCGTGACTTCATCGAAGGAGAGGGTGCGGCGTATTTGCTTGTGCTTCCGGCCTCCGACGCCGCCTGCTCTGGCGGCTCCGGACGAGGAGGCTTGGGCAGGGGCCGGGATGGGGCCGAGGCAGACGTGGCCCTTCTTGGGCTTGCCGCAGCTGCCGCAGTTGTAGTTGCCCCGCTTCTTGGGGCCCGACAACTTGGGCAGCGACGCCATGACCGGCCTGGGAGATGAGGGCATGAGGCAAGAAAGGACGCGGGGCAGGTGCAGCGTGCTGCTGCGTCGCGGGCATCCTGTAGAGGCGAGGTCGGACAGGTCACCCGTGGAACTCGGCTGCGCGTATAAAGTGGGTCGGGAGCGCATGAGAGCAACAGCGCGGCTTGGTCCTCGAGGGCGCAGAGATGACGCGAGACTCGGTCCCTACGGGATCGGGTGGGGTGAAAAGCACAGCCGTTTCGCGTAGCGGGTGCTCAGCCTATTCTGCGGTGGTAGTTGGGTGCATGGCCTGCTCTTGCATGCATGCAGGCATTTCTTTTATTCAGTGTGGGTCCCGCGTAGTCAACTCTTATTTGGCCTGGAGCATGGTTCGTTCCTGGTTTTACCCACCGCCTGTCGGTTTGTGGCATTCACCAGGCAGAATTCACCTGCGGCTGCCTCTTTTTTTCCATGCAAGGTTATGGGCCTCCAGGTTGCTCTTTCTTCTTTTTTTATCCTTTTTTCTAAAATTTAATTTTTTGATTGTTTCTAAGCGATCTGTTACCATATTTCCCGATTGCTTGTAGCACCCCTTAATTTGCTTTTATATGATCTTTTTTTGGGAGTGCCTATACATCTTCCACAAGATTTTTGTGGTTATCATCTTCCCTTTTTTTTTTTTTTTTTTTTTTTTTTTTGGTCCTGGTGATGGCGCGCACGGGAGGCAGCTGGGTGCGGGAAACGTGCACCAGGGTGGGAACGCGTCGCATGGGCGGAAGCAAAAATAGGTGGGCCCCACCACTTTTAACTAACTAAAAAAGTTATTACTGACAAACCAAAAATCAAAATTAAATTCCAATTACACCAATAAATGTAACACCCGGTTTTAAGGACAAAACCAAATATACACCATATGTGAGCCTTAGAGGTCAAATCTCACATATAGTCACAATTAGTATCAATTACAATGCTTTATATTATCGATGAAAAGAAAAGCCTACGTGCTCGATTTATATTAGTTTTATCAAAACATGGCAATGGACATTTTGTTAAAATATTCTAAAGTTGGTCTTAGTCAAATCACATTAATTATAAAGTCAGAGTTAGACCATAGTTATATTTTAATTATAAAAGATTACCCATTATTTAAGCTATTGAAACATTTATAATTTTAGAAACATATTACATGTAAGAGCACTAATCAAAACATTATATGTACCAAGGTAGATCTAAGCAAATTAAAATTAAAAAGTCAATGATGTTGCTATTTAATCAAATTATCTATCAAAGATCGAATAATAAACCTAAAAGTTATTTTTAACTGAGAAAGGCATTTAATAATCATTAGTCAAATTATTATATTTTATCAACATGTCATATGATAATAGTCGTTGCTTGCATGTAGCTTACGGTCAGCACGATGGCAACACAACGACACAACGAGAATAAATGGATATATGAACCCTAGGTTGCTTTTAATTTAATAGCCATAAATAAATATTAATCTAGTTACATTTAAATTAATAAATTCATAATTGAACATGATAAACACTAACACTACTGCGTAGAGTGCGACGCTATGAAATAACGCAACCATAATTACTTGAAATTAAGGTACATAAAATGACTAAACGGTGAAGACAAACTATCAGTGACAAAATGGCTAATGTAGTGCATCTTCTAATCAAGACCACAGATCATGAGGCGGATGGATCTGGTTAGCTGCTGGTGTGATGTACGTATGTGTATATTTGTCATGTATTTCTGGAATTATTTTTCTATGGGAAATCGGCCACAAATCACAAGGTGATGTAATGCTGGTGTCATCTTAGCTAAAAAAGCAACGCAAGAAGCAAAGCAGTGCACGGCGTGCATGCCTTCACGGCCACTGGCCGTCGGCTTCGGTGCAGCGCTGTGCGGCGGGCTTGCTTGTGCATGATGGATGGGGCGCAGGGTGATGTGACTCACCTGCTCAGCTGTCCGTGCCTGGGACCGGAGAGGTTGCCGGTGATGTACCAGGATACGGTGGCGCCATGTTGGTACGGCTAAAGTTCGCCGGCGGGACACGTCGTTCTCGAGCTAGATGGTACTGTGAACTACGAGAAGGGGGCGCAAAAGGTTGAGAGGCTCACCACGCGCTCGATGATGTGGTTGTCGTCGACGACCGTGGCGTCCAGGAGCCGTGTATCAGCACCGCGAGGAGGCCGACGATGGTGACCGGGAAAACTCCGGCGAGAACGGTGGCGGCGATGCAGTGACTGCGGTCGCGGTGCTCCAGAGATCTTCTTATGTGGCTAGAGAGGGGAAAGAGCAGAGGGCCACGTCGCGAGCTCATACGCCAATGGCGGCTGCTTTGTCTTTAAGCATGCAAGAGAGGGACGGATGGATCAAGAAGAGAAGGGCTTGGTCGCATGGATGCGGGATGCTCGGACACAGAGGAGAAGGCTCGGTCCACGGCTTACTTGGTCGTGAGGCTGTGCGGATGCAGCATGTTGCGGGCATATTATTTTCATAGAGAGAGGTGGAGGAAGGTCGGTCGCTGCGACGGTGGCGGTAGGCTAATTTGGGGATGGAGCGTGCTTGGTCTTCGTGGTGGCCTGTGGTCTGCATGCTTTGCTCCGGGTGGTGGTCAGCCCGAGCGCAATGCGGCATGCATCTTGATCGTATCGCATGGCATGGCTAGCTTAGCTTGTTGTCCTGCATGTCGAGACTTGCCAACAGAAACAGCATATGCTCCGTACCTACACGTTGATAGGTGGATGGTTTGGCCAAGGTTAAGCAAGAATAGGAGACAGTAATGGAGTTGGCCTTAATAATAGGTGTATGTCACCAAACTAATTAGGAATTAGAAATATATTTTATTCTATATATTTGTTACGTGTAAAGGGAGTCTAGTTTCTTTGTTTTCCAAAGACCGTGGCATACCAATATATAAATGCACATGGTCAATTGTATTTTCCCTCGAGCCAATCAACATAATACATCTACTATTTTTCCTTGGTTTATTTCTTACGCCTATGTTAGGACGATAGTTCATGCCGAAGTGATAAACGACTTACTCGAAACACATTTTATAAATAGAGCAAAATAAGTTCAAAAACCTAGATTGATTTTGATTCATTCTTTTTTGCTCAATCAAATTAATGTCAAGTTATGAATGCAATAGAACAAACCTAGTTAATTCTAGGCATTTGAGAAAATCATATTTTTATAGTTTAAACTTCATTATCATAACTAAATCTTGGAGAATTTAGACACTTCATAAGATCAAATTTTTTTATTTATTGTTTTCTATGCGCAACCTAAAATTAGAAATTTTGGGGTGTGACAATAAATTTGTTGGAATAAATCCTTTAGAACAAGATCCCACATGGATATATTTAAGTAAAACTTTTATTTGCAAACATTTATCTTATTTAAAAAACCCACATAAAACATCGCAAGAAATATAACAAAACATCGGTAAACACGTTATAGAACATCGTTAGGAACATTATAGAACATCGCTAGTAAAGAGATTGAACATCGCTTAAATATATTAAAGTACATCACTAAAAATATAATAGAACATCGCTAGTAGTGTGATAAAACATTGCTAAAAATAAATGATAAAACACTACTAGAAATATAGTAGAAAATTATTAAAAAATAATAGAAAAATGAAACAAAAAAGGAATAAAATAAAAAATGAACAACGAAGCAGAAAGAAAATAGTGGAAAAAACAAAAAACATAAAGGAAAAGGAATGAAAAAAATAAAAACAAAAGAAAAAAGTGACTTTCATACTAAAGTTTGATTTTGACAGATGTGAACAATAAATATGACTTCAACATCATCTATGATAGCTAACTGATACTTGAAGAGCATGTATGATGATTATATAGATATTGAGACATGCAAGATTAGATCAAGAAAATGGCAACAATTATTCAGTCAACACACAAAAGACTAATTTCACTCATGATCCAAGAAACAGTAGCATATATATGCTCAACTAAAATCCAACATCATATAATACTATTTAGTTTAATTAACTAAATACTTTTTAGGATTTAGTTCCCAAAAACCGCATAAAGGGAGGCAAAGAAACAGATAGGTCCTATTAATGCTAGAAGCGTTGGATATCTGGGATGATGATCTCGAAGATGTCATCAGGTGATCGGAGAAGTTGCTAGCTGACATTGCCCTGTCACCTTGATCCGGACCAATGTGTCAACTGAGCAAACAAAACAATCACATTTTTAGAATCCTCAATAGGAAATCTAACAAAGTACATACTGTTAAATGTGTAAAGATGGTCTAGAATAGAGTTAGCCTCTGTTCCATTTGGAGATGCCAATTTGAAATTTATGGATATGTAACCTAGACAACAAGTTACATGCGCAGACAAGTTGGAGCAACAATCGCCATGTCCAAACTTGATGCAGATTAGGAGCTCCATAATGCATATAGCCAAGGAAAGCCAGCAGAAGGATCATACCTTTTGAAATGGTTTGCTGAAAACAATTATCAGAATATTATTATTTCAGAATAAATTGTCATAATTACTAATGGTGCATTGGTATAAATTAACTTGTTGATTCCAAAATGTTATGACCATGTAAAAAAATAAGTCACCTGAAAGCCAAAAAAAGCAACAAAAAAATTTAGGTGATGATGACTATGCTATCAGAAAATATTTTTGTTTGGAAAGTAGCTGACCATGTAAAATTGGGACAGGGATCCCATGCAGTGGCTATTCATACTGCAACTTAAGCAGTGGGCACAGATGAGCCACTCATCCCATCAGCAACGGCTGGGATGGCCTTCTACTTTTTCCCCTCATTTCTTTATCTCACCATTTACTCAAACGCATGGAAAAATCATTCAAGAGCACTAGCAGACCACATATGCAGAGTAGCCCACGTCTCAACATATTCAGAATATGAGTCCACGTCTCAACATATTCGGAATATGAGTTAGCTGAATTGTCAGCCGTACAGAACAATGTCCACCACATACATATTAGATCTTTTTGATCTATATCACTAATTTAATGCTAATTATAGTTAATCCAAAAGCTTAATGCAAAAGCTGAAGAGGAGAGCGTATATGCACTGTTCCTATCTTCATGTACAAAATGTTATCACCCAATGTCACCGCTAAAAATACCAATGATCTATCCCTCCAATAGAGTCAGGATTAGTGGCATCTTGAATAACACTTGAACTCTAAAATGAGACTAGGAGAAAGTCAGTAGCTTTAGAATTTTACTTTTTTAAGATAAGGAGAAAGTCAACATACCTTAATAAGTTCAGAAAACTGATTAAGTGATACATATGGTTGAGATTTTCCCAAATTAACATGTTGTGTAGCTTTCCTTGTCTTCTTGTTTGCTTTGGTACCACTTGCTTCATGATGTGTACCTTTCTTTGTTGTATTCTTGTTTGCTTTGGAAAACTCCATGGCTTTGGCGCCATTTCGACGAGCACTGGGAGGCAGGGCACGCATGGGACGACTCCGTCGCACGACCCGTTGTTGATGGGATGAGTGGCTCATCTATGCCCACTGCTTAAGTTGCAGTATGAATAGCCACTGCATGGGATCCCTGTCCGTAAAATTGTGGTGATCACAGTGCCTCTGTGCTTACTATGGCCTGCTGTTGCCAATGGCAATTAGATATAAAAGCAATCATATATGTTCAGGCTTGCATAATTAAAATGATGTATATGCAAAACCAAATTGGCAGCATACACATCACATATTGCTAAAAAAACCTGAACCCTTTTGTACGAAATGCAGTCCTGAAATGTGGTACACTTCTGAAATTGAAACAATTTTTTTTTTCAGATTTCGTCACAGATGGATGAAATATAAGGCTTAAGGATTTGAGTGGTACAGCTAGCACCGTGGTGACTTATTTGTAATGAAATATCATGTATCCATGGAAACTATATATCATCATGGGGCAGCAATTTTAGATAATTCAAAAGCAAGTGAAGCATGCCATCTAAAAATACAGTAGAGCTACTATAATAATGGTGGGTAAAGGAAACATTGCAATGGTAAAATAAAAAAAGAGCTGTGTAGGGAATGAGCTTGATTTCTTTTATGTAGAGTCATGGGCCTGAAACTCGAGTGGTAATAATAATATTTGACACATTGTGCATGTCTCTGTCCCTATTCCCTAAGAGATATGCGCCTGTCTACTCCAGATTATTCCAAACTATGGTTTGAATGCTTTGTTTAAAAATTGCATACATGCATTTGGAGATAGGCGTGAAGATAATGGGGTAGGAATGTGTGCCACCGGCACTGTAAACTTCAGAGAAAGGATGCAAATTTGGTAGCATCTAACCTGTCATAAATAGAAGAATAAAACCTTCTCTCCGGTGGAAACAGGTATTGAAGCCTTCCATTCAATGAAGCATGCTATGCTGCTATGTTTTTCCAAATTAATTTGGTAGCATGAAGAGCATGTCTTTGTTTTTCATGATGCCTATAAAAAATTATGTAGCAAAGAGCAATGGCATTAGATCTTTTTAGATCAAAGGCATTCCCCCGGCTTTATTAGAAAGCGTAACGGAGCCAACGACCCACCAGAAGCAATTGAGGTTTCCAGTTTACAGAAACGCTCAACACATATAACCCAAACTCTTAACACTACCTCTAAATCTGAACCCCTACATCGGCAAGCAACGCTGCCCAAAGGTAGCAACAGCCAGTATCTCTTAATCTCCACACTCTAGGCGGTTACAAAATAAAGCTCAGCACACTTCGCCCGAGCAGGAACCCAAACACAGACAGTTTTGCCCAGGGAACAAAAGTAAGAAAACAGATGTGCACCACCCTAGGCAAGCTGCACGTTTTTTCCAGCGTCGTCTTCATCCCAGCTGGACAGCCTTCGACGTCAGCATCCCAAGGATTTCCTCCGCCTTCGGCTTCAGCTTTGGCTTGAGTAATGGCTTCCACGACTTGAATAACGTCAGCGTCTTGAACACAATCACCGATGGAGTTGTCATCACCTTCTTATCAAACACCGCTTCATTTTTTGTCTTCCACAGCGACCACAAAGCACCTGCACAAATATGAAATATGGTTTTTTTGGTCACACCTCTACAATCTTCCAGAATCTCTTGTAAACAATCTGCACAATCTAAAGGAGCTTTACTCCAGCCAAATGCATCTCTAAAGAAAGTCCATAGAATAACAGCAATTGGGCATTGGAAAAGAATATGGTTAGTAGTTTCTAACACCCCACAAATCACACACTCCGGTTCTCCCGACCACTTCTTATGTTTCAACTGCACTCCAGATTGGATTCTGTCATGGAATACCATCCATAAAAAGTTTTTAACTTTCAGAGGAATATTACTCTTCCAGATTAACATCATTTGCAAATCTTTTACACCACTGTTATTCATATTCTTGTACAGATTTGGAGGTATATTTTCCTGATTTCTCCGTGAGCCCACTTAACTTGATCTCTTCCTTCTACAGCTTCTACCTCGCCAAAACTTGCTCCATTTCCGACCATTCTTCTAAAACCTCTCCTATTAGTTGTCTTCTAAGAGGTATCTCCCAATGTCCATTCACATAGCTCTCGCCTACACTAGCATCGTTTGTCATCTTGTATATCTTAGAGAAATAGATTGCCAATGGAACCTCTTTCAGCCACACATCATGCCAAAATCTGGTCTGTCCCCCACTCTTGACTTGCAAAACTCTACCTTGTTGATAATCATCCCTCAGATCCAACAAAGTTCTCCAAAATTGAGACCCACTCTTCTTTTTAATCTGATATATACTTTTATCTCCCAAGTATTTCTTCTTAAGCAGATTGCAACACAAATTATTCTCATCTCTTTCTAATCTATCATTCCATTTGACCATTAAGCATGAATTCATCTTCCTCACCTCTGTGAATCCCAGTGCTCCAAACTCTTTGGGTCTGGCTAATGTCTTCCATTTCACCATATGATATTTCCTTTTCTTGCTGTTCCCTTGCCAATAAAATCTAGATCTTATTGTGTCTATTCTTTGGAAATTCCCTTCATACAAGTAATAAACCCCCATGGTATACATGGGTATGCTTTGGATAAACATGACTCAATCAAAATCGATTTCCCCGCATGTCAAAAAATCACACCGCCATGTCCCCAACCTTTTGTCAATTTTCTCCTCCACATATTTTAACCGTGCTTTAGAAATTTTTGCACACGACAAAAGTGCACCCCAAGTATTTCATAGGAAACACCCCTTCTTTACAATTCGAGTTTCTGTCACCAATTGTTTTTCCTCTGCTTCCAAACCAACATTAAATACTTCACTTTTCTCATAGTTAATCTTCATGCCTGACATAGCCTCATAACATGTCAAAATCATCTTTACATTCTGCAAATTCTCCTGACTATATTGCAATAAAATCACTGTGTCATCAACATATTGCAAATGTGACACTCCTCCCTGAATCAAATGGGGCACTAATCCTTGCAACATCCCTGATTCACTAGCTTTTGATAGCATTGCAGATAGTGCATCAGCAACCAGGTTAAACAGCAATGGAGACATAGGATCTCCTTGCCTCAATCCTTTATAACTTCTGAAAAATTCTCCTCTTTGTCCATTTATATCAATGCAGACCTTTCCCCCTTTAACCACTCTGATCATCCAATCTATCCATTTTGGGTCAAAGTTCTTTCTTACTAGTACCTCTTCCAGAAAATCCCAGTTAACTTTATCATAAGCTTTTTCAAAATCTAGCTTAAGCACTATTCCATTCATTTTCTTCACCCTCAGCTCATGCAATATCTCTTGTAAGATAACCACTCCTTCTAGGATATTCCTCCCTGGGATAAATGTTGTTTGGTATGGGCTTATTAGCTTACCAATTATCTCTGTCAATCTTAGGGTTAACACTTTGGTAACAAACTTGTAAATCACATTCAACAGGCATATTGGTCTAAATTGTTTAATGGAAGTGGCTGGTTTGACCTTGGGTAGTAAGATAATGACCCCATAATTAAGTCTCCACAGGTCCAACTCTCCTCTGTGTAAATCATCTAACATTTCCATAATCACATATTTCATTTTTGGCCAGAATGCTTTGAAAAATTCTATTGTGAAGCCATCTGGGCCTGGGGCAGTGTTACCTCTTATATTTTTCAAGGCAATCTCTAATTCCTCCATGGAGAAAGGTCTCACTAGTCTCTCATTTTTCATCTCTATTCAGTTGCTGACTAGCTAACCCAGAAATCCTGATCCAGATGGATATTAGCAATCTCCTCTCTCCCAAATAACCTCTTATAAAAATCAGTCACATTTGACTTTAACTCTTCTGGATCGGCAAACACCTCATCATTATGTTCTAAGCTTACAATTTTCATCTTTCTTTTCCTTCCATTTGCACATTTATGAAAATAGTTTGTATTTGAGTCTCCCTCCAATATCCATCTCTCTCCCCCCCTTCTCTGCCATTGCATCTCTTCCTCTCGTTAAAATCTTTTGTAATTTTCCTTCTAATTCATATCTTAGGTCCCATTCTTTTAGATTCAGATCTCTTATATCACTCTCCTCATCTAACAACCCTATTTTCTGCAAGATTTCTGCTTTTTCTTTTCTCTGCTGACTATCCACATTTAGTCCCCACCCTTTAGTAGCTCTTCTCATCTTGCTTGATAACACATGCCAATGATCTAGTATATTGTGCTTGAATCTCTCTGGCCATTTCTGTACTACAAAGTCCATGAAACCTTCTTTCTTTAACCAATGGTTACTGAACCTGAAATAATGGGTCCCTACACTCACCGAACCTCCAGTATCCACCACTAAAGGGTTATGGTCTGACCCAATTCTAGGAGCAGTAACAACAGAAAGTAAATTAAAATGATCTTCAAAAGCACATGATATCAGAACCCTATCTAACACACATCTAATCGGGGGAGTTTGATTATTTGTCCAAGTATACTTGCTCCCTGATCTTTGGACCTCTCTTAGAGCAGAAGAATTTATAACTTCATTAAAAGCATCCATCAGAGCAATATTAACATTCCCAGTTGATTTCTCCTCTATTTTTCTAACTAAGTTGAAATCTCCACCCAGTAAAACAGGCAGATCTGAGGCTAGTATACATCTCTGTAACTCTTCTAAAAACTCACCCTTCCTCTCATCATGAGCAGGACCATACACATTAATCAGTCTCCAGGTAAAATCTTCTTCAATCATTTTCAGAACAAGTTGCTGAAAAAATATACATTGTTCTGACATAATTATCTCTGCTACTTCTTTATCAACCCCTACTAGCATCCCACCAGAATGACCTTCACATGGCATCACAGCCCATTCCATATCTCTCTTCCCAGCCAATCTGTCTAACTCTCTCTGTCGAAAGGAACTCTTTATGGTTTCTTGTAAGCAGATACACTCAAAATCATATTTAGCAATCAGGTCCAGCAAATTCTTTCTTCTGCCAGCCCCTCCCAACCCTCTAATGTTCCAAATTAGTATTTTCATTATGTAACTTTTGTTGGTTTTTGGGTACTCTGACAGCTCTTTCCTGACTACTTCTTATCTCTGAACTCTGAGAAACATGTCTTCCATTATCCTCACCTATGCTACCCTGCTCAGGCCCCTCAGGCTCAGGATTTGATAACCCTTTAATTCTGTTTTTTGCCATCTCTAGACTCTTAGCAGCTTCTTGTTTAGCTTGAATCAAGGAAATGTTAATCAACTTCTCCTTTTCATTCATACCCAGAGAAACCCCACAAGCATTGATAATTCTTTCTACATATGTTATCACAACTCTTTCTTCACTGCCTTTTTCAATCTCATCAATCTCTTCAAAATCTCTTAATATTACATCTTCACTATCTCTTATTTGGTCATCATAATCATTGAACTCTTTTACACAATCATCTAGAACATTACTACTATTATATACACTACTTACAGAATAAGAGGTGGAAGGGTCAGGAATAGATTGATTACCTTTAGCTTTCCCACTCTTAGCTTTTGTTGGTTCCATAGCTTCTTCTTGTGCCTTCTTGGACATTGCAGCTTCCAGGATTGATTTCCCATCATGAACTACTCTAGTGCTACATCTGGTGGCAACCATCATAGTCTTCCCATTGATTCTTGACCCATTCTCTTTCATTGACATCTCAGGCAGCCTGCTTTCCTCATCATCATTCCCCTCACAATGTACTTCACTTTGTTTAGAACATTGCCCATTATCATGGTTCTCTTTGCTGTTGATTTCTTGAGCCACTTTATTTAACTCTAGCAACATATCTGACATCTTCAGAAGATTGCCAGTGTTGTTTGTAGGAGCTTCCTCTTTTTCTTCAAGCATCTCTTTAGATGAATCCAGGTCCTTCTTCCTCCCCTTGTGATCAGTGCTAGTACTAGGAGGTTGAGAATCATTATCAGATTTTTTGCCTTCTGCTTTATCCCAGTCCATACCCTCTGTAACACCTCCAGTGTTAAGCACTAATTAAACTACTCTAATCATGTCATCATTTGCATAAGCACATCATCATGTGATTGTTAGCCTAGGGAATGCTTTGTTTGAATAGTTGCAATTAAATACTAGCTTAGAATGATTATTAGCTTTAGGTGTGCAAGCAATTTTTATTCTAAAAGTGCTACATAGGTTGCTTATTTGGGTTTGGTGCTTTGAGATGATTTATGCAGAAAAATATTTCATGAAACTTTCCTTTTGGGACCAATTTATGAAAATGTGTTTTAGGGCTTCATTTTGAACAAAACAGTGCCAAAGGAGTTTTAAAAATATTAGTTTTAAAAGTATATTTCAAACTGATTTTTGAATCTCCCAAAACAAGCCGAATTAGCAAAAGTTGTAGTTGGGAAAGTTTTTCATCTTGAAATTTTGAGAAACTTTCATGTTAAAAAGTTTTTCCTAATTCGATTTGGTTTAGGAGATATGAGGGTTTAAAATTTCAGTTTGAATTGAGAGGGGTGGGACCCACCTGTCAGCGGCTCCCTCCCGCCTTCTTCTACCTCGCGGCGACGGTGTCCGGGCCGACGCTCACCACGCGGCGTCCGTACACCGGCGTCCGCCCGTGCTCGCTGTGTGGCCGCCGGGATCGGCTGCGGCGCGCCACAGGCCGGGCTACACCGCCGCCCGAGCGTCCAGCTGTCGACGCCACAGCGCGCGGGCCCATGTGTCAGCGGTCGCCCGTCGGAGTCGACGACCGCCACGAGGCGCGAGCCGCCTGCCTCGCCTCCTCCCTCACGCGGCCGTCTGCCGAAACGGGAAAGGGGTCAGACCCCGTCCCGTCCGACTTCAAGTCCCTGTCGCCCACTCACTCTTCCTCCTCCCTCTTCCTCTCTTCTTCCTCCTCCGCTCCGCCATGAACGCCGCCCGCTCCGTCGCCGTGTAGCTCGAGTTTCATCCGTCGAAACTCGAAGCTAAGGGCAGCATCGGGTGCGCCGTTCTCGTCTTCGTCATCTTCCACCCTCGCACCATCCGATTTGACAGAGGTATGGGGCCGCATTGGCCTTCTTCCTCGCGGACATGGCCGCCGCCGCTAGAGGGCTCCGGCGAGCCATTGCCGCTGCTTGTCCACGCCGCGTAGAGCCGCACTAGGTGCTTAAGGTCCGCATGCACATGGGGTAGCTCGTGGGTAGGGCCAAGCCGAGCTTCGAGCCGTCTAGCGCCGTGCGCGCGCAGCGCCGGCGAGCTCGCCATTACCGCTCCGACGAAGGCAAGCCGCGACATGGGCCGCCGTTTCCCTTAGTTCTTGGTCGTAGCTCGGATAGCAGGTCGAGGTGAAGCGCGTAGGCTTGGAGATGGAGCCCGGCGTGGCCTTGATGCGTCGCTCGCCATCGCGTGCCGCCACCGCCCGCCGGCGACCGCCATCGCCATAGTATCCGACCGCGGGAGGTCGCGTTCTCTAGTCCGACGGATGCGCAATGGTGCGCTGAGGCGTTTGCTGCCCTCGGTCGCGCCCGAAAGCCACCGCCGGCGAGGTTCCGCCGCCGGTCGCCGTGGTCCGGCCGTCGGTGTGACCGACAGGTGGGCCCAGTGGGACCTTGGGTCCCACCTGTAGGTCTGACCATGTGTGCGTGTGACCGGGTGCGCGTAGCATTTTCTGCTCGAGCCAGGGTACACTCGGGGTGTACCTAGCGATTTAGGAATGAATTTCAGAAAAAAGAAAAGGGTTTTCCAGATTTAGTTTTAATCTTTCAAAATTCATATCTCATTCATTTTAAGTCCAATGGGGTGATTCAAATTGGGTTATTTTTCTTAAGAGCAAGAGATTCGTAGAAAATATGAGATGTGGTTATTGGCATACTTTTCTGTTGAGCTTTATTTAATTCATTGAGATGGCCTTTATCTTTAAAGATTCATAGTAAATCACCTATTGCTCAGAAAAATGTGAGACCTGTTTTGTTAGGCTAGTTTGGATATGCTTCATCTCGTATGAGCTCTCACATGATCATGTTATGTGGTAGATTTTAGAGTTGCTGTTCAAGTGCTATGAATGTCACCATGTCTAAATAATTCATAATTAATTCATGCTTTGTCCAATGCTGATGAAATTTGGTATGTTCTGTTTTTAGTTCATGCTTTAGACCTACATGTCACTGGTTTATGATTTGGAGCACTTTGATAGTACAAAGTATTTTTATGTGCCCTGTTTAGTTCTGCCTTGTGATTTTTGTGTAGGATAAAGTACTTACTATTTCAAGGTGAAATTTCTATGGTAGACTACTTTGAGCATGTGTTAGCTACTGTAATTTTTATAGAATTTTCTGGGCTATCCAGATAGGACTTGCTGTTATAGCTTAGGCTCTTTTCAGCGGGTTATCGTGCTTGTTTGCGTAAGGGATTGCATGTCTAGCTTGGGATTTGATATATTGCTGTTATATAATTGATCATGGCATCGTTACATCATTCCTACAGCAACACTTGTATTTACTTTCGGCATTGCACCATACAGGATAGCTAGGCAACAACCCGCAGCACGAGGAGCAGGACGTGGAGGAGCCTCAGGAGCCCGAGCTGCAGGAGGTAGCCGAGGAGGAGGTTCCAGAAGCTAACATTCCTGACTGTCCTAACCACGTGCCCAGCTCGTTTGTCAAAGGCAAGCCCCGGTGCATCCTCATATGTTTATACAATGTTTCAAATTTGAGTCCTTTACTTATTATGCTGCATTACGTTATAGGCGTTGATATGAAACCATAGAAATGCACTAGGACTATCCTGCTACCATAAATATCCTATTATTAGGTTGAGGTTTCGATAATGCTTAGCTTGCTAACTAGTCGATAGAAGCCGAGTGATCGACTATCACTCGCGAATGGTAGGTGTTACTACCCCCGGATTGATGATGAAGTTGGTAGGTTGTAGAACATAACCATGTGGCCATGATAAAATCACCTCTAATATATCATGGCACACGAGCGTCCTCGGATCATTTTGAATACCGCCTCACAGATAGCTGGAAGGGCCGGAGTGCCCAACCGCGAAGCCTTGCATTCTACTTGGGCCGGGTTTCAACTTCCAAGTATCCACGCTGGCGATGGGTGGAGAGTAAACAAGGGCCCGGGTCGTGAGTCCTTAAGATGGGCGGTGTCATTTGATGGGCGCACGCTTACTCCGTGGCGGCCCGGGGAGTTTCCTTGGTCGTGGTGGTGAGTTGTTGATCCCGCGTATCCCGAGTAGATCAATGGTGACCGTCACTCACTCCGCCGGTGAGTGTGGTTTGTGTGATGGAATACCCCGCGGCCGGTTTGCAAACGATTATAATCGCCATCGGTCCCGGGATAGCGACTAACTTGACCGAGCGATTACGGTGCCGCAAATAAGATTGAAATGCGAGTTGGTTATGTTCTCCACATGATGGTTTAATGATTATTCAATCAATGAGGTGTTGATTATTAGATTGATTGCGTCTACTAAAATGATGACTACTGCAGGATGCTCACTTAGCATGGTAGGTAACTACTTAATGGGATAAGCTAGAGAGTCTTTTATCACTAAATGAAGATTTAAAAGCTCATCTTTTGGCAACTAAATGAGTCAGCAAACCCACATACAAGCCTGGCATCCACCAAAGAGTCTTTATTTTCTTTTGACGGTTAAGTCTTGCCGAGTACAATGTACTCAGGGTGCAATTCCCATTTGTTGTTGCAGATGGAGAAATGTTCTATGGCTATTGCCCCACTTGTCTCCACCCTGCTGTCGGAGATGAGTAGATCGTGGGCACGATCATTCCAGTTGTCGCACCCCTTCCTTTTGTGGAGTATGATGAAGGACATGGCACTATGTTTCTAAAAACCTTTGGGGTGTGTTTGAGAACTTGTTAATTTATTTGCTTCCGCACTATGTTGAGAACTTGGTCTATAATAACTAAATTTATGTTACGTACTATCTATTTGAAAAACTTTTATGTAAAAATTATGGATGGTATTTCGTTGGGCCTTTACCGGTCTGGGGATGTTACTTGATGTTTGTGTGAAAATCCTTCGTGGTTTTCCGGACTACCGGGCTGGTTTGGTTACTAAGTTCTAATTAAGTTGCCACGTCAGCTTGATTAGTGCTTCATAATTAAATTAGTTGATCGATTCTGTTACAGCGGCATCAGCTCCCGGTTCAATGAAACACTGTTCATGATTATCTACTTATAAAAAGATTTTGCTTTGCAAAAACTATTTGAAAGCTATAGACACCTAAACAACCATATGATAGGTTTTAAAAAGGTGTTGGGTTTTCAAAACTATGTGTGCCAAGGTCCGATCAACTTCATTATGCCCAGTTAAGGACTATTAGGTGGCTATCTAACAGGCTAACTCAGGGAATGCATCATATTTTTTCTTTGTCGCGCTCATACATGACAGTTTTGTATGGGGGCCATTCACTTGAATGGTTATGATTTGGTTTCAAATACCTCTACGCTCTGGTAAGTTTCAAGGTAAGGGGAGTTGTGAGAGCATGATTGGATACACTGCCAATCTAGGTGAGAGCTTATATGACGCGGAAATATTTACATGTTGCACACATGTTTATATGGAAGTGTCCCATGTGTGGGATGCCGTCTTCTGACGTTGCTTGGGTTTAGCGTGCACCTACATGCAGGGATATCGGGGATATACCTGTGTGGCGGAGGGTGTTGAATAGGAGTTGTCTGAATTGGTGATTTGACCTTATTCTTAAGGTGCTGAATTTTTGGACGTCGAATGCATACATGGGGAATGGGCTGAAATGAATTTTCTGCAGGTACACTAACCACGCGAACGTGTAGTACGCTTGTTGTCCCGTATGTCGAGAGAACGTGATTTATGCCACCGACTAAACGTATTAGTACTAGGGAGTGAGAACGTTTAGAACGTGCATACATCATGAATTATAAAATTTTGCTCATGCCATTCATTACATATGCTCCTTTCCTTATGTAAAATTTTGTTGCTGAAATTTACACTAAAAATTGTGCTCACTGGGGGAATAAAATTTATTTTCAGATGGCTCGGACAAAACAGACGGCACGCAAGAGTACCCGTGCACCTGACAATCCTCGTGTGATCCTTCCCGCAGGTAGCGCTCTTGTTATCCACAGGAGGCCGGATAGCTACAGCAAGATGTCCAGCAAGTTCCTCAAGCAGGGTGGCTTGCCCACTCTTCTATGGAGGATCATGTATGCTGCTGGCTATCCTGATGGCAGCTACCCGTGCTACTACTGGAACGACGAGGCAGTGCAGGAGCGTGGCTATGCCACCGTGTCTGTTGAGGTTCCATCCTTGGGGCTCAACAGTCATTGGCACAGCTGGTCACAGCTGGGTGAGGGTATTGATACCTTCCGTGCAGCAGAGGACGCAGCTTTCCAGGTGCTGGTCAGGATGGTGGCTGAGATGCATGATGAGCTTCAGCGTCTTGCACCCAATGTCTTTCCTTCTGCTGACCCCCGCTCCACCAAGTGGAGGCAGAAGAAGGGCAAGGCACTGGCGGCAGGCCGCTAGGAGGCTGAGAGCAGCAGGTCCACTGCTCAGAGTGTGGTCTTCTCCCTCATGAAGGCCTACTCGACATGGAGGATCTTGCTCTTGACAGTCGGGATCGCCTAGCCAAAGTCCGGAGGAGCATGAGGCAAAGATTAAGGAGTATGAGGAGAAGATGGCTGCTATGGAGACTGAGTGTGAGGACAGGCTCAAGGTGATGAAGGAGAGGCTGGATAACCGCAGTGCTACTCTTCAGAGCACTGAGGACACTCTAGCTGAGATAGTGAGGTAGCGGAATGTGGCCTGGTCCAAGAATGAGAGCCTGAGGAATGAGAGGCGCAACCTCAGTCGTGAGCTTCAGAACAAGGAGATGCACCTGGACGACGTGCGCGAGGAGCTTCACCGTAGGCACTACGCTGAGGAGGAGTCTTCTCGCCACAGTGGTGCTGACAGTCACGAGGTCGACATGCAGTTGGACTAGGGCGTCCGTTGCACGATAGCTAGGCTAGTGTAGACCGCTAGATCCTAGGTGCTTCCTTTTGTGTGACCTAGAGCCATGTCAGGGGTAGTAATATTGGTACGCTTTTATGATCATCAGATGTAATCGAGCACATGTTGAAAGTCCAGTGTATGTATGCTGGCAAGACGTTGGTTGTTGACAATACGCTATGTTTCGACTTAATATTATTATTAGCGCAGTTGTGATGTGGAAATGAATTATTATGTCCGTACGAATGATCGATTGAATTTTTATTCTCTCCATATTATTCCGTGCGGCATGATTGTTACATTTATTGCCATTGTATCCAACTCCTAATGGTGAGAAAATATTATTGTTGGCATATGCAGATGGTGTACACTCGCAGTGCGGCTGCTAACCTGGGTGCCAGTGGCAGTGGCGGTGGGGGCCGTGGTGCTCCCATTGGCGCTGGCCGTGGTGCTCCCATTGGTGCTGGTCGAGGTGTTCCCATTGGTGGGGGCGGTCGTGGCAGGGGCCATGCTGGAGAAGAAGCCCATGGTGCGCCACCTCCTCCTCCCCACACTGCAGAACAGTTCTACCAGCAGTTCATGGGGAGCCAGCGCAACATTGAAGAGCTTCTGCGTGCCAACTTCCATAACAACTTCATGCATCATCGAATCGTGGACCCCAGCCCAATCGATAAGGACTTCAAGGACTTTATGGACACCAAACCGCCTACCTTCAAAATGACGTCTGATCCCATAAAGGCCGATGCTTGGATTGCTAGCATGGAAGAGAAGTTCGCTCTGCTCAGGCTGACTGAAGATCTCAAGGTCACGTATGGAGCACACATGTTAGAGGATGAGGCTCAGCTTTGGTGGAGGCAGCATCGTACCACCTATCCTGAGGGCCAGATCATCACCTGGGACATGTTTGTTCATGCTTTCCGTGCAGCTCATGTTCCAGTGGCTGTGATTGCTAGAAAGAAGGCAAAGTTCCACAATCTGACGATGGGGACCCGCTCTGGGGCAGATTATCACTACCAATTTAACAGCTTGTCCCGCTATGCTCCTGAGCTCGTGAGTACTGATGAGCTCAAGATTGAAGCATTCAAGAGGGGTCTAAGTACTAAGCTGATGAAGACTGTGGGTACCACTACCCGTGTGACATTCAATGACTTCTATAATGATTGCTTGATTTAAGAGACCCAGAACAACCTGCACGTAGCCTCCAAGAACCGCAAGAGGGCCAATGAAGGTGGTTCCTCTCAGCAGAGGGCTCCACCTGCGCAGCGCTTTCCGATCTGTGCTCAGGGTCAGAGGTTCAAACCTCCACCCCGGAGGAACTGGCCTGCGCAGGGAGCCCAGAAATTTCAGAAGGCTTTCAGAACGCCTGTGAATCGAACAAGGTGGTCGAGCAAAGGCAACGGGGGCAAAGGCAGCTTTTCCGGGACCGTGTTTCAATTTGTGGAGACCGGGCACTACAAACAGTATTGCCGCAGCCAAAGAAGCGAGATCTCGCACGCGCTCACCCGACTCGATTGAGGAGATTCTTGCCGGAGAACCCGTGGATGCCGGTATGTTTCCTGTCAACGAGATACCTGCTGCAGTTTTGTTTGATACTGGTTCATCGCATTCATTTATGAGTGAAGCATTTGCACTGCAACATGACCAGAAAATAACTGAATTGGGAATAGAGTTTCGTGTGAGCTCAGCTGGGGCTGACATTAGCACGAAACGAATAGTTCAAGGAGTGAGTATAGATCTGGGAGATTGGAGATTCCGACTGAACTTAATCATTCTGCTCGGACTAGGTATGGATGTGATAGTGGGGATGAGTTGGATGCATTTCTGGGGAGTAGTGCTAGACACAACCAATAGAATGATCTCGATCCGGAAACCTCTTGGCGAGGGGACCATCCAGATCCCACTTCCTAAGAAAACCAAAATAGAGAGAGTGAGCTATGCCACCAAAATCATTCCACTTGAGGGGATCCCAGTAGTGAGTGAATTCCCGGATGTGTTTCCGAAAGACTTGCCAGGCTTGCCGCCTGACAGAGAGGTAGAGTTCCGTATTGAGTTGCTACCCGGAACGGCTCCTATCTGTAGGAGACCGTACAGAATGCCTCCCGATGAGTTGAAAGAGCTCAAAGAACAGTTGAATGATTTGCTTTCTAAGGGTCTGATTCGTCCTAGTACTTCTGAGTGGCGTAGTCCAGCATTGTTTGTGAAAAAGAAAGATAAGTCGTTACGCATGTGCGTAGACTACCGTATGCTGAATGCTGCTACGGTAAAGAACAAGTACCCGTTGCCTAGAATTGATATCCTGTTTGACCAATTATCCAAGGCCAAAGTGTTCTCCAAGATTGATTTGAGGTCCGGCTATCATCAAATCAAAATTTGACCGGAAGATATACCCAAGACCGCTTTCTCTACGAGATATGGGTTATATGAGTATTTGGTGATGTCATTTGGGCTAACCAATGCTCCGTCGTACTTCATGCTACTCATGAATATAGTCTTCATGCCTGAACTTGATAGATTTGTTGTGGTGTTCATCGATGATATCCTCGTGTACTCTGAAAACGAGGAGGATCATGCGAAACACTTGAGGATTGTGTTAGAAAGGCTGAGAGAGCACCAGCTGTATGCAAAGTTCAAAAAGTGTGAATTCTGGTTGAGGAAAGTGCAGTTCCTCGGTCACATCCTGTCCGATGAAGGAATAACAGTAGATCCAGCCAACATTGCTAAGGTGCTAGAATGGGATCACCGAAATCAGTGCATCAAGTGCGGAGTTTTCTCGGATTGGCCGGATATTATCGCCGGTTTATTCCAGGATTCTCCAAGATAGCTAAGCCCATTGTAACACCCCGTGTTTTCATGTAATGAAAAATCCGAACTTTCAAAAAATTTCGATGCAATGTATGTGGCATGTAACTTGAATCACCTTAAGTCAACTTTTCTTTAACTAACCCTAACATCTCTCATCTTGTTCAAACAAAAACAATGTTTTATAATAACTTGTGCATCATGTAATATATATAGGATGCATGTGTGAGTTGGATCTTCTCTTGGTTGTGCTTGGAGGTAATATCGTTTCCTAAAAATCCTTTATCTCGAAATTAGTAATCATCTCCTTTTTGCCTTGGGCCAAAACTCCCTTCTATACTATCCTAGCTCCCGGACCTCCGTCTTGGCCACAAGGCAATCCAAAGAAGATGCACAAGCGTGCATGCTCCCTGCATGTAACATGAGTTATAGGTTACGTGAGCTACCTCGTTTCCCGTTGATCCAAATGGCGCCAAGATAATTGCATTAGCCTTGCGTGACAGGCCCAAATCAAAGCAAAGACGGTGGCACCTTTTCGGCCCAGCCCGAGCACCAATCGGTATGCCTCAAAGACTCCTCCCCGGCCACCTCACGTGAGCCGCACGCGAGCCGCCGCGCTCCGCGTTCGCTGCACGCAGGATGTGGAGGCCACCGCTCTTGCATGGCCATGATGGCCCACCCGTCAGCCGTTTGGGAAAAGAGAATCCGAGGGCGTCGTTTCCCTTCCGTTCCTTCCGTCATCCGTCCGTCGAATGCCCCCGTTTTCTTCTTTCTCCGTACGGCCAACTCCGTTCCGGGTAGAGCCACGCCGTCAAGAGCCGCCCACCGGATGTCCTCACGACGCGACACACGCCCGCCTACGGGCCCCGCCGAGCCGCGTTCCGCGTCGCGAATTGCGGCGCTCGATCTCCACCGGCACCGGGACCGCGCGGGACGAGCGCAAGAACCGCACTAGAGCCCGGCGCCCTTCTCGAAGATTCCCGGCCGCCCACCTACCCGCGCTCCAGATGCCGCCACGTCGCTCGGCCATCACATCAAGCGGCCCGGACGCCGTCGCACCGCCCGGAATCCTAGCCGCCGGGCTATAAAACCCCAGCCGAGCCCTTGCCCTCGCCGTCTCCCCACCTTCGCCGCCACGTACGCCCTCTCCGCTTTCCTCCTTCGTCCAAGAACGCCTCGCCATGGCGCCAAGCCGTGGACGTCACGCCCACGCACGCCTCGACCTAGCCCCGCCCACGACGCGCCGTTGCCGTGGAGCAGCACCACCACCACGATGGCGCCCCGCCATACCACCATGGGTGAGCCCTCCCCGTGAACGAGCCTCCATCTTTAGCCTCTTGATCGTCGTTCCTGCTTGACACCGGCCTCCGTGCCGAGTCTTACCTTGCAGCAAAGAGGAGCCGCCCCATTTCAGGACCCGTCCACGCCAACAGATCGGCCTCCACGACGGCGCCCGTGGCCCGGTGAACGTAGCGTACGCATCCCCGCCGCGGACGCGACGTCGATCTTCCCGCACCAGCCGTCCCCGTCCCGCCGTGCAAGACCCGGAACCACACCAAGGACGCCTCACCGAAGGCACCGCCACGCGCTCCGCTACGTTGTGCACCGCGACGTCGCGAACACGGGCCGAGGAGGCCGCACACCGACGCACGCGCTCCGCCCGCTTCGACCCCTTCCCCGCACCGCGCGAACACACGGAGCCAAGTCCCCGGTGAGCACGACAATCCCCAAGCTCCGCCCGTTTGCCGCCTTGAAGCCCGTCTCCCGTCTCGGCCTTCGCCGCCGGCAAGCCCTCGGTGAACATGCCCATGACCAGCCTCTTCCCGTCCCCGCCATGGGTCCGCCCCGCCTTCGAGCCGCCGCCCTTGTTGGCCGGCCTTCGAGCCCCTTCGTCGGAGCCGTAAGTGCACACGTGTGCGGCCGCGTCCCCCGCGCGTACACCACGCGGTATTTGTTTGCCCGCCGCCGTTCCGGCCTTCGTGCCGCATGCCAACCGGACACCACACGAGCCCCAAGACGCCATTGTTGGCACTCACGGACACCACATGGCTCGAGCACGGACGCAAAGGCCGGCCTACGTCCCCGTGACTCGCCGCAGCCATCGAGACCAAGCCCGTGCCCTTGGATGCTTTCCCCGTTGCCGGTTTTCGAGCCGTAGTTGTCCACCGGCTCACGCGCCACGATGGCATTGCACATCCGGCGATCGGTCGCCGATGACCACGCACATGCTCGCACTTGACCCCGACCGCGGAGGCCTCTATCTCGCCGCACGCCGCACCGGCCATCGCGCAGCTCACCATGCCCGTGCACCCGACGCCCTAACGAGCCGTGACCACCTCGCTCGCCGCCGTGTCGCCGTCGCGGCCTTGGACTTCCGCGACACGGGGCTGCAGCCGCCGTTGCCACAACCTTTGGGCGTGTCGCCATGGAGCCTCGCCGTCACGTGCACGCCCAAGCACTAGCCAGCCCGTGGCCACTATCTTGCCCCACGGCCTCTCCCCGGTGTTGCCACGCTCGCCAAACCGCCGTCGTCCGAGAACGCCGGCACGGACTTGCTCTCGCTCGACCACGGCTATGGTCATGAGCACACCGCACCGACAAGCCGCAGCCGGCCGCGGAGCACCATGGACGCCATGTCCGTAATCCACACGAACACGACGCACGGCCGTCTCCGCAGCAACACACGCACACGCATGGGCTGCCGTGCCTCAATGTATTGATGCACAAGCACAAGACCTCCTAAGCCGCCATCCTTGCCGCAGCCTTGCTTGCTCGCCCGTCTCGGCCTTTGAGCCGCGTTATCCTTCATAGTCACGATCAGCATCTCAAGGGCCGCCTTGACGGTCCACCTCGTGAGAACCGGAGCACGCCATCGTCCAAGCTCGTGCTAGCGTGCCACGCCTTGGCTGCCCTCTCGGTTCCCATACTCGTACGGCACGGCGTCTCCGACGCCGGTGATGACACAGCCACATCGCCCGGCAACATCGCCCACGACGTCGCAGTGACACCCGGACACGGCCCCGCACACGAATGAGCTCATGCCTTGCCCGTCCCTATTCGCCTAGTTGATCGACCACGGCCATGGCCGTGACCACACCTACACCTGCACGCGGCGCCACCCGGCAACTTCGGCACATTGCTGCTGGTCACCATAAACACGCCCTTGCTGTCAACTGGAACCACCGGCGCCTTGCAGCCCTTGCCGTCCGGCAACTGGACACGTTCACTCCCAGAGCACGACACCCTGCACGCACGGCTGTTGACGATCGTTAAGTATCATCTTTATACCGTCAACATAGCAAGAGAAAGGACTAATTTGAGTTCACTTGTTAGATATAGGGGTTACACCGATGTAATTCCACGAGTTTTGGTGATTGTCTATTTCGCAGGGGTTATCGTAAAGAGAACCAAAGGAGGCCCACATGTCATGATTACATAGAGATAAAGACCGAACGGGTGAAAAAGTATAATCTAGAAGACTCCGTAAGGCGACCCCGAAGGCCGGGCCCCACCGGCAGCCCGCGCCGGCCGCCAAAGGGGGAGTCGGCCGACTCCCCACCTCGCCCAATGGCGTTGAGTCTCGCGGATCCCGCCTCCACCGCCTTTGAGGATGAATAATTATCGTCCATTTAGGTCGGTTTGATCCGAGGGCCGTGGTTCATCCTAGGGGCTATATATTCGAGCCCCCGGCCCCCGGGTGAAACCCTAATTCATTCTCTCTTCATTCATCTCGAGAGGATTCAGAGAAGCGAGCCACCATCTCAATTAGAGCTCCATAGTTTAGTAGCATAGCTACATAGGAATAGATCTAGAGGGAATCAAGCCTAGCTTGGAGTCCGGATCTGTCGGAGTTCTTGGTAATTCCCCTCTACATTCTTGTAATATTCATCATTGTTCGTGATACTATGAGTAGTACTTTATTCTATTCTATTATATCGTACTTGACTTTGCTCTATTTGATTATGTTCTCAATTATATTGTTCTTAGTTTACTTTGATTATATGTTTAGCATAGTTGGACTAGAATTATGTTTATACATAGGATCGTATAGCGCTTGCTCATTAGATCGATGGGTGAGTGGTAAATATTGTGTAGGCGTGGTGCCTAGACCGTATTTATCTGCGATTGCACCCTATATTCCGGATCGTGAGGTAGATCGCGGGAGTAACAGTCCTGTTGAGTCCTTTGTAGCCCTTCTTCCGAGTATAGGTCTAGTAACAAACCTATTACATTGAAGTCATTGCTATGTCTCTTGTCTTCTCTCGGTAATATCACTATGCATAGATGTAACCTTTTCCCGCCATGATTGCTAGATGTTCTTGCACAAATCATTGTATGCTTTGACTTTGTAGTTAGAATAACATAGGATTATACCCTAGATCGTCCTAGTCCATGCTAGTGTTATAAGCTTAGAGTGCTAAGTTGAGATGGCTTACTATTATTTTATGTGGCTAAATGCTCTCATTTATCTTATGTCATTTATCATTCATTCCTATATTTTATGTGACACTTACCCTGTATGAGATGATTGATACAGACAAGGTTAAGCTCTCCATTATCGCATGTGCATTGCTCATCACTCATTATCCAAAGGCATTCCCTTCCCAAAGGGTAAAATTATAAATAACGATACCGGATTACTCCCGGTTAAAATGCTACGATGATATATTCTCAGGCGCTGCGGAACCTTCTTTATTTCAGCTTGCACTTAATAGACATCAACAAGCATTTTTGGCGTAGTTGCCGGGAAGGTTGAAAGCCAATGGATAATGAGCAGCATTGCACTACATAATGAGATTGAGCACTGTCACCATTCTCTACTCATACAGCCTTACCCTTGTTTTTCGTCTATTTTTATATCTTATGGTAATGTATGAAAAAGACAATTCTTCCCCGATAATTATATTGACGATCCGAAGCTTTATTCAGAAAGCCGAAGCAGGTTGAAGAAGACCAATCAATCATCATCATCAACTCAACTTGAAGTTTGTCGGAAGCGTAAAGTCAACCTTTCGTGCGAGACTTGACACCAGCATTTGAAGCCATGGCAAACAAGTCACTCCGCGAGTTCTCGGCTCCAACTACGGACAACATTCGACCGACTGGGCTGCGGACATCGAAGGAGCTTTTGAGCTCAAGCCTGCGCTAATCAACATGGTGCAAGCAAGCTAGTTCTGTGGGAAGGCCCATGAAGATGCTAGTGCTCATCTCCAACACTTTCTGGAGATTTGTAGCACATTCACTATCAAGGATGTCCCCAGAGATGCTATACTACTTCGCCTCTTCCCATTCTCACTCTTGGGGAGAGCGAAACAATGCTGGTTCTACGCCAATAAGGAGAAGAATACTACGTGGGCACTATGTTCCACCAATTTCTTGGCGAAGTTCTTCCCCATGGGCAAGACAAATGCTCTTCGTGGGAAGATATCAAGCTTCCAAAGAACACCATGATGAGACTGTCCCGAAGCTTGGGAGCGCTTTCAAGATTACATCCTCGAGTGTCCTCATCATGGCATGGAGAATTGGCCGCTTATGCAAACATTCTACCATGGGCTTAGCAACAAGACACGTGAGACGATGGATGCCGCCGGAGGTGCATTCTTATCACTCACTATTCCTCAGCCACAGCCTCTTGTGGTGAAGATGGCATCCAACCAAGGCTGGAGTGAAGAAAGAACTCGACCCGCAAGAGAGGTGGAGGAATGCACACCGAAGGAGGTAGACATGCCGTCCGCCAAAATGGATCTGCTAATGAAGAGGCTCGATGAGAGAGCCCCGAGAAGAAAGAAGTCATGCATATACATGATGCTCGCATGACATGTGAAGAGTGTGGAGAGACCGGGCACACAGTGCTAACCGCCCAGAGTCAAGGAGGACGTGAACTACCTCAATAACAACAACAACAATTACTACCGTCCTCGCAGAATCAAGGTTGGAATCAACAACAGAGGCCTAATTATTCGTGCAATTATTCGTGCAACTATCAAGGTAACAACTCTTCCTACAATAATTACAACCAAACCGCCTTTGAGAGAGTTAGTGCCGAATCAAGGCAAGATGGTGGACAACCGTCCAAGAAGCCGACATCAAATGACAAGGTCCTAGAGACACTCGAAGCAAATGTAATGGATGGCTTTTCCAATGCCATCAAGAGCGCTTCACTTCAACAAGATACTTGAGTCGCGGTACAAATGCTTGTTAACCTTGTTCCTTCCACCGGTCAAGGTAAACCGGCAGACAGCCCGAAGAACTCGAAACCGCAAATCTTGTTGATATATTCAATGTAGAAGATAGCCGGAGTGATCCATCGAAGGGGTCATGGATTGATTCAACTCGCCAATCAAGAAGGGCGATCCGGGAGACCAAGCCATTCCAATCTCCATTGGAAGTACCAATTTCAATGAGGCAATCGTGACTTCGGTTCAAGCATCAACATTATGCCAAGAGTGATATATGAGAAGCTATTCGATTGAGTCGATCGAGTGGGATATACGACGAGCTTATGGAGCGAGTCTTGCCCCGGGATGGACTGGACATTCCCAGTGCGGATACCCGTGGCGGGTATACTTGTGGTTGGGGAAACCCCTGAGTGTGGGCTTGTCGTGGGCCGCTCAGGGAGAAGGTGCTGTGGTGGCACGTGGTGCCAGGATGGCACCCGAACGGTAACCCTGTTGGAGACATCCCGGCTTGGTCATCCCTAAGGACTTACTAGTACTCAGTTTCTTCAGGATTCCTTTACATACCACACTTTCCTTGTAATGGGGAGACGGCTGGACTACTTAGTAACGCGATGCCACTACTGCTAGGCGAGAAGTGTAGGGAGGTACGGGTGGCGAGTACTCACACCCTTCCGAGACGATCATGAGGTACGAAACGTGGCACGAGGTCATGACTTCACAGTTTCGGCCTCCCCTGCAGGTACTTGGGGTGTTCCGTGGCCGAGAGGTAGGGTGGCATCGTTCTATTATAGCAAGCACCGGGACCGCCTAGGCATGGCCATGTCGATGATGGCTATCTTGTGGGATGTAAAACCTCCGCAGAGTGTTCTTGGTTGATTGATCGATACATATGCCGACTTGTCGCCTATGGACCTCGTCCCGTGTTCTCGCTTCACTAGATAGGAGAGGAGTGTTCTACCTTCCCCGAGCATTCCGATCGTGAGCCTAGATGGGGGCCGGGCCGCCGAGACAGACCGAGAGGGAGTTGGTCGCCGACATAAGTGTGAGATGTGGTGATGGAGGTGAGATGATGGATTTGGGATGGATGAGATGATGGATGGATGGATGTGTGTGGGAGTGGGAATGTGTTAAACTTGACTATATTATTGTTACTATTATTTATCGCTACTTTGCATGCGCTAGGATGCAACCCATACCTAAATTTTAGGATCGCGATCCCTTTATTTTCTCTTTTCCACTAAAGCTCATTCGGTGCGACCATGGCCTCGCACACATCCGGCGGTGTGCAGATTTTCCCGCTTCTCGTTGATGTCAAACGGATTAGAAGGTCTCGTGCCGCGCTCAAGTTGGAGTTTGAAGCCGTTCCGCGTTACTTCCGCCTTCTCAAGCCGTTCTCGATGTTAGATATACTTTGTATCCGCCTTGCGGCGTTGTAATTATTAATGTAAACCCCTCTACTTGTACTCTTTAGATTTAATTTTACGATGTATGGAATTGATTTTCGACTGATGTATATCGTTCTGTGAGATTTTCCCTTCGTGGAAAATTGAGGATGTTTCACCCATGACCAACTTGCTTCGAAGGGTGAAAGGTTCGTGTGGTCCGACAAGTGTGAAGGCTTTCCGCACCTTGCGGGAACCACGACCACCGCACCAGCTTCTGCTCAAACTGCACATAGAGAAACCGTTTGATGTGTATTGTGATGCTTCGGGAATTGGTTTGGGATGTGTGTTAATGCAAGAGGGTCGAGTCATAGCTTATGCCTCGAGACAGCTTGAAGAAACATGAATGTAATTACCCTACTCATGATTTAGAGCTAGCTGCCGTGGTACATGCATTAAAGATATGGAGACATTACCTCCTTGGTAATGTTTGCAACATATACACTGATCACAAGAGTTTGAAGTACATCTTTACCCAGAATGAACTGAACATGAGACAACGCAGATGGTTAGAACTGATAAAAGATTACAACCTTAAGCTACAGTACCATCCTGGTAAGGCAATGTGGTGGCAGATGCGTTAAGCCAGAAGTCACATTGTCAGGCAATGCGACCTTTGCTTCCTGACAATTTCGACTTTATGCATCCTGCCATTGCGAAGAACATTCAGTTAAGCTGCGAAATTGAAAGCAAGATCAAAGAGGGTCAGAAAACTGATAGCATGACGGAAACATTTAAGAAAAAGCTAGAAACTCAACCATCTCAAAGGCTTACCGTTGATAACCATGGAGTTTTGTGGTTCGATAACCATTTGGTCGTACCGCGAAATTCCGAGATCAGAAAGCTTGTCATGGATGAAGCACACCTATCCAAGTTGACTGTAACGTCCCGCCCTTCCGAGGCCGGGCCCGCTTACACCTGGCCGCTTAACTAGGACATAGACTGCCCTCACAGACCAACACCTGTCTTTTCTGCGCACTTTGTCCTCACTCATGCGCACCCGGGAAAGACTTCCCGGTCGGTCACCCATCCCTAAATTGCTGCAAGCCAAGCACGCTTAACCTTGGAGTTCTTTAGAGATGAGCTTCCGGAAAAGAAGTTGCAACTTGTTGATATGAGTATCCTATTAATCCTGTTAAGCTCTGGGCCGGGGTGTTACATTGACCATACACCCTGGCAGTAGCAAGATGTTCCACAGTCTGAAGGCCAGGTATTGGTGGCCCTATATGAAGAGAGAAATAGCTGAATACGTGGCAAAATGCGATGTGTGTTGCAGAGTCAAGGTTGTGCATCTGAAACCAAGTGGTCTCTTGCACCCGTTGTCTGTACCTGAGTGGAAATGGGAAGAAATTAGCATGGATTTCATCACTGGATTGCCCACATCATCAAAAGGCAATGATTCCATATGGGTGATTGTTGACTGTCTCACCGAGTCAGCGCACTTTATACCGGTCAACACCACCATGAGAGCCCCGCAATATGCTGATGTGTACATCAAGGAAATTGTTAGATTGCATGGCATACCAAAGAAGATAGTATCTCGATGGGGAACACGCTTATGTCACATTTCGGGGACAAATGCGAAGAGTTAGGCACGAGTTAGTCCATAGCTCGCTTATCATCCGCACTGACAAACCGAACGTGTAAACCAAATATTAGAAGATTTATTGCGAGCTTGTGTGTTATCTTTCAAGGGTTCATGGGAGAAATGGTTACCGCTAGCAGAATTTGCATATAACAATGGGTACCAAGAAAGTATCAAGATGGCACCTTTTGAGGCATTGTATGGCAAAAGCTGCCGAACACCGTTGAGTTGGGTTGAAACTGGAGACAGAAGATACTATGGGGTGGATTTCATACAAGAAGCTGCGGAAACAGTTCAAACTATTAGAAAGCATATGGCAGCGGCACAGTCAAGGCAGAAAATCTATGCTGACCAGAAGCGGAGATCTAAAACATATAATGTGGGGGACTTTGTGTATCTCAAAGTATCTCCAATGAAGAAAGTGAAACGCTTTGGGGTTAAGCAGAAGTTAGCACCTCGGTATGTAGGACCGTTTAAAATTCTAGAAAGAAAGGGTGAAGTAGCATACCAACCAGTAGTTGCCGGTCCAGTTGGGAACAGCTTCTTCCTGTCTTCCATGTGTCTCAACTTAAGCGCTGTATCCAAGTTCCAGAAGAGCAAGTCAAGATCACCGACATAAAGCTTCAACCCGATCTCACCTATGAGGAAGAACCAGTCAAGCTTCTGGATAAGAAGGAAAGGGTGACTAGGAATCGTGCTGTCACCACTTACAAGGTGTGTTGGAGTCATCACGACGACGGTGATGCCACATGGGAAACGGAAGATTATCTCAAGGAGGCCTACCCTATGTTCCATCAGAAATGGTTAGTACGTGCAAATCTCGGGGCGAGATTTCTTTTAAGGGGGGTAGGGCTGTAACACCTCCAGTGTTAAGCACTAATTAAACTACTCTAATCATGTCATCATTTGCATAAGCACATCATCATGTGATTGTTAGCCTAGGGAATGCTTTGTTTGAATAGTTGCAATTAAATACTTGCTTAGAATGATTATTAGCTTTAGGTGTGCAAGCAATTTTTATTCTAAAAGTGCTACATAGGTTGCTTATTTGGGTTTGGTGCTTTGAGATGATTTATGCATAAAAATATTTCATGAAACTTTCCTTTTGGGACCAATTTGTGAAAGTGTGTTTTAGGGCTTCATTTTGAACAAAACAAAGGCCAAAGGAGTTTTAAAAATATTAGTTTTAAAAGTATATTTCAAACTGATTTTTGAATCTCCCAAAACAAGCCGAATTAGCAAAAGTTGTAGTTGGGAAAGTTTTTCATCTTGAAATTTTGAGAAACTTTCATGTTGAAAGTTTTTCCTAATTCGATTTGGTTTAGGAGATATGAGGGTTTAAAAATTTCAGTTTGAATTGAGAGGGGTGGGACCCACCCGTCGCCGGCTCCTCTCCCGCCTTCTTCTACCGCGGCGACAGTGAAACCGGCGGACGCCGCCATGCGGCGTCCGTACACCCGGCCCGCCCGTGCTCGCTGTGGGGCCGGATCGGGCCGCGGCGCGCCATGCCGGCTACACCGCCGCCCGAGCGTCCACTGCGATGCCGGGCCCGCGGGCCCATGTGTCAGCAGCCGCCCATCGGAGTCGACGGCCGCCACGCGGCGCGAGCCGCCTGCCTCGCCTCCTCCCTCACGTGGCCGTCTGCCGAAACGGGAAAGGGGTCAGACCCCGTCCCGTCCGACTTCAAGTCCCTGTCGCCCACTCACTCTTCCTCCTCCCTCTTCCTCTCTTCTTCCTCCTCCGCTCCGCCATGAACGCCGCCCGCTCCGCCGCCGTGTAGCTCGAGTTTCATCCGTCGAAACTCGAAGCTAAGGGCAGCATCGGGTGCGCCGTTCTCGTCTTCGTCATCTTCCACCCTCGCACCATCCGATTTGACAGAGGTATGGGGCCGCATTGGCCTTCTTCCTCCCAGACATGGCCGCCGCCGCTAGAGGGCTCCGGCGAGCCATTGCCGCTGCTTGTCCACGCCGCGTAGAGCCGCACTAGGTGCTTAAGGTCCGCATGCACGTGGGGTAGCTCGCGGGTAGGGCCAAGCCGAGCTTCGAGCCATCTAGCGCCGTGCGCGCGCAGCGCCGGCGAGCTCGCCATTGCCGCTCCGGCGAAGGCAAGCCGCGACACGGGCCGCCGTTTCCCTTAGTTCTTGGTCGTAGCTCGGATAGCAGGTCGAGGTGAAGCGCGTAGGCTTGGAGATGGAGCCCGGCCTGGCCTTGGTTCGTCGCTCGCCGTCGCGTGCCGCCGCCGCCCGCCGGCGACCGCCATCGCCATAGTATCCGACCGCGGGAGGTCGCGTTCTTTAGTCCGACGGATGCGATGGTGCGCTGAGGCGTTTGCCGTCCTCGGTCGCGCCCGAAAGCCACCGCCGGCGAGGTTCCGCCGCCGGTCGCCGTGGTCTGGCCGTCGGTGTGACCGACAGGTGGGCCCAGTGGGACCTTGGGTCCCACCTGCAGGTCTGACCATGTGTGCGTGTGACCGGGTGCGCGTAGCTTTTTCTGCTCGAGCCTGGGTACACTCGGGGTGTACCTAGCGATTTAGGAACGAATTTCAAAAAAGAAAAGGGTTTTCCAGATTTAGTTTTAATCTTCCAAAATTCATATCTCATTCATTTTAAGTCCAAATGGGGTGATTCAAATTGGGTTATTTTTCTTAAGAGCAGTAGATTCTATAGAAAATATGAGATGTGGTTATTGGCATACTTTTCTGTTGAGCTTTATTTAATTCCTTGAGATGGCCTTTATCTTTAAAAATTCATAGTAAATCACCTATTGCTCAGAAAAATGTGAGACCTGTTTTGTTAGGCTAGTTTGGATATGCTTCATCTGTATGAGCTCTCACATGATCATGTTATGTGGTAGATTTTAGAGTTGCTGTTCAAGTGCTATGAATGTCACCATGTCTAAATAATTCATAATTAATTCATGCTTTGTCCAGTGCTGATGAAATTTGGTATGTCCTGTTTTTAGTTCATGCTTTAGACCTACATGTCACTGGTTTATGATTTGGAGCACTTTGATAGTACAAAGTATTTTTATGTGCCCTATTTAGTTCTGCCTTTTGATTTTTGTGTAGGATAAAGTACTTACTATTTCAAGGTGAAATTTCTGCGGTAGACTAATTTGAGCATGTGTTAGCTACTGTAATTTTTATAGAATTTTCTGGGCTATCCAGATAGGACTTGCTGTTATAGCTTAGGCTCTTTTCAGCGGGTTATCGTGCTTGTTTGCGTAAGGGATTGCATGTCTAGCTTGGGATTTGATATATTGCTGTTATATAATTGATCATGGCATCGTTACATTATTCCTACAGCAACACTTGTATTTACTTTTGGCATTGCACCATACAGGATCGCTAGGCAACAACCCGCAGCACGAGGAGCAGGACGTGGAGGAGCCTCAGGAGCCCGAGCTGCAGGAGGTAGCCGAGGAGGAGGTTCCAGAAGCTGACATTCCTGACTGTCCTAACCACGTGCCCAGCTCGTTTGTCAAAGGCAAGCCCCGGTGCATCCTCCTATGTTTATACAATGTTTCAAATTTGAGTCCTTTACTTATTATGCTGCATTACATTATAGGCGTTGATATGAAACCATAGAAATGCACTAGGACTATCCTGCTACCATAAATATCCTATTATTAGGTTGAGGTTTCGATAATGCTTAGCTTGCTAACTAGTCGGTAGAAGCCGAGTGATCGACTATCACTCGCGAATGGTAGGTGTTACTACCCCCGGATTGATGATGAAGTTGGTAGGTTGTAGAACATAACCATGTGGCCATGATGAAATCACCTCTAATATATCATGGCACACGAGCGTCCTCGGATCATTTTGAATACCGCCTCACAGATAGCTGGAAGGGCCAGAGTGCCCAACCGCGAAGCCTTGCATTCTACTTGGGCCGGGTTTCAACTTCCAGGTATCCACACTGGCGATGGGTGGAGAGTAAACAAGTGCCCGGGTCGTGAGTCCTTAAGATGGGGCGGTGTCATTTGATGGGCGCACGCTTACCTGTGGCAGCCGGGAGTTTCCTTGGTCGTGGTGGTGAGTTGTTGATCCCGCGTTTCCCGAGTAGATCAATGGTGACCGTCACTCACTCTGGCCAGTGAGTGTGGTTTGTGTGATGGAATACCCCGCCAGCTGGTTTGCAAACGATTATAATCGCCATCGGTCCTGGATAGCGACTAACTTGACCGAGCAGTTACGGTGCCGCAAATAAGATTGAAATGCGAGTTGGTTATGTTCTCCACATGATGGTTTAATGATTATTCAATCAATGAGGTGTTGATTATTAGATTGATTGCTTCTACTAAAATGATGACTAGTGCAGGATGCTCACTTAGCATGGTAGGTAACTACTTAATGGGATAAGCTAGAGAGTCTTTTATCACTAAACGAAGATTTAAAAGCTCATCTTTTGGCAACTAAATGAGTCAGCAAACCCACATACAGCCTGGCATCCACCAAAGAGTCTTTATTTTCTTTTGGACGGTTAAGTCTTGCTGAGTACAATGTACTCAGGGTGCAATTCCCAATTGTTGTTGCAGATGGAGAAATGTTCTATGGCTATTGCCCCACTTGTCTCCACCCTGCTGTCGGAGATGAGTAGATCGTGGGCACGATCATTCCAGTTGTCGCACCCCTTCCTTTTGTGGAGTTGTGGAGGTATAAACTCCATATACCCTCACGGCCTAGTTTGGGCCGACATGCTATTGCCAGGCCGGCCCATCAAGCTTCAAGACCGATCGGCTCAGGCTGATCGGACAGCCTAAAACAGGCAAGAATATCGAAGACCGACAAGGAGGATAAGACCTAGCTGAGATAGGAAAGTTTAGACTTGTAAAGTATGTAAACTTAGTACCGAGATAGGCTAGCTCCGACTTGTAACCTTGCTCCCGCGATATATAAGGAGAGCAAGGACCCCCGTGCTGAGGACAGAATCGACATAACGCATTTACTCATACATCCACATCATAATCGAAACAGAGAGCAGGACTAGGGTTTTATGCATCCTTGCGGCCTGAACCTGGGTAAACCTCGTGTGATTGCTCCCTGTTTACGTCTTGCTCGCAATCTCGTACGCCTTCCGCCAATCCATTAGCGGTCAGGGCATACCCCTGGTCGGACTATCACTGATATTTCGTCGACAGTGGCGCGCCAGGTAGGGGGTGCGCACCGAGATTTCACGTCGATCAAGATGGTTTCCGTCCCGGCTTCCATGACCTTCGAAGCCGGCCTCACCTTCAACTTCGGAACGTTCACTGGACTTCCAACTCAAGAATCAAGCTACTACAACTCTCACGCTCCGGCTATCACGCCGACAATGACACCAACAATGGTGGCTGCGCCAAACCAGATCCAACTCATCCCGGTGACCACCATTGCAGTCCCAACCAATCCACCACTGATAGTTGACGGCACGGCGTCAACACCTCCGACCGGTCCTAACCAAAGGAGGCATGTCAGCAATACGGATCTGCTCCGTTTGATCCATCAACAAGACATGAGGTTGATCGAAACCCATGCCAACTTCGAGTCGCTCCGACGACGCATCAGGCGCGATCTACAACTCGCACGACAACAAATTCCTAATCCATCGACACGAAGGCAGAACAACCATCGTAGAGTCACTTTTGGACGCTCCGAGCGGCCACGTTTGCAGCCGGTGAATCTACAACGACGCGTTCCAACAAATCCTCGTGGCAACCATACACGGCCAGATGGCGGCAGGAACTCACAACAGCTCCGACCACGGCCGATCATCGTACGCGGTGGTCGGAGAGGCCAGCCAAGCAACATACGGCAGAGAATCCTGGCTGATATCCAAGATCTGAGAGAGAGGACTTCACAACAAGCCTCACGGAACAACAGCAGTCCAGCTCAGACAACACAACCTACCCGACACGATGTACCTAGTCAGAGTTACGCGTCAATAGTATAGCGCAGAAACGCCCGTTGTAACGAACGACGGCGACGCCAGCGAGAAATTCGACGATCTGGTCGGAACCCACCAACTGCGCCTACTACTGCGACACAGCAAGAACGATCCCCACAAAACAACACATCTAACGCCCGGTTGTTCGCAGAACGCACCGAGCTAGCTGCTGCCCTTCGTCGTGATGAACAACGGAGGGAAAGACGACGGCAAGAGATATCGACTGCCATGGCAACATCAGGTGCAACAGAGCAAAGAGCAGAACGGCCACGAGCACGTTCAACTCAATCCCCTTCAATGACAATGGCGTTGGTACGCAGGGCCAGGGCACTTGCGGACCGACACCAAGACGTAGAAAGAAAACGAAGGGAAGAGCACCAAAAACACATGGCAGCAATCAGAGAGAATCGCCGCAGTGTCGGCACAAGCCCATTAAGGGACGATACAAGGGATTCACCTAACATGGATGAGCCTCGTTGTTGTACCCAACCCATACAGACGACTACTGTATACAAACGTGCTCGGAGTCCTCCTCCCGGCCGAACGGTTCCGTCCGTCCAAACAAACCGCAATGGTTTCATCACTCCCTTCTTGGACAATTTGCGCACTGAGAACCAAACCGGAGGCTCCCGGTACCCAACTCCTCCCGATGATAGGATACCGCCGCACACCGAGCACATATTCCCTAATCCAATAAACCCGCCTAACCTTCGGCGCATCGAACGGTTCGATCACCGGGCGCAAAACATCGAAGGCATGTTTATCAACGGCGAGTGGTACGAAGTAGTTCAAGAAGGAAGCCAGCTTTGAGAAAAACTCAAGCTCCTTAGATTCCTTTACAGATGTGCCTTTTCCAAAAAAGGACAATCTCAATACTACTCGGAATGGGATAAGTATATCCGACCACGCCCGACGCCGAGACGATCAAGTCTTGGAGGATGACGACCTACTACTCTGCACCGAAGAAGATCCGGTCATGATTCACGACTTGGAAGAAGGAGAAGCAGAGCCGGAAAACTAAAAAGAATGAGAGATGCGTTCTCCTCTTTTATCAAGACAAGTTTTCTTTTTAGGCGATTTCCTTTCAAGGTTTAAGTTAGCGTCGTCGTGCACATCGTTGTAAGTCATTCTAATGACAAAAAAGCAATCTAATGTGTACTATTTTATAATGAGAAATCAAGTTCTTCATGTCAAACACTTGAGCACATGAATTTTTCTTGTCATTCAAAGGAAAATCATCCCTCGATCGACACGTTACGACATTCTCTAAAAGAGGATTCCAAATTCGAAACAAAATCCTACGGCATAAACATGACAAAGTCATAAAACAGATCAAAATAAAGAGATAAATAAAAGGAATCTCGAAGGATTCCGGCACAAGACACATCTCAAAAGATCCAACTCTTTCATTAAAAATATAAAAATTTTTACAAACGGGGGACTGATTGCATCTAAGCAATCTAGTCATCCCCGAAAAGCTTGCCGACCACCAGGTCGACAGGAGTCACGGCGACGACGGCCTCCGCCGCCCCGGTGAACTCGACGGCGCCACCCTCCATGGCGTCATGCGCCGCCACCGACAGCTCCATGCCACGGACATCAACGCCCGAGATGGCGTCGACGGTGGCATAAGCGGCGGAGGCACCATGGCGAACGCCATGAACCGCCACCGCGGCCACTTGGCCGGGGATCGCCGCCAGCCGCGCGATGACATCGCCGCCCTGGGCGTTCACCGCATCCGCCGCCGCATGAGCGGCCTCCTGCCCGCTCCCTGCGTCCGTCGCTCGCAAAAACGAGTAAAACTTAGAACAACAAGCACCAAAGTAAAATAGGGAATATGAACAGAAAAAAAGGAAACGACACTCACCGCCGACCCTCGGTGTCGGCGGCTTCACGCCGCTGAAGTAACGTGTCCACCTGGACCTTGCGGGCCAACCTCTCGTCCGCCGTCTCATTGACGGCAGCGTTGGCTTCGGCGTCGAAGTCGGCGACCCGCTGCTTTTCCGCTTCTAGCTCCTCCTGGGCGGAGGAGAGTGCGTTCAGGAACAGATCGGCGTTCGCCTCCGCCTGCCCCAGTTGCTTGGTGGCCTCGGAATAGAGATCCCTGACTTGCTCCAGCTCCGCCCTACAGCGGTCGAGCGCAGGCGCCAGGGAGTTCGCTGAGACACTGCTCAGCGAATGCGGGGTGGAGACACTGGCGGCCGCCGCCGCCGCCTCCGCCACGACGGGAGCCACATGCTCCGCCGCAGCAACGGCAGCTCCGGCCTCCATGACCGGAGCCACCTGCTCGGGGGCCGCAGCCTCCGGCACATCCCGCGGCTCCTCCGCCGCCCTCCTCGCTGCCTCAGCGGCGCCCGCGGTGGAGGTGCCTGCCGCACCTCCAATGGTCAGGAGGGTGTACCTACATTGTGAACGAAAAATAGCGGTTACACCAAAAGAAGAAAACCCCAAGATTAATCAAGGAAAACTCCAATCCAAGCTCACCTCCTCCGCGGCCTCACCTCCCGAGGGGAGTTCACTGACTCCTCCTCCCCCGCCGGGCGCTTACCATGGCGGCGGTCCATCTAGATGGCGGCGACGAGCGAATGCAATCTAAAACCCTAGAGGGCAGAAGGAGAGGAGCAAGAATAGAAAATGCGCTGCGGATAGAGAAACTCCCAGCGCAGGCCCCAATTTATAGAAGAGCTCGGAGGAATCAAGAAGGCAACCGATGAGATCATGGGTAATCAAACCTCCGCGGCCCTCTCGTTCCCCGAGAGCACGAAGCGACGAAAACCGCTCCACTAAAGCAATGAGCATTTATACGTTTCCCCCACCTCGGGAACCCCCCACACGCTCGCTGACTCAGGTCATCAGAAGATGGATCGATTGTGCCACTGACACAACGGACCCACTACGCCAGGAAAACATTGACTCGACCAGAGTCTGAAAACTGTACCCGGGATTTGACGTGACAACCCGGTCGCTGATGTACGGTTGCATCAGCAACCGAATATTTTTGCCCCGCACGCGATCATGACGCGACACGACGGTTGAAAGATAAGTATCTCACGTCCTTAATAAATTTTTTATTCATCCCATCCACTTCAAAAGACCACACTTTGAAAAAACCAGTTCGCACAAATTTCTTTCCTCAAACACGAAGCCAACCAGGAATGCACTGTCTCTGGTCTCACTCGCTACGTGTTCACAGCTCCAACACTATACAACACAGAGTGCGCCCGGTCGCTCCAAAAGGAAAAGGGCTCCAAACATTCCAAGAACGCGTTTTGTTTGTTTAGGATCATCTAATCCCTAAGGCCTGGTCGGCTCTTGAATGAGAAAGAGACTAGTGTCGCTGGCAATTTTTTCTTCTAAATCTATAACAAGCATAACTTAGCCTTCTGCATGATAAGAAAATCTTACACACCACATGACCATTCTTTCAGGAACAAAGGCATGATCAAAATCCACCACGGGAAGATGGTGGCTCACAGCAAAATATAGATAAGTGCTTTCTCAACATTAACATTCATACCTCTACCAATCTTTTCTCACAAAGGATTACCTTACATGAGCTACTTCAAAGTACGTTCAAAAAACTTTTTCACAAAGTGACAAAACACTTCTTTTTTAAACGAATGGCAGAGTACGTCACCCCTCCAACAGAAAACAATCAGCATGCACTGTCTCTGATCAATCCCGCTACGTGTTCACAGCTCCAACGCTATACAACACAGGGATGACAGCGGTCGCTTCCAACGGAAATAGGGCCCTAAGTGATTCGGCAATGCGCTATTCACTATAGGTCATCTACACACCTGAGGACTGATTAACTATAAGGAGAGGCGATTACCAAAACCATTCTTAAATAATACATCCTGATACAACTTCGTGTCATAGACTATATCAAATCAACACGATTCAGCATACCTCATCAAAACATTCACTCATACCACATTTTCTCTTTGCAGCAACAACTCGAAGAAGTGTTCCAACCCATTTGTAACAAAGTTACAAGTATAGCAAAGCAGATAGCATCAACAATTCAACCCACACAATCCGACAAATTTGAAATTTGGGATTTTTGGCCAATAATACCGGTTATTTGGCACACAAATAGCTAAGCTATTTCATGGGTTTAGATTCAAAACCATGGTCTCACGGCCACGCTGGGACCGAGTTAAGTAGCAAAGCTATCTTAACTTAATCATGACAAAGTCATGGCATGGTTCAAACCGACCAGCCCAAATGAAATTTGGCCTGCTCGGTCTCACTCAAAGAGTGGTCGGAAACACATAAAGCATGATATAATGATCAGTTGTCTTCTTTTTTTAGACCCTGACATAACGTGTTCCACCTCATCTCAGGCTCGGAGACTACGTGGGCCCACGTCACCGAGAGGTGACATGGGCTAGATCCTTCTTTTAGAGCTTACCGCAACATATACTATCTTACAAAGCAACCTCGGGGACTACGGGGCCCATGTCATTTGCATGACTCGGCCGATCCTTTCTCTCTACAAAGAGTTTAGTTTCAAAACTAAGAGGCAACGACCAATCACGACGAGATACCATGTGATGGCGGGCATCACACACTAACGAGGGCCCACGTCTCTAGATTTGGGACCCTTTCAAAATTCTTTTTCTTTTCGGGGAGCATCATAAATCTTTCGGTCAAAACCGAAAACGTCAACCAAGTATAAGCAAAGTGTGGTCGGAAGCATTAGACGGTCCTCCAGCCCTGCTCGGACCACATGTCGAACGTGTGTCCGACCACCCTTTCTCACTCAACCAAGCAAGACGGTGTTTTTTCCCTCAAGATCCATGATGCTCGGGGACTAGCTGTGGAGGTATAAACTCCATATACCCTCACGGCCTAGTTTGGGCCGACACACTATCGCCAGGCCGGCCCATCAAGCTTCAAGACCGATCGGCTCAGGCTGGCCTGGACGGCCTAAAACAGCAAGAATATCGAAGACCGACAAGGAGGACAAGACCTAGCCGAGATAGGAAAGTTTAGACTTGTAAAGTATGTAAACTTAGTACCAGATAGGCTAGCTCCGACTTGTAACCTTGCTCCCGCGATATATAAGGAGAGCAAGGACCCCGTGCCGAGGACAGACCGGCATAACGCACGGAACTCATACATCCACATCATAATCGAAACAGAGAGCAGGACTAGGGTTTTATGCATCCTTGCGGCCTTAACCTGGGTAAACCTCGTGTGATTGCTCCCTATTTACGTCTTGCTCGCAATCTCGTGCGCCTTCCGCCAATCCATTACCGGTCAGGGCATACCCCTGGTCGGACTATCGCCGATATTTCGTCGACAGGAGTATGATGAAGGACATGGCACTATGTTTCTAAAAACCTTTGGGGTGTGTTTGAGAACTTGTTAATTTATTTGCTTCCGCACTATGTTGAGAACTTGGTCTGTAATAACTAAATTTATGTTACGTACTATCTATTTGAGAAACTTTTATGTAAAAATTATGGATGGTATTTCATTGGGCCTTTACCGGTCGGGATGTTACTTGATGTTTGTGCGAAAATCCTTCGTGGTTTTCCGGACTACCGGCCGGTTTGGTTACTAAGTTCTAATTAAGTTGCCACTTGACTTGATTAGTGCTTCATAATTAAATTAGTTGGTCGGTTCTGTTACAGCCTCCTGAGTGGAGTCTAACTCTTCTTCATCAGTAGCCTCATCTTCATCATCCTTAAAATCATCATCATCATCAGGCCTCTTGTTGGGTGGGAATTGACTGAGCTTATCAGAGTAATACCAAGATATCTTCTTGCCCCTCATATTAATGAACACAGATGAGGTCCCCTTAATTTGTCTTGGATCAGGAGAGGCCACCCTAATCCACACTGCATTCCAGGACAGAGATGGGATATGCACTTCTTGAGGGTCACCCACAAGTCTGGCCAACTGTAACACAGCTTCCTCAGTTCTTGCAATTTTTGGTATGCCAACAGCTCTAATCCAAACTAGTTCAAGCATCTGAAAAGTTTCTGGATCCAGTGCAGTCTCCTCCACTACCACAGTAAAATCATGTGTCACACATCTGAATTTCCCCCGTTAATCAGCAGGTTCATAGCAGCTCTATTGGGAATTGTTGCAAGAAATTCACTCCCAGACAATCTCTTAACATCATATTCCCACTGAAAACCCATCTAGTACTTCAATTCAGCTGTTACTTTGTGCCTAGTAGCTTTCCCTTTCAGAACAGAAATTATAACTCTTAGAGGAATCTCTTCAGAATTCTTTTTCTCTTTCTGTACTTCAGGAATATGCATAGAATGGAATACATGTCCTGGCAATCCAATTGCACACAACTGCAGCTTCCCTAACTCTGGTTTAGCAACAACATTCTTATGACCTTGGCCAAAAGCAATCTGTGGCTGTGTTGTCTTGGCAGCTGGTTTTGGCCCTTGACCAAGTGAAATCTGAGGCTGAGCAACCTTGGATTTCTTGTTGGGACAATTGAAAGACTTATGGCAGTGCCCAAACACACATAGCAAAGAGAAGGTCTATTGCAAACTGACCAATGATGTCCTTCTTCACCGCAGTTGAAACACTTGATAGCTGCTCCCGCACCCTGGTATTGCCCACCATCATAGCTCTGATTGTTGTAGTTGGTTCGCCGATCTACCAGATGCAAGCACAGATCCCCATCAGTACCTCTTTCATCCCCAAAGTCACCACCTCTTTTGCGACCATAAGGCTTCTCAAATCCCTCCCTCTGAGCTCTTTCTCCCCGCTGCTCATCATAGCCTCTCCTCTCATCTCTCTGCACTCTGTTCTCCTTATCTCTTTCTAAATCTCGCCCCTCTCTCTGATTAGGTCCTCTTCTTTCCATCTTCTCCACCACCTCCACGAAGGATCTCTCGTCTGTTAGTTGTGGAAGAACCCAGCGCAAATGTCTCGCCTGGGCTTCGTACTTCTGCACTTCTGCTCTCGATGCTGGGAATCGCTCTGCACTTGGATCCCGAACCCTACTCTTCTCCACCCACACACAGCGAGAATGATAGGGTTTGGGAGGGGGCAGCGGCGGCGTGTAAGAGTGGGATAGCAAGTCATCCAGCGAAAGCCCACTGGACTCTAGCCCACTCAAACACCGGCCCACTTTCAGCTTCTTCGTCTTCCCGCCCACAGCTCGATCCCCCTCACCTCTGCTCTCTAATGGCGGAACCAAAGCACGCAAAATCTCTTCTGTGGATCGCACAACTTCTTGGAGATTCTGTTGTTCCTCGGATCTCTTGCTAGGCCATGTCAATTGAATTGGTAACTTCCCAATCTGCAGTGAATTATCATTTACAGCTGCAATCGCGGATTGGGATTGATTCCTTTCACCAAAAATCTCATCATCTTCTCTGATTGGGAGTGTTTTGGCAAGCCATATGCCACTGAGTAGCTCGTCTATGCCCTCAATGGCGGAAACTCAGTCTGCAACCATTCCTCCATCTCAAATTCTTCCCACAAACTCTGATCAAGTTCATGCGCACTTTGTCCATCCGTCTCGAACTCGCTCGAACATTCAGAACTCGCAATCGATCACCGCTTGCCTCATTCTCTGAACGGATCCTGAAATGGGGAACCGCCAGCGTAAGCCAACGATTCCCCATTCCCCGGGAATCGAAAGCTCTTTAGATCACCAAATTCCTCACGAACAAGGCGAATCAACTGACTAACCAGGCGCAAAACCTACTCCGCTCACACCTCGAGATCACCCAACACAGGCAAGGAGAAGGGAAAATACCCCGATCAATCGATGCGGCGTCGTCTCCCGAAGCAGTTCTCCTACTTTTCAGCGGGGGAAATCCCTCAGGTCGTCGCCGGCGATCGCCGGAGTCGCGTCGGGAGCAGTCGCCTTTTTTCCGCCTCGGGCTCTCTCTCTCTCCTCCGCAAATTATGATGGCATTAGATCTTTGCGGACAATATATTTTGAATTGCAGGTTAGCCTTATTTAGAAAGACATGCAGTTTCTGAATGAAACAAAAATGAACAGCTGTAGATTCCACAACATGCAATAGACACGATAACAACAAGATCTGATGTTTACCTACAATAATATACATTCAACAGATAAGTGGCATACTAAATCCGTTGCAATCTGTTAAAAAAATCTCCATTGCAACACAGATCGATTCAAAAAGCAAAATGTCGGTAAAATATGTTAAGATCCGTGAAAACAACTATTATGTCGTGGATATTCAATTGACATGCAAGACAAAAAAAAGAAACACATAATTTCAATCAAACTCAGCTTGGAAGACGCTGGATATTGGTAGAGTAGATAAAAAAACAAAAACCTATCGAGGAAGTGAATCTTAACCTATACCATCGAATCAAATAGGGATATGAACAAATCAGTTCATCAGAAAAGTACCTTTGCGAAGAATAAATCACGGATCTGGGCGAATGAGGGGCAGCGGAGAGGAGCTCACCAAACAACGCCGGGTACAGAGTAATGGCGGTAGGGAGGAGTTCAGAGAGAGGAAGGGGCAGCACTAGGGAGAGGGGAGGGAGCCGCGGCGCTTGAGAGAGATGAAAGGAGGAGATAGGACGGAGGCGGCGGCGGCGGAGCTGATTGGGAGCGGAGAGAAAGGAAACTGGGCGGCCATGCAATGCATTCTATCCACTGGGAAAAAAATACATGCCGGGGAGATAGGCACAATGGAGGTGTCCAGGCATTTTCAGATTCACGTGAGGCATGCTCGAGTTGACCAACGTGGGACCCAGCTAAATAAACAAAGTAAAAGTGACATGCAGCTGTGGGCCTGGCACACATCTCGAGAGAACCATTGCCGTTGATATAAGCTGAGCCGGCGCTCATATAAACGGCATATGCCATCTATGCAGGGAAAATATACGGTGCAAACTCACATGTACGTGTAAACCTGGAAAACTCATGGTACGTGTAAACCTGGAAAACTCATGTCGTGAACCATCCAATGTGTGATCTGTGGTACAGAAAGTTGATTGGCATATTTTTATTTTCCTCCCCGCGCTGCCTCGGTACCCTTTGCGATTCCAATGGTAGTTACACCTCACAGTCCCTATACAGAATAGTGAACCATAGGGGAGTTGAGCTGGTTCATGTACCTGCAGTTTGGGATCTAAAAATCCTCTCTAAGAACAAAGTGCTGACTAGAGATAATTTGAACATTAGGATACACATTGATGATTTGACCTGCTTGTTTTGTGGAGAGGCTGAATCTGTGAATCATGTCTTCTTTGAGTGTGCTGTTGCTAGACAGATATAAGAATATGTGTCTGAAGCATTAGATAGAACTGTGGGTGTTGATTTTCTCTCTATTGGTCAAATATGGTTGAGTAATAAAAGATTCATGGTAGAATACATTGTTTGCTCTCATGCCCCTGTGGGGGCTTTGGAAACTGAAAAATGATATTCTTTTTCGGGGCACTCAATGGCTAGATGTAAGGTTTTTAATTAGTAATGATGATAGTTGCGATGGTCCAGCCTTGGGTGCTGCTTTGCCCTCAAGAGAAGAAGCAGGAGTTTTCAGTGAAAGTGAACAAGCTCAAGGAGATAGCCTCAAGGCAACAAGCTCAAGGAGATAGCCTCAAGGCAATCAAGGATTTGCTAGTGAATCAAGTTCAAAACACTTGGGACAAATACATGTTCAAGCATGCTTGGGATAAGGAAGCTGGACCTTACCCAACTGAAGTTTTGGAGAAGCTCAATGAGGAGACTGATGATGAAGAAGAGGATGTAGGGATGAAGTGGTGTCTCCTGGAGAATAGGGAACTGGTGTAGTTGGCGTGTGTTGGCTTAAAGTTTCCTGTATCAGTCTTTTGTATCAGCAGTGCTCTGGCTTTTAGTGGTAGTAGCATTTTTAGTAGTAGTTTGGATTTTCAGTAAGCCTAGAGGTAAGCCTGGGCGTTCGGGTTACCCGAAAATTTCGGGTCAGGTAGTTTGGGTAATTGAAAGTTCGGGTAATGAAAACTGCTACCCGATATTCTACTCGAAAAAACACTATCCGCAATTTCTGGTACCCGCAAATTCGTGTTTGGGTTCGGGTTTTCCCGATCTACCTGAAATTGACATGACTCAACATTATGTATAGAGAATTCTAGCAATTGTACAAATATGAGATGTGCCCAAGTGCCGCACAGGAACATCCGATGTCATGGTTGTTGCTAGGCCACGTAGTGGGCTTGAATGTATATGTTGATGACATTTTTTTTTACAGTAGATGTTGGTGACATTAGTAGGCTTTGAAAAATTCGGGTAATTTGGGTAAATCGGGTACCAGATGGTGTTACCCGAATTACCCGAACTAATTTCGGGTAGCTGGAATCACTATCCGAAATTGCAATTGGGTAGATCGGGTCCGGATAGTTCGGGTGCGGGTTCGGGTAGTTCGGGTTCGGGTATTGGGTAGCGGGTAATTTGCCCAGCTTACCCGGAGGTGCTTGGAGTGAACTTTGACAGCGTACCCGTCTAAGTGCTGTAAACTTTAAATTGGTGTCTTTGGTAACGCAAAGGCAAGGGCGGTTTGCCCTGTTACTCTAAAAAAAAGTACCCTCTTGATCACCATCTTTCAGGGATATGGTGATCAAGGCTTGGTCGACTCCCTGCAATCTGACCAATAGTATGGATATTTGGCAATTTAGAATTAGAACCTTTAGGAGAGTCATTAGGGGATGGGCTGCTAATGAGATAGCAGCCCAAAATAAGGAGAAGGTGGAGCTGTCCAAAACTTTTACTAGGCTGGAAAGCTTGGCTGAAATTAGAGACTTGACTCCCAATGAGATTGAGGACAGAAAACAAGTAGAAAAAAGATTAGAGAAGTTGTGGGCTTTAGATGAAATTAAAATTAGGCAGAGATCTAGAGATAGAAATGTTCTAGAGGGTGATAGAAATACAGCTTACTTTCAAGCTGTAGCTAATTACAGGAATAGGAAAAAAAAAGATTGAGTTTCTTGAGTCTCCCATTGGCCCTGTTTCTGATCAAAAGGGGATGCTTAAGATTGCTTCTGACTTTATCTAAGGAGACTAAGAGTGAGGTGAGATTGGGAGATAACTTTTGGTTAGCTGAGGACAAAGTGTCAAGTGAGGAGAATGCTCTACTTCAATCCCCTTTTACTGAGCTAGAAATCAAGGATGCAGTTTTCAGTAGTTATGCTGAGGGTGCCCCAGGGCCTGATGGGCTGTCTTTTCTTTTTTATCAGAAGTTCTGGGATGTTATTAAAGTAGATATACTTGCTCTGTTTAATGATTTTTACCTGGGGAAACTAGATTTATCTAGACTTAATTTTGCTTTAGTGACCCTTATTCCTAAAGTAGAGGGTGCTTCAAACATGAAACAGTTCAGGCCCATTAGCTTGCTTAATTGTAGTTTCAAAATTTTTTCTAAGCTGTTAACAAATAGATTGACTGCTGTCTGTCAGAGAATAGTTGCTCCCTCCCAGACTGCTTTTATCAAGGGAAGGTTTATCCTAGAAAGTGTGGTAATAGCTCATGAACTTGTGCATAGTGTCCATAGCAGTGGAGAAAAAGGGGTGTTAGTCAAACTTGACTATGAGAAAGCTTATGACAGGGTGTCATGGAGTTTCCTCTTTGACTTGTTAGCTTCTAGGGGATTTGAACCCACCTGGATTGGTTGGGTCAAGCAAATTGTCATGGGTGGTTCAGTTAGTATCTTAGTCAATGGTGAAGAGAGTCCCTCTTTCAAAACTGGTAAAGGACTTAGACAAGGAGACCCTCTATCTCCTTTTTTGTTTAACTTGGTTGGAGATGGTCTAGCTAGGATGTTGAGTAGAGCTTCAGAAAAGGGACTGGTACAGGGCTTACTTCAAGATTTTAGACCAGGGGGTGTCATGGCATTACAATATGCTGATGACACTCTTTTGTTTTCCAAGGCAGAGGAATCAGCCCTGGAAAACTTGAAGCAAGTCCTCATGTGGTATGAGCAAATTTCTGGCATGAGAATCAACTTTCACAAAAGTGAGTTGGTTCCTATCAACTTAGAAGAGGATGTCATTCATGATTTAGCTCATATTATTGCTTGTCCTATAGGTAAATTTCCACTGAAATATCTAGGAGTTCCTTTACATTTTGAAGAATTAACCAGGGAAGATATCCAACCACTAGTGGATAAGATATTAGCCAGGGTTGCTGGCTGGAGAGGCAGACTACTTTCTCAAGGCTAGGGTAGTTTTAATAAAATCCTGTTTGGTTAGCATACCAGTGTACTGTTATCTTTTATTAAATTCCCTAAATGGGCCATTAAACTTATGAACACTCATATGGGTAATTTTTTGTGGAATGATGAGGAGAATAAGCATAGGTATCACTTGGCTAATTGGGGGTTGGTGTCTATGAGGAAAGAGTTTGGAGGTCTTGGTATTCCAAATATCAGAGATCTCAATGTGTGCCTTTTGGCTTCTTGGGTTAAGAGATATAATAAAGATAGGGGTAAACTCTGGAAAGAGCTGGTAGATTATAAGTATAAAACAACAAAACCAAATATCTTCATTACTAAAACTAATAATGCTTCTAGTTTCTTTAAAAGTTTTATGTGGGCAGCCAAAGCTGCCAAGTTTGGTTATCATTGGAAAGTAGGTAATGGTCATAAGATTAGGCTGTGGGAGGATACATGGGTAGGTAATTCTAGCTTAGCTGTTCAATACTATCCTCTGTATAGGATCCTGAATCACTATGGTAGAACAATAGCAGATTGCTGGGATGGTAACACTTTGAAGTGTTCTTTTAGAAGAAACCTGTCTGAGCAGCAATATGAGGCATGGTTAGAAGTGGTGGACTTAGTCTCCACTATTCAGTTCACCAATGGGGAAGATGAGTTGATCTGGAAATTTACTGCTCATGGTTCTTATACTTCCCAGTCCATGTATAAAGTAGTTAACTTCAGGGGAATTAACTATGTTCATTCTCCTGCGGTGTGGGAATTAAAAATTCCACCAAGAGTGCAGATCTTTCTCTGGTTACTGATGAACAACAAGACTTTGACCAGAGATAACCTAGCTAAAAGACAGGAAGTTAAGGATCCTACTTGTGTGTTTTGTGATGAGTTAGAGACTTGTCAGCACTTATTTTTTGATTGTGTAGTGGCGAGAAGGTGCTGGGAAGTAATGTCTAGTATTGTTGGGAGATCAATTGGAACTAGTTTAGAAGATGTTGGTAAATTCTGGCTTAGTAATAAGAAGAATGGCATGTTAAATTTTATTTCATCTGCTGTGCTTTGGAGTATCTGGAAACTCAGGAATGAGTTTGTGTTTCAGAAAATCAGTTGGAAGGGTATGGAAATACTCTACCACTTGCTGGCTGGGGTGCTGAGGAACTGGACGCTGCTCTGTCCGGTGGAAAAGCAAAGATTGCTGGAGGAATACATCAGGGATTTGAAGATTACAGCAAAAAGAATCCTGTGGCTGCAAGACGTGCAAAGGGGCGCCGCCTGAAGAGCTGCGTGGAAGCTGAAGCTGGAGGTGGATATCTTGGTGCTGGTCCAGCCCTCTCCTGGTGGAAGGCGCTGAATGAAGCTCTGGAAGAGGTGAACTAGCGGCTGGAGCCAGGAGCTAGTTCTGTTTTGCCAATCTTCGCTGAAAAAACTGTAATAGGGTTGTTAGCTGTCTTTTGCTGTTCGCTATAAGGTTTTGAGCTAGAGGCTCGTTTGCACCACCTGGAAAGGGTGTGGTTGCCTTGAACTTGAACCGAACTGTTACATGGTCTGTTGATTCTTAATCAAAAGGCCGGAGCGCCGCTCTTAAACTCTAAAAAATAAGAATCTTGAATGTGCAGCGAGGTGTATTCCAATCGTGCTCGTCTTCTCGCTCCGCGTCTGGACTCTGGAGTCCCGACGCTCCTCATGCAGCCTCGCGCCACGCCGCCGCCGCCGTCCCTAACGAGCGCCGCCTCGGCGGGAGGCTCCGGTGCTCCTCCTCCCGCAAGCCCGGTCGGCACCTCCGTCGTCGCCGCCGCGCCGTCCCCGCTCTCACCCCCGTCCTAGCCGCCGCCCAGGCCGCGCTACCATGCGCCACACCCCGCCTCTGCTCAAGCTGCATCGCTGTTTGCCGCCGCGCTACCACCAGTCCGTCGCTTACCGGTTCCAGCGGTGAGTTGCGCCCTGCTATATTCTTAGAATCTTCCTCTCCATTTGATTTGAAAGTTCTGCTACCGTATGGATTTTGGATCTCCAAAACTGCAGATGAGCTAGGGATGGTGCTGCGCAGTGGTAGTCTTGCGGAGGTGCGGCAACAGAGCACGATCTCTTCCTCCTCCGGCTGGCATCCCCCATCAGGCCACCAAGCTTCGTGTCTTGAGGAATGGCGTTGTTGCCTGTCTCATCTCTGTTCTTTCTCCTTCAGATGTAGATGAAGTAGCATCCTTGTGGCCCCGCATTAGCTTTCCTAGATTGAATGGTACGTTCCATGGCTTTTCTTCGTCTAGAAATGGCTCCAAACCTAATTCTAAAAAAAAAGGCTCTGAACTGGTGCTATTTTTAGTTGGTGCCGAATATATAAATCAATTGTTAGGAAATTAGGACTAACCCAATGCAAGTTGAAACAAAATGTTTAGTACAGTATCAGTCAGCAAGCAAATATACATCCAATTGTACAAGCAAATTAGATGTGTTTGTTTCAATCTTACTTTGCATGTTCCTATTCTCTTAATTCTGCAAAAAAGTGACATGTAAAATTTTGCATTATTTGTTCCCTCCATGTACTTGTAGAAGTTCTGGAAAAGCTCATTGTAAAATATATGCTGGGTATAGAGTATGGACTCTTGATTAATTAATCCCAAGTTTTTTATGCACACCAAAAATGCTTATAAAATAAAGTGCGTAGCCTTAGCTAATTCATTTTAAAATTGCTCTAAGATAACTAGATATTGGGTCTGGTGTTCCAGACTTTACTAAGAACACTTGTCTAAAATTGTGGCTCCTGTTATAAAAAGATATATACCTTGTGTTGTGAAGTTTTTATTATCTGTTCTAAAGTTGCTTATATTACAAAATGATGGTACATATCAGGTTACTTGGTTTTAAATACATTACAGATTTATAGACAATTAATTACCAGTCTATATGGTTTTGGGCATAAATATGGGTATCCTTTGCCAGACCTTTTAATTCATGCCTTGTCAAGGGTTTTCTTAAGGCAAAGGGAAGAGTTCTGCACTGGTTGATGGCCTGAGCTCACTCTCTTTGAAGATTCATCCAATGCAGGAAAGGTAGATACCGTTTGCTTCTGGTACTTTCAAGATCAATGTGGATGGGGTTTATGTTCCTGATTCTGGTATGGCGGCGCATTATAGATGTGATGTATTTCTAGTCTAAGTCACCAATTTACCACCAGTCTAGCTTCTAACTTCTTGTAGTTATAACTTTTTAATTTTAGCTTCTGTAAATGACCTTTTTGGAGGATACTAGCTCCCTCCGTTCCAAATTGTGGTTCGTTTGACTTTTTTGACCCAACTTTGACCACTCGTCTTATTCAAAAAATCAGTGCAAATATAATTAAATTTAAGTCATTTTTGAATGTCTTTTGTTAGTAAAGCAAGCCACAACAAAAGAGATGATATTTGGCATAAATTTTTGAATAAGACGAGTGGTCAAAGTTGGGGTCCAAAAAGTCAAACGAACTACAATTTGGAACGGATTAGGATTACTAGATGGTGCTATTGCTGACAAGTAGAAATTTCTTCCTGAACAGAGAAATAAAGACCAAGATGCTTCTCAGTTTCACAATGTTGTTGATTCTGATAGGTCTTTGAGGAGATTCAGAAGGAGCATTGGTACAAGCCTAGGTTGCTTTGGTACGTAGATATTGTTATAGTACTTGCAAGCAAAGATATGTGCATTGAGGTCGACAGAGCCTGTTCATATATGAAGTGGGAACAATTGGAACCTGACAGTAAAGGTTTCAATCTGCTGCAGACGGCACTGATAGATGCTGGGTTCACACAATTAACATTGGACTGTTTCTGTCTAATGAAATTGTGATGTATTCCCATGTTCCCTAGAGATTGGTTGGGGACATGGGAAAACTCAACTGTGATGGTGCTTTCAACTTGCAAAAACGAAGTGGTGGTTGGGGATTTGTGCCAAGAGATTGTGCAAGAAGTACTGGAGCCTTTTCATGCTGGGATTGTTGCCTGTATGCAAGCGGTGCAAAGAGCAGTAGAGCTTGGGGTGCCCTAGAATTATCGTTGAAACTGATACAACCATGCATGGTGGTCCACAGACGTTAAACTCTGAAGATTTTGATAGGAGTACAACTGATACAACCATGGTGGTCCACAGACGTTAAACTCAAGATTTTGATAGGAGTAAAGTTAGCAGCTTGATTTGGGAGCTAAAGGACCTCATTGCTTGTAATTTTGGCTCTGTCAATCTTGCTCACGTTACATGATCTTGTAACACGGTTGCACATAACTTAGTTGCTTTGGGGGCGAGTCTTAGTTCAGATACAATCTCAGTATAGTTAGATGAGTTTTGGCTTTAAATAGCACAAAAAAAAAATACCGAGAGGGCTGATACCTTCATATCTATCTGCAATTCCCCACTGTTATCTTCAGAAAGTGCGCTTTCAACAATTTTCACATTCTTCTAATCCATCATCCTCATTGGTTGCACAACCTTTAATACCTGTTCTCAAGAACCCCAAAATCTGTGCAACATATCCCACATGTACAGCCATACGACCTAGTATAGACACGCATTTCATAGCTTCAAAGTGCATGTGCTCCACATAAAGATGTGTTAATGAGAATTGTTGCACCATCAGATACCTCTTCCAAGAAGAATAGTATATGTTGAAAATCAAAGTCCAAGTCTTCATGAAGACTAAGTACAGTATATGAAATGGAGACTTTGAGTGTGGCCAAATTAATGAGAGGAGAGGAGAAGTTCAAAGGGTTCACATTATATGATTCTGTATTCATCTCAGCTTCCTTCCTCTATAAATAGGAGGCACTCTTACCATTGTAAATAAGCAAGGAAGAATGAATAACAGAGAACTCTAGCTTCCTCTCCATTCTTATGTTCATGTGTGTGCTTGTATTTGTGTGTCTACAACACGATTTCTTAACACGTTATCAGCACGAATGTTCTACCGAGCTAAAGGTAAGAAGGTGAGAAATCGATTCTTACATACAGATACATCACAAGCTCCATTTGTGGAAGTGCTCGGAAAGCACCATGGGAGCTGAGCATGGCATTAAGGCCGAAGCTCTAGGTTGCTTGAGAAGCAACCTCACATGATCGGCCCTGAAGTGCTGAACATACAGCGTTGCCCGAAAGGCACGCGGACGTAGTCACCGTCGTCCTGTAGACGCGCGGTTCTGACTGATGGAGCACCATGGAAGTGGACGAGCAGCCTGTACAGGCCGCCGACACAGCCACCTCTGTGCCCGAGGCCTCTGCCGCCCAAGGCACGCGCAAGCTCCAGCCCTGAAGGCTGCCACCGTAGTGTGCCGACGCGCGCAGGCCCCGCAGGCCGCTGCCGCCGCGACTGTCCAGCACACGGACGCGGCGCCGTCGCTCGGCCATGGCGAGCGCACGCGCGAGTGCCTCTGGCCTCGTCGCGGTTGCTGTAGCCCGGCTGCAGTAAGCGTGCCAAGGGGGCGCAACGCGCAGGTGCAGGGCCCTGCCTGCCCGAGCACCAGAGGCCAACGCCTCCATTCCTTTCTCTGCGACCGCCGCTTGGGTGGGCGCAGGAGGCAGACGCCTCCACTCCTCTCTCTCTGCCGTGCGCGCTCAAAAGAGATAAAGCAGGGAGAGAGGCAGGCTTGTTCACATGAGAGAGGATGAGCAAAGAAATTTTGTCTCCAGAAGAGATAAGAACGGGCCTTGACATGCATGTGTCCTGCACTCGTATAGAGAGAAAGTGGGAGGAAAGGCTGACATGGTTTAGCATTGATATCATGCAAAGGGGCAGTGGACGCATCCATGCATGATGCATGCAACCGGCCAAGCTAGGAAGCATGTACGTATTTTGAAATGGCCTGAAGCCACTGCCGCATGGTTCCAAATCAGCTAGTCACTACCCGATGCATCGTTTTAGCTCGCATTAACTCTTGTCAGTAATAGCCCGTAGCTACTACTACTGGATACTCCAGTGCATCATACGACGTGAAGTTCGTTTGCAGATAACACGGCCAGAAGTTCGTTTGCAAACCTGCTACTGTGCTTTGTTGAATGGCTTGAGTTTGGCGCCTTGATGCAGCTGGCCATGATGCAGCAATTGCTGACCGGTGCACTACTGCCAATTGTTTTTAAACTGTAGGACCATACCTGACGACGTTCACGTGAGTAGCCATGTGAATGGATGTGCTTAAGTTGACCTGAAGTCATAGCACCATGGTCGTTCATTTAGCCCACCATGCACTGCAGTTTTGGGCTATGTGCATGTCCTAGCAGATGCATGGCCGGTGCATGCATTCGTGATGTTCTCGCGACTAAACATAGAAGTCGTATTTTGTGGTGAATTTTTCTTGCTCCCATTTCAGCTCATGGAGGCAGTAATGGCCTAAAACCATCTAGTTTGTATGTTCGTGACCCACACCACATAGTGACCTGCAGTCACAATTGCACGAGTACATACAAATGGCCTGAAGCCTAGTACGCCAGTACGACCTGTTCATATAACAGCGACCGGAAGTCGCATGCCACGACCTGAAGTTCGTGAAAAACAACAGTGGCCCGAAGTCCACAATATTTTTACATACTATATTTATTTATTTACTGCAATTTACTTTACCACATTTAAATCCTGCAGATTTAATTATTGCAGTTTGTATTTATTGCAATTTTTTCTGCACTTATTTAAGGTTTCACAGATTATTTATTGCAATTATAGTCGCAAAGTGATCCCGAAGATCACATACGATGAGATTAATTATATGCGACATATAACAATGACCCAAGCTCACCACACCATGCCACTATGCGGCCTGAAGCCCGCAGAAATCATTGAGGCCTGAAGACCTTTTATGGCATGATTATTTATTTTGTTGCAACTATATATTACTTTATTTATTTGTTGCATTTACCTGTTGCATTTATTTAAATCCTGCAGATTTATTTTATTGCAAGATTATATATATACACTCTTTGATGTGAGTAGCATATAATCCTGAAGATTATATGTATGAGATATTTGAGAAAAATATAGTCCTGAAGACTATATGAATGTAATCCTGAAGATTACACATAATCGTAATCCTGAAGATTACACATAGTCGTAATCCTGAAGATTATGCATAGCCGACATTCACTGATCCTGCAAATTGATCACGCAGGCATGTCGGACATTGCGAAAAGGGAATTCGCTGAGCTAGCCGTGGATGGCAGCAACTACCTTACTTGGGCCATCGACGTCAAGATCAAACTCGATTGCATGGGCCTCGACCAAACCATTGCTCAGCCTGAAGCTGGCAAGGATGAGCACACAAACATGATAAAGCAGAGGCATTGCACCTATTGCAACACCACTTACACCTAGACCTGAAGTCTGAGTATGTGAAGGAGGACGATCCACTGGCATTGTGGCAGTCCCTGAAGGACCGCTTTAGCCAACAGGAGTCAGTTATGCGTGCCAAAGCACAACAAGACTGGATCGACTTACGCTTTCAAGACTATACGTCTGTAAGAGCGTATGACTCTGCTTTACATAGGATTGTGTCCAGACTGCGTCTATGTGGCCAGAAGATCACTGATGCGGATATGATCGAGAAAACTCTTTCTACCCTTCCCAACAACGTAATACTAAATCAGCAACGCTCAAAGTACCTGAAGTACTATGAGCTGATAATAGTACTATTGATTGCGGAGCAACAGAATGTTCTCACGAACGATCATTCTGCACGGCATGCCAATCTCGTGGCTGTGCCTGAAGCACACACTAGAGTTGCTAAAAATACCAGCAGCCACAGAGGGAGCCGTACAAAGGGTAAAAGCGAACCCGAGAAGGTCATGGGTGAGACATCTGAGCAGCAGGATTGTTGCTCTAGATATGGAGGCACAGAACATTGGTCCCGCATTTGTCGTTCCCCAAGACACCTAGTTGAGCTCTACCAAAGTCCTTCCGGAAGCAAGGACAAGGAGAGCCAACATCAGCCTCACCACATCACTGAGCCTGAAGCTCAGGAATGCGGCGACATGCTTGTCGACGCAAAAGAAAGTGGTAAAGACATCCAAATGGACGGAAGTGAGGATGACCTTCTCGATCGATGATGACTTTGATATATTCAGGGACCTGTAGTAATCCCAAAGATATCATGATAGTCACAATGCAATGTCTGAATGAAGAGTTTGACCATACATGCTCCTGAAGAGCACTTGTAACAAGTTATGGTCATATGTTCTCCTGAAGAGCATTCGCAAAATGTTGGTTTTTCCACTATATGCTAAGTCCCCAAAGTCTCAGGCCAACTGCATCCCCCTTGTAGCTAGTGCGTGAGAAAGAATAAAGTATTTCCCATCTGCGTGTATTAAGTTGAGCGGTATATGTGTGCCAGTACCGACACATCAACGTACACCAAAGAGACCCCACCAAAAGTTGGGATGAATGAGCCTATGATGGGATCTTCATACGGCCCGGTACGTTGATTGCATTTCCCAGCATTAGGGGGAGATAGGCATCCAGAAGAATGCCGGGAAATTGCATAAAATGGAATGGCCAGATGCATTCCTTAGAAACACGCACTAGCCAATCTGGACCTGAAGTTTAGAGGATTATGCATTTGCAAAATGTTGCAAATGTGCTGCCAAATGCCTTCGCTGGTCAAAAGTGACAAGGTCGCATTTACCTGTAGTAAGTGCGCCGGAGAGAGTATAGGTAGCCCTGAAGGTTACCAGCTCTATCGTCTCCATCCGATCCTAGGTTGAGGGGAGACCTCCGGGTGCTCAGACAAGGTCATGTGGAGACGTCCGCAGAGACAAAGTCTTGAGCCGCTTGCATCACTTAAGGAATCAGTTGAAGAAGCTCGACCTGAAGTCGAGAATGCCCCTGAAGTGGCAACTCAACCTGAAGTTGAGGAAGTCCCCGAAGGACACCATCCTGGAGATGGAAATCCCAATGTGTCGCGCGCGCACCATCACATTGGAAGATTTGAACGCCCCAGCTCAATCGTTATGGAAAATCATGATGAGCGGGAGGACGATCATGGGATGATCGCCACTATGTGGAATTAGGAGAGTCATATAATTAAAAGACCACTATTGTCGACAAATTACACCTCTGAAATTGCTGACTTAATGGATCCGGATCCAGAACCAAAGTCCATGGTAGAGTGCCGGAAGCACTCATAATGGGACAAATGGAAAGCAGCAATTAAGGCAAAGTAGCACTTGCTTTATGAAAGAGAGGTTGGTTAGGCCTGCAACCCTAACACCTCTTAAAGTCATCCCTGAAGGATGCAAATGGGTCTTCCTCCAAAAGAGGAACAAATATGGCACAAAGCGAGGCTAGTGGCACAAGGGTTCACGCAGAGACCCATCATCAATTACGATGAAACTTTCTCTCCAATTATGTGTGGCATAAAAGTTCCAATACTTTATATTTATGGCAGCTAACCAAAATCTATAAAAGCAGTTGGAAAACATTGTGGCCACATACTTGTATGGGTCACCTGATTCGGAGATCCTAAGAGCCCCTGAAGGATTAAGATCCCTGGACCGAATCAAAATCACAACATTTATAACATCCGCCTACAGCGGTCGTTGTATGGGTTGATGTGATTCAACCAATTGAGTAATTTCCCCTGGAGAGGGATTACACAAACCAAATCCTGCTTGAGCCAGCAGCTTGAGCACCTCCCTGAAGGAGTGTTTATACACCGGTCAATAAAGAGGGTACTTAGAAATTTGATTGGGCAAATGCCACCCTCTAGAATTCCCCATGGTGGACCAATCCCCAGAAGTGGAAAGTTCCATGTAGACCCAAGAATGATAATGAGGAAATATTGGGACCTGAAGTTCCCTACTTAAGTACCAATGTATTTGGTGAACTACACAAAGGCTTGATATTGTGTTCATCTTTGGCCTTGGTCTATGGTTCCTGAAGAACTAGGTCCCAACCATGGCAGGATTATGGACACTGGCTATATGTCTGACCCGCATAATGCCAGATTCCAGACTGGTTTTATGGCTCTCTATGGTGGTGCAACAATTTTTTGATAGTCTTGAGGAAGACATTGGTTGTCACATCATCAAACCACTGAGAGTTGATTGCCCTATATAAAGCCACACGAGAATGTGCATGGCTCAAATGAATGATTGGTCACATCCTGAAGTTATGTGACTTAAGCTTTGATAGCTCCCTACAGTTACCTATAAAGGTAATACCGCTTGTGTTGCACAAACAAAGATGGACTATGTTAAGAGCAGTCTCACGAAGCATATTGCACTAAATTTCTTAAACTCTGTAAGCTCCAGAAGAGCGAGAGAACAGACACTCTGCAAACCTAGTCATGAACAAATCTAGTAGATTTGTTTACAAGGTCTCTGCCAGCCTCTTGCTTTCAAGAATATATCTATGGAAAGGGCATGAGACGGTTTCGAAGGTTGTTGGGTTCAGGGGGAGAATGCTCCCTGAGTATTAGTCCATAAATGTGATCCGAGAAGATCATAATCGGTCCCGAAGACCGGTTGGGCCTGAACACATAGAGATTGCATGTTGGTCCTGAAGACCTGATCCTGAAGATCAAACTGTTGTACTCTTTTTTCCTTAGTGAGTTTTTCCCACCGGGTTTTCTCACACAAGGTTTTTAACGAGGCAACAAGTGTGACACAACTTGCACGTGTGATGTACTCTTTTCTCCGACCTTTTTTTCCCACTGGGTTTTTGGTGGAGTTTTTGATGAGACATGCACACAAGCGCGAATCACCCAAGGGGGAGTAATATATGAATCAAATCCTAAAAAGGATATAGAACAAAATTTCACATATGAAGATTACAAGTTGGTCATGAAGACCAATAGGTCCGAAGATCTAAGTTGCATTGGTTGGCCCCGAAGACTTGAACCAAGTTGTTGTACTCTTTTTCCCTCGATGAGTTTTTCCCACTTTGGGTTTTCTCATGCAAGGTTTTTAACGAGACAACAAGCGATGCATAAGTGATGCATGTGATGCACTCTTTCTCCTACCTATTTTCCCATTGGGTTTTTGGGAGGAGTTTTAACGAGGCATACACATAGCATAATTTGGCCAAGGGGGAGTGTTGAAAATCAAAGTCCAAGTCTTCATGAAGACTAAGTACAGTATATGAAATGGAGACTTTGAGTGTGGCCAAATTAATGAGAGGAGAGGAGAAGTTCAAAGGGTTCACATTATATGATTACGTATTCATCTCAGCTTCCTTCCTCTATAAATAGGAGGCACTCTTACCATTGTAAATAAGCAAGGAAGAATGAATAACAGAGAACTCTAGCTTCCTCTCCATTCTTGTGTTCATGTGTGTGCTTGTATTTGTGTGTCTACAACACGATTTCTTAACAGTATAGTACATTTTAAGCTAGTATATTGCTCTTTATGCATGAGGGATAATTTCAAATTGGGCGCCTTCTTGTATAGTTTGAGAAATAGAACTGAGGGTGTTGTTTGTGGGGAGGAGGCACGGGGGGGGTGCTGAGTCGCCGGCCGAGGAGGCGAGATGGAATCGCCTCCCTACCGGAGGAGTCCGAGGCGAGCCGGGAGCGGTGGCTGAGCGGAGGAAGGTGGGGGTAGCTCTGGCCTCTGGGTGCCCGCCGACCGGTGGCTGCAGTGGGGGCGACGGGCAGCCGTAGGCACGAGGCTCGATCTGCGCAGTGAAGTCCGCAGGTGGCGGCGTGCCGGCGTCCTACGGAGCGGAGGCGGCGACCGGGGTGACGAGCAGTGGCAGATGGGGAACGATTGGAACTTACCTGATTGGATTTGAAATTATATATGTATACATATATGTTATGTTGACTGTTCTATTTGTTCCGAAAATTCACTGTAGGACGGCTTTAGATTGAGCCACCCTTACAACAGCTAACTATTGGGGCGGCTGGTGTTCTGTAAGGGCGGATGGAACACCAGTCGCCCTTACAGTGCTTCACGTAGGGGCGGCCAAGCCTGGCCAGCCGCCCCTACAAAGCCTGGCTGAAGACACGCGCCGAGCGGCTTCTCGTTGCTTTTTCCCGTGCGCGCAGTGCTGCACCCCTGCCTACCTGTGGCACGTAGATAGGCCGCACGTTGCCGCATGCATGCGTGCCGTGCATAGCGCGAGATAGGGGCCACCGGGCCACTCCAGCTATGTTCCTCTCACCTCACACATGCACACACAAAACAAAATCATAACCATTAATATAAACCTCAAAACTAAATTCCGATTGCAAAACTATATTTCTTATAATAAATTTTTTAAAACAAGATCTCACATGTATATATTTAGAGAAAAAATTATTTACTAACATTTATCGTATAAACATGAATTATTTTTTCTTAAAAACATGATACAATAGAACATCGCTTGACACATGATAAAACATCGCTAGCATAGAACATCGCTAGCAATATGATAGAACATCACTTGAATCATGACAGAACATTACTATTGACATTACAGAACATAGATAAAAATATGATAGAACATCTTAAAAAACATTATAGAACATCGCTAAAACTATAGTAGAACATCGTTAAAAACAAAATAGAACATTACTAAAACAAAATAAAACATTGCTAAAACACATGATAGAACCTTGTTAAATATATCATAGAACTTTGCTAAAAAAAGAAAAAAATAAAAGGAAAAAGGGAAAAGGAAAAAGAAAAAAAAGAAAAAAAGGAAAAGCAAAACAAGGTTATATCGGTTGGTCAGGGAATTTCAAGTTTCCAGTAGTGACAAAAACTGATGTAACCAATTCATTCCTCTCTAAGAGGCTACTTTGAGGCTACTTTTTGCTTCATTGTGATGAATGTATGACAGTAGCAGGAATGGAAGCACAAAAGCTTGATTATATCAGTGCTTGATTATATCAGTTTGCAGGTAAGAGACAAGAACATAGAGCTCAAACTGGTTTCAAATTGGGTATGACAAATATGAAAGTATGACCCTTCTTTTTGTTTTTATTTTCCCAGCTCTACTCTGATTCTGAATTCTCTTCCGCAAGTTTTTTTCAAGTTTGTGTAAGCTTTTTACATGAGAAGAGGATCAAACCTCAATCTAAAAGAATGTTGGACTTTCATGTTTGGGTTCATTCCCATCTGAGTTACCTAAGCACTGATTATGGGTGGAGTTAATCTCTGTCAAACACATGGCTTGTACTTCAGTTCTTCAGGATTGATTTGGTTTCAGCTAACTTTGGACAAGCACAACACTCTATATGTAAGTGCAACATCGTCCAAGCCAGTAAAGGACTTAGTTGATCGAGAGCATAAAACATATGAAAAATTGATTGATAGACTGAGAATGTAAGGAGAAAGGAAAAGCTTTACCCAATGGAGAGAAATCCCAAAATCCTCGGTAAACCACTCCAAATCAGCCCCACTCCTCGTGTCTAATCATGTCGTGTCGTCCTCTTCCTTCGACGGCCGCACCTCCTCCACTTCTCCACGACAAGTCGGCCTTCCTCGAGGATATATATCCACAATCCCGTCGCTCCGGATCAGGCGGCGTCGGCGGGACACTTGCGCAAATGGCGCAGCAACATTGTGACGGGACCGAAGCCTCGGGCGTGACTACCGTGGAGGCAGAGGAGACGACCATGGAGACGGAGCCACTCTCTGGCTGCGCCTAGCACCCAAGGATCTTCTCAGGCGTAATCTGGATCGGCGCAGGGCACACAACGGCTTCTTCGGATCCTGCCGCCGGAGCCGCATCATGCCCGCGTGAGCCCGTCGCGGGTGAATCCAAGGGCCCCGTCACCCCTGAATCCGCCCTGCTCCTGCCGGATTGGAGCGCCACCGTACCAGATCGGGGCGCCGACATTGATGTAACCAGCACACGAAGGGGAAGTGATGGGAGCAGCCGGCGTCGTGGGGAGACGAAGCGGTGGATGGCGTCATGCACTGGCCACAAGGCGAGCTGGGCGTCATGCATGGGTGTGCGCGTGCGGCGTCGGCGCAGGGCGTGCGTGGTAGGCGTCGATGTGCCGAGATGCGGCGACCTAGGGGGCGGGGGGTGATCGGGTCGTGTGGGAGAGAGAGGGAGCGCCAGGCCAACTTCCACGAGTGACGGGCCATCTCGGGCCGGAGGGATTAGAGGGCATCAGTTTCTTTTTCGCCGGAGGGGAAGCCGTGCACGGGGTGGGGTGATTAGCGCCGGGTGGACCGATTAGTTTTGCGCTGACGATGTCATTTGGTTCGTTTAGGAGTAAGATAAGATTCTCCTCCATGAGAATAAACGCAGAATACCATCCGGATAGCATGAGCAGTAATAGAAAATTCTATTTCTTTTTTTTTGGTTTGATTGATTGGTCTAAGCAGTACTGCCTGGGTAAGTGAAAAAGTTAGGCACGTTTCCGGCAAATAATTTCATCACGTATCTTGTAATTCTGAGCAGGAATTACACCGAACATCTCTCTGTAGCACATAATTGGCAAACAATAAACAGGACCAGCAGCAATTAGGGCCTTAGGCCACTCATGAACCGAGTTCAGTTGAATCGGAGGAAGTGGTCCTTGGGGGGTTCCATGATCCATCCCGATTCCCAACTCTCTGCTGTCACCATGTCGATTGACAACGGGAGCAAGAACAAAACAAAAAAAAGTTCAGATCGGAGGCGGCCTCACCTTTGCTTGCGCGTCGATGACGCTCGTCGTGGTCCCGCGTCGCACGCAGCCGCAGGCCTAGTTTTTCAAACCGGACCGGACCGGCGGTCTGACTGGTAAAGACCGAACCAGAGACTATAATGGCTCGGTTCACTTAAAAGATCGTCCATGCAATCGGACCGGTAAAAACCGGTTGAACCGGCCGGTTTTTACCAGAACCGGTGAACTGTCCAGTTTGCAATCGAACCGTCCGGCTCTTTTAGTTGACTGTGCGTGCTGCTGGTAGCGCTGCATGCTGGTGCCGCCTGTGAACCTGCCGCTGGGCCCTCCCTCATTAATGCTGCTGGCCGTTTGCGGGTGGAGGCGTGGAGCTTTTGAGGCTTTGTGCGTGTGTCAGTGCATTGTGTGTTGGCTTTGTGCCAACGTCAGCTCATGTGGGTTGACTTTTTAATTTAAAATTTTCATCAAATTTTTAAGCGATCTCTAACCAAATTGATATATATGATATATGCATTTTTACTATCTCAACGAGCCCTTCACTATGATAAACTCTATTTTAATACTTGAGATTGTTTTATACTAATAGATATTTGAATTATTATTTAGATCTTTTTTACCAACCAATATGATACTGCTATTTTATTTGATGATTTGTCTTGGTGAAGCTCTCTGTTAGTATATTTAGTGCTAGATTACATTATCAATGCCCAGATTAGGTTAAATTGTGTGTCACTATGTTCAACATTTTCATTCATGTGAAAATTGATAACCTATGGTTGTACAATTAAATTATAATATTCCATCATTCAATTATTTAATTATATATACATTGCTTCAATATTAATTATTAACTAAATCATATATATATACACCGGTTGATAATATTTGTGACCAGTTCGATTAAACGGTCCATTTTAATTGAACCGGCGGTTCAACCGGTTCTGAACGGTTGGACCAATGAACCATTGAACCGATGGCCTCGCCGGTTCGATCTCCGGTCCGGTTCGAAAAACTTGGGCCGCAGGTCTCGCTTCGGATCGGATCCTCCACGGAGGCTGGAGGCTGAAGATTTGAAGCCTCCTCGCTCGCCGGCCCTCTCCCTCTTTGAGGCAGGGAAGTACATAAATGATCGTCCGACCACAAAGCCCATATTCGCAGCCCGACCACAAAGCCCATATTCGCAGCCCGACCACAAAGCCCATATTCGCAGCCCACGGGCTGGCCTATGTTTGCAATTTGGCACCGCAGTTTTTGTTATGAAAAATGAAAATGAATAAAATTATGCGGGGAAACGAGCCCGCAGTTTTTGACAAACGAGTCCGGGTCCAATGTCCAGTCCATGTTGCCTGCTGGGAAGCAGTTCAGAGTTCAGAGTCTATTTGAAAAGGAAAATGGTCACCCCATGTTTAGCCTATTTTAACGTTTGTAAAATGGACCAAAAAGTATCCAATGAGTTGCCCTGAAAACAACTTGAAAATATAAGGAAACTATCTTTTTTTCAAAAACCAAGTAATTTGAGTCAACCACAGACCTAATGATCATGCTTGCTCCACACAAACTTTAGAGTGTAAGTACTAATTTATTAATGTCATCAATGCTAATAATGTTCTCTATGGAATTAGTTAAACATAAAACAATAATTGACTTTAATAAAGGCTAGAATGTAATTATTTCTGGGATGTAGGCAGTTGTGTGCAAGCTTTCTTTTTTTATTGGAAAGACATTTGACGTGCAAAAAAGACCGTACCCACGAAAACCGAGCACTTTATTATAGAGTTGAAAGCTTGGTAAAAGGTCCGGCACGACGACGTGTAGCAAATGGCCCATCTCGTTTTGTAAGGCGGCGGCTGGGCCAAAGGCATCCATTGCAAAAGGAAAAGCATCAACAATATTATTGAAATACTGTAGTATACAAGCTACAATAAATGGAAACTAAATACTTTGTAGATATAAATAATGTATTTTAATATGACATATGCACAGGCTAGCTAGCTGTACGTATGCTGAGTTGCTGATCAGATATACATTTGCGTAGACTGAAGTGCATTGATGAGCTGGAGAGCAACATGCATGCGTGTAAATTAATAAATTGTCATTGCTTATATACGCAATAATATATATGTATGCCATTGCAATGTAGGGCAGTAGTAGTAAGAACTACGAAATACTGCTAGGGTTTTATTTTCTTAATTTGCATGCCTAGCTAGTCAAACTATATACTCTGCATACTACTCCTCCCTCCATCCCAAATCATAAGATGTTTGACTTTTTTAAACCAAGTTTGACCGTTTGTTTTATTCAAAAATTTATTCAAAATATTTTTTGAAAAATAATTTATTCAAAATATCACTTCGCTTGATATGAATTCATTTTTTAATAAAAGTTGTTCAAGATTATCTAAATTTAACTATTTTTTGCATGATTTCTTTGAATAAAACGAGTTATCAAACTTGAGGTTGAAAAAGGCAAATGTCTTATAATTTGAGATGGATTAAGTAATACTAGTAATACGTAGTATAGTCTCAAAGGCATAAGAGGACAAGGTTATCCATCCATCCATTTGATTCGATTTGCTGATGATTATTATCGAACCAGAGAAAGCTAGCTATGCAACAACCAGGTTGGCGGTGCATGCACATGGCCAAATGGTATAGGAGAAGAGAAGCAAACTAAGGGACCCCTGTCCGCTGATCCCGGGCACAAACCATGCCATGAATATATGGAGGAGTATAAACTAAACAAGACAGCTCGCTCTCTTCACACATCCCCATGCTAGCTAATAAGCTATTTCATCTTGAGCCAGCAGCATCAAATTAGACTTGCAGCAAACCCGTATCTTGGATCCCAAGCCTAGCATACCTAAAATATATGCGTGCAGTGTATTTCTTCGATGCTAATCCTCCATCTCCTCCTCCTGCTCTACTGATATATATACATGATGATGTTATTATTAGGATAACTTGCATTGATCACTTGATTAGTTTTCTGTTGCTGGACAGGATAACAACTTGCTGTTTCACTATATTGTATATTCTACAAAGTATTTTTCTTCATAAAGGGATCGTCTTCGAGTAACGAGCAGTAGTAATATATTTATCCTCATTTTTGTGGAGATCAAGTCAAACAGAGCTGCAGATATTTGCAGGGTCAAACTCTATACAATACTGCTGTGTGTACAACTAACGCCAGTTTTGACCGAGCAACTGTCGAGTCTGAACTCTGAAACAGATAGATCGAGCTTCAAGCATAAAAATAAAGGGGCAAAGAAATTCAATAACCCACTGGTCTGTCAGAAATCTGCATAGGTTGGAACAAACAAGCCGGTGCTTTGTTTAGGAAGATCTGTCATAACGACAGAGGCTTCATCTTTGACCAGGGCAATGAGATGCATGACACTTGACCGAAATAAATAGGCTTTATTACGAATTATCTATGTAACATAACCACATTGTTAACAAACATACTCCCTCGCCCCTGGAATAAAAAGATTACGGTTATTTTTAGACAAATTAAGAGAGAAGACAATGACGCATATACCCCTCACTTAACTTCCTAATCTATAAAAATCTGATCTATTCTCCATAATTAAAGGATGCAATATTAGTTTCATTATAAAAAATATGGAAAACACTCTATTCGCAGCAATCACAAATTCTTATTCATGGAAATAATATCTCTTTTGTTCCTCGGATGTATTATATTTGAGGACATGTCTCAAAAGAATGCTACTTATTTCGGGACGGAGGGAGTAGATTTTAACAATTCGAATAAAATAGTATTTCCTGTACCCTCCGAGGGGGGAAATGAATACAATTGTTAATTTGGAGTTCTTATTTTAAACTTCATTCTGTTTCCGTCCATGTAGTCAATTTCCTTTTTTTTAATTTGTTTGCTCATTTTAGTGGCTGCATTTTTTCTATACAGAGTGAAGCATGCATGCCAGCCACATTGTTGGATAAAATCCATATTTGGTTAGGTTTTGATTTGCATTATTATGTCAATTAGGATCATCCGAAACTGGAAAAATGCATGCAAATGTTGAAAACAGAGGAAATGAATGCAAATGTTGAAACCAGAAACTTTCTTCTATTTTAAGTAATGATGGAACCGCTAACATCCTTTCAGTTATTATACATCAATGGCCATTTATATAGCAGAAATGATGTCGTGAAGCCAACTGGTACCAATCACAAGTAGTATATATAGTTAATCCTTTTGCCCAATATAATGAATAAGAAGATGTAGCCATGCATGATTGGCACCAGCTATCAAACAGACGCATACAAGAGAACAAAATGGATGCACATTGTTTATTTTTCCACATCTTCCTTCCTTCACTGATTTTCCATGACGGAATCTTACAGCCTTTTGGCATCACACCAACACACTCGATTATATAGACGATACGATACACACAGATAGACAAATGGGAATACAGCCTTGCAACTTTCTCATGACAGGAACGCTGGCATCATTTTAAAAGATTGGGGATTTTTTCTGTCTCTTTCACATAGAATATATGCAGATACATTGTCCATTCTCGGTTAGAAAAATAGGCAAGTCGGTGTGCAAGGAAAAAATCATGTTAGGCTCTATTTGACAGAGCTCAAGCCAGTTGTGACCCCTCGGTGCACGGTAGCTTACACTGTACCAAGCAATCGCTTTATCTTTTTCCCCTCTCAAAATAATAAGCCATTTTTTTTGTTTGTTTCATCGACTCTGACTACTCCATGCAGTGTAGCAAGGAGCACCAAGCTATGTCAAACATCCCAAATCTAATGATAAGTGTTCACTTATGTCTCAGTGGGTGAGGGGTCACAATGCTGAGTTCTTTTCACATCATGCATCACATAGGATGCCCCGGCCGGATTGCTAGGTTAATAATGTGAACTGGTACATGATAAACCTAAAACTAATCAAGTGTGTATGTGGGGGCAAGAGGAGATTAGGGTGGCGGTGGATCCAATCTGTCATCTTTTGCGGTGGCAATATATATGTATATATATTTTCTTGGATCAGCTGAGTCAGTTGTCCACAACTGCTGCTGCTGGCTGCAGGCAGCACACCACAGCACTGGAACCCACTCCCTGTCGTCTCATCCTCCCATGTGCCTCCCACCCAACACATTGCACACCGCAGTCTTGCAGACCACCTGTCTCCCCCTTCTCTCTCTCATATCATTTCCCTAATCATACAGTAGTACTGCCAGTAAGATCTCCCTCTCTGTCAATCAGATGGAAATTGTTCTCCAAAAGTTTACAAGTTACTACAGTGCATATGTATTCTTCTTGCAAGCTCTTGCTTCACATTCAGCCTGCATGACCATATATATACACTAATACACATGACTGAACAAGTATATAGATATATACAGATGTAGCATAGGTGAAGTCAATATCCAGTTTACAAGAGATAAGTCGGTAACTGCTCTTCACTTGGTGTTACTCATGGTGTCAAAAAACAGAGGAGCACCACATCTCTCTTATTGCTGAACACATTTGCAATGCAACAGGGTTGTGGCAATGGCCTCTTTATTTTGATTGAAGAATTATATACCCAATTAATAGTTATATATATCTCTTTCCAAAATTACAAAATGAAAAGAAAAAAATTTCTTACTCATCATCAACTTGAGCTCACAGGAATGCAATTTTGCATTGGCTGATGACACAGAGCAATGAAGTCTCATCATGGATCGATCAACAACATTCATGGCAGCAGCAGCAGAGAGCAGACAGCAATGTCCGTCACCGCAGCTAGCAACTCAGTCGAGCTTCCACGCGTAGAGGTACAAGCAGAAGCCGGTGGTGGCAGCCACGGTGCCGTCGAGCATCCCGGCGGCCATCCCCGCCGGCGCCGACGCGCTGGACAGCACGATGGGCCTGAAGATGAAGAGCGCCGGCCTGGTGCCGGCGCTGAAGAGCCAGTCGTGGACGTCCCAGAACACCTCCACCTTGGCCCGGCTGAAGGTGAGCGACTGGTTGCCCCGGAACTTCCACTGCAGGTGCTTCACCTGCACGGCCTCCTCGCCGTCGATGGCGATGGTCATCTCGACGTCGCCATCCCCGCCCTCGCCGCCGCCGCCGCACTCGATGGCGACGTCGTGCACGTCGCCCTGGTCGTGGAACCTTGCCTTGGCCACGAACCGCCGCCGCCCGAACACGTGCTCCCGCCGCGCCACGGGGACGGCCTCGGCCTCCGCGGCGGGGCACGGCGCCGCGCGCCGCAGCGCGTCCCGCCGCATGTCGCCCTGCACCAGCACCACCTCACCCGCCGCCTCGATAGCCACGAAGTAGCCGCTCCGGGGCTCGGGGACCCCAGCGCCGAACCGCGCGTGCCGGAGGTCCCACAGCACGCGGACCGGCGCCGGGGCCGTCGACGCGCCGCCGCAGAGCTCCACGCGCCGGGAGCCCGCGCGGCGCCAGAACTGCCACGGCCGGAGCTCGACCCTGCACTCCGCGGATGCACCGTCGGCGCCGGAGATGGCCACGGCGAACGCGTGCGACAGGAGGTCGCGGGACCACGACACGGTGACCACGCGCGAGTGGCCCGCGATCTTGGCGCGGTACACGGACGCCGTCACGGCCTTGCCGGGTTTGTGGCTGCCGTTGCCCGCGACGTCGTCGACGGCCGCGAGGTCGCAGGGCGACGGTGCTGCCGCAGGATGGTCGACGCCGGCGCCGCTCCGGTGCGTGTATGACGACGACACGTGGTGGTCCAGCATGGCTGCTACAGCATCGACAGCGTCATGTAGAAGAGAGAGAGGAAAAGGGAAGAGAGAGAGGAAGGCGCAGGGGAGGAACAAGAGATGCTTATATAGTGACGACCAGCTTTGCTGCCTGCACTTGCAGAGAGAGGTGAAGAAGGAACATGCATGCATGGATGATGGGTACGGTGGTGGGTGACGAACTCATCATCATAATCATAATCATCATGTATGGAGCTACGATACCTTTCGCCATCACGAAACTATTATATTCGATGAGATCGATCGGCTCTGCTGGATACAGGCAAAATGCTACATAATTGCATTGGATTCATGTGTTGGATGATGGGCTGTTTGTTGGATACATCATACATGCATGTATATATTTATATATATTATGCATATGTATGTATGGACGGATCATTATCATCATCGTCATCACATATATAATAATAATAATAGCAACCAGTCAGAGATTGGTGATTTTGGTATTGAATTTTCTGTTGTGTTAGTTTCTCTTGTTTGTTTGTATCCACTTCAGTTCATTGCTCCTCCTTGATTTGCGCTGATCGATGTCGGTGCAGCCTTTGTAGCTAGTACTTGCTGTCGTGTGAAAATGAGAGGACAGCAACAGCATGCACGGCAAGAGATGTGCTTTGTTTTCATGGCCATTCTCCTTCCTTGGCTTTGATGCATGCACCATATACATAAAGAGGCTTGTTTGTGGGGTGCATATAAATATATACAATCATCATTCAACATGAACCTTTAGAGATATAAAGATGTGCAATTTATCATATCTCAACACTCCAGTTATACAAGTATTATGCCTTAATCTCATAGAGGGAAAACAGTTACTAGGATAGGAGTACCTTGTAGTAACAATTTGGACCTTGATAATAGCTGGTTGGGTTAGGGACTGATTTGTTTGGGCCCAGGCAAAACTGCCTCATCCAGACATGAATCCAAGGCGTCCAAATTTGGAGACCTGGGACTAAGATTGCTGACTGGGCTAGGAGATCAAAGTACTGGCTAGGAGATCAAAGTACTCCAACCAAACAGCTCTGTAATCTTTTGTTAGTATTGTAATTCATGGACTCACCTCTCCTGATGCTGCTTGTTTATTTAAGTCCCCCAAACCAGCTCTAGTGGTCAACAAGTCTCCACATCCTCTCCTTGCTCCATAGATGGAGGGGATTGATCCCAAGATGTGGTGACAGAGCATTGGAGGGTGGCCCTGCCACTGTAGTCTGTAACACAGATCCAATTTCTATGTGCACAAACTGTTCCTAACCCAACCAGCTGGGTTGCAGAGCCTCAGGTTTCAAGTACACAGATTCAGATTCACCACTGAAAAGAAGTGCACAAAGGCATAAATAAAAGGGGCAGCCAGGCATATGCATGTGGGAGACCTGGAGCATGCATGTGTTGCACAAATGCTTGTTTATCATCCACTGCCCACTCCAGACTCCAGATCTGCTACCTCATCACTGGGAGTGCATGGAGACTTCCTCCGCAGCTTCAGCAGCCTCCACGGCACACTTGCAATTAACAAATATATACATCTATCCTTCCCCTTTTTAAATATAAATAAATGGCACATCCTGCCACTTTACATTCAGAAAAAATATATATACATCTATCTGTATATGTGTGTTTGCAGACAATAATAGAAATGAGTGAATCAAGTATATACACCAGTATGTGCGCACATATGGTACAGCTCTAAGAACTTGGGGAACCATGTGATCCAGAAAATAATTGCACTTTAAGTCTGTCATTGCAAGTTTGGAACAGCTCAAACACTGATGTATATCCTCTTGGCAAGTCAAAGTACAAGAGAAAGAAAAAAGAAAGAAAAAGAAAAAGAAAGGAGGCACTCCTTATGAACCATTAATTCAGGCACACAGCAGCATAATAATGGAATCTGCAGATTTCATTTTGTGAGCAGAAACTTCATCTTGCCGTCAAAAACCTCCACACTGTTTGAATACTATTCAGTGCTTGGTCAGTGAATTGAAAGACCTCCAGACAAGCACTTCCAGCTTCTCCATTATATCAAAAAAGAACAATGAAAAAGGCTTCAGACTAACTTTTGCACAACAGAGATCCCCTTTTGCACAACAATGGCTGTAAACAACTCCTTGATGTGAGTATGTATAAATCTAACAACACACACAGAAGGTGCACAAGAAACAGTTTAGCTAAGGTTTGTCAGCTCTGTTTTTCTGTTCCATCTTCAAGCGGCATCGAGTTAAGGTCTCTTCCCGATCCTCAGCAGGTACAGTTTTCAACATGTCCTCTATGTCTGTCTTATGCTTCCTTTGGAGTGCACTAAGCTCCTCTTGCTGCTGAGCCAACAGGTTTATTAACCTCTCAGTGACATCTGCTACCAGATGCTGATCAGAATTGCGCTCCCGCTCATCATCTGAAGAGCGAGGGCTGCTACCAACAGAAGCTTCCCTAGACATGCTGTCGACCACAGATGATGATATTCGTTCAAATATGCCTTCAACAGGATGGATGGAAGAGCCAAAGGATTGATCCTCCTTATCTCTTGCACAGCTCACAGTGTCATCTACTTTGTTCCTCTTTGGTATTCCATTAGCAATACTATCACCAATTTCAGGTTCCACCACCAACTGAGATATTTCACCGTCTCTCCTGGGTGAGTCTGACCAGTACTTCCGTCCAGAAGGAAGCTGTTCTTGAACAAAACCATTATGTGACGCATCAACCTCATTACGGAATTCAGAAGTTCCCTCGTCACCTTCTGAACTATGGGTCTCAGAATGAGCAGCTTCATCCCCTTGGTTGTCAATTGATTCCTCTGCTGCCCAATCAGGAATATGCGAACGTATTTCAGCATCAATCATTTCTGCAATCGCTGTTACATCTTGATCTGTGAGATCCAGCTGCACAACCATCTCAGTTGCAACACTGATTGAAGTGTCTGCTTCAATATCAAAGGGGAAGTGGATGTTTTGTGCATGACCTGTGCATTGGGAGATAAAAATAGATAGATAATAAGTGTCCGATTAAGAATACAATGATAATTCAATGAGATTTGAATATTTGATCATGAAAACCTGTTGAATCAGCAATGCGCAGCTTCAAAAATATTGTATTCAAATCCTTCCGTTGACTCTCGACTGTGATACTTCGACCAATTGTGGCATGTGGATCCATGGTGTCATGTATATAGTTATCACAATGATGTGAATCTGACATGCTACCTGCACTTCACAATAAGGTTGACATATCAAAGGAAAGAAGCCTCATAGCAGTGGATCATTAAATGGGTGCCACGTTCATTACACCTTTTCACGACTATACCTGAGTGATCATGGCGGCCCACAGATGATGCTACTCTGTCATATCTGAAACTAGTGCTTGGTTTTGGACTACCAGTATCTGCCATGTTTATTCTAAAGTACAGTTATGTGGGAACAAGAAAGTTTAATGCAACCTGCAGCTGTAACATGATATCACCAATTCAGTCACGTACCTGATGTATTAATGTTTGGATGCAGTGGATAGAATATTTTTTCATCACTAACATCTAGGAGAAAAGGATCCATTAAGAGTTCTTTTGCCGAAAGTCTTTCAGTGGCTTTAGCAATGCATTTCTCTATAAATAACTTTACTTCAGGATCATCAATCTTAGCCAGTGAACCTGGCTTTTCACCCTGTCATATATACCACAAATAAAGGGATTATGAAACTGAAAATGTCACTTCATTGTACTATGACCATCAATTCAAGTAAGAATACAATTCCTAGGACTCACAGAGCATGAATAAAAAAAATCCATTTTTGGAGAAGACTATGTAACAAATCTAGTATGTGCATCCTCTGCAGGTGTGTTCAATCCAATCAAGAGAAACAAGGCTGGCAAAGAAAATATTATCCACCAAAACATTACCAATGAACAGACCAGTATGTGATTTGCATTAAAGAAAAGTCAGGCACTCTTTGAGAATGATAAATCCACCAGTGTCACTGTAGGCAGTTTGATACCAGGTTGAGTAAATAATGCAACATACTAGTAGAATAAAAGACAACCACAGAGCTAGATGTCACGCTTGCTACAGCTAGCCACTAGCCCACTACCCTCATCCATTCTGTCAATGCAAATGATAGTGGTTACTTATTTCATTTATATGAACAAAAATACACAGGCATATAGTATAATAAGACAAAATAGGGATACATGTGACACTGTATACGGCTTAGGCCTTATCCATCAATACATTATGACATTTCAAATAAATCATGCTAGGGGTTACTTATGTAATTTCTAGGCACAGCCATTCCAGTACAATACTCACTGATGAGTGATGACTAACCCTGTCTGCTCAATTACAACCATAAAAAGATACCTTCCACTATAGCCTACAAGATCTTTCCATGTAGAGAACACTAAAACTCACATAGATGTAACTAGAACTACATTAGCAGAGTTAGATAGCTTGCACACTTTCTAAAACTTTTATTCGGATCCTGTATTAAATTATTTCAGTTAAACCATATGCATTTGCAGGATCTGTAGTCTCACAGATTTCATTAGAAAATGGTGACTATTTGTGTAAAATATATGGCTTTTAACTAACCCTAAAGATAAAAAGTTGCACATTCTTGCTTCATGTTTAGCCAAGATACATATGTCATTTTTCATTCTGAAAGAAATAGCTAAAAGTAATTGGAAGGATAAGTAAACTAACATCAGATACTTTTGTATATCTGTGCTGCATTTGAACATTCACAGTATGGGTACTCAAATGTAACAAGCTCCAGTAAACACATCCCAAAAGCATAGATGTCTACAAGCTCATTATATTCCTCGTCATAGAGTTCTGGTGCCATGAATTCCGGTGTACCTAAGAAGAAGCAGAGTTTACATGAGAAATTATAAAATTTCTAATGGAACAATAATCGAACTGCTTACCAATGATACTATGAGCTGAACGTGCATTATCCAGGATAGTTGCTAAACCAAGGTCTCCAATCTTTACCTCACCCTGGTTTCCATTCACAAATATATTGTCACATTTTAAGTCTCTATGGATTACCGGTGGATCATGGCTGTGCAGGTAGACAAGACCACTCAAGATTTGCCTTGACCATTTCTTTAAAGCTCTAATGTCTACCTTCTTGTGCTTAATCCGGTACCTAAACAAAAAAAGGAAGAGGTTGGTACAAGATTCAGCGAGAGAAAGGTCATGTACTTCCAAAGATCTAGAATGCATGTAGCTTGTAAATTTTGTTCATATAAATGTTGTGTCCTCTTCTATCATCTATTAATATATTTGCCTGGCAGAAGTCCTGCCAGCGATTTTTTGAAAAAAAGAAAATGTTGTGTCCTCTTAGTATTAGGACTGGGTGATAACAACATGTTAACCCAAATGGTTTCAGTTACTTAATGCAGGTTGCACAAAATATCTGAAGAAAAACAATTATAACCAAAGAGGCACGTACTGGCGCAACGTCCCTGATGTGAAGACCTCTGTGATGAAATTTATATTGTTGTTTCTTCTGTCAAGCCATGAATTGTAGAACTTTATTATGTTTTTATGCTTGAGGGTTTTAAGCAACCGCACTTCTGATCTGAGCCTCTCCAAATCATCATTGTTCCGAAGTAAATCTCCCACTTTGATCTGGTTCCAAGCAACTTCTAGCCCTTCAAGTTGATCAAAAGCCTTGTATCTATGCCAATAGAATCTAAATCAAGGATCCCAAGCAGATAGAATTGGAGCAGATATATAAGGTTAATTAGTTAGCAAATATAGATGAGCACCGTGGCACATCTCCATGGACTAAAAACAGAAAGTCTAGGCATCTAAAGAAAATGTTGGGTTTGCCTTTTCGTCAAGATTGATTAAGAGAATCTCTCAAATGAAATGCATACACACATGACCTTGATCTTACCAGAAACAATTTCTAGAACTGAACTTTTTACAATGGATGGGAAACCGTTCAATTACCAGCAGCTAGAAACTAGTGGCCCAATTGATAATGTATTCAAATGGATGTCAACTTAATAAGCCTAGGACATCAGGTACAAATGAAACAGGAAACTGAAAAGAAGACAACGAATTGAGCAATCACAGCACAGCAATGCGATAGTGTATTCAAATGAAAGAATGTCAAAATTTTGCACATAATGGCAGACAGAGTATCCTAGGCCCCGAGAGGCTGCTGCACCTAGAGGCATCAGGGCAGGAACTGTGGGTGATAACTGATAGGTGCATCAGAAAGCATTGAATTGAACCAATCCAAATGACGCGATGCAACCGCTGGGCAAAGCACCTAGAAACTAAGAAAAGATCCACCATTGGTAAACATGGGGGTCTTGATTGGATAGCCCGAAGTAAAACGACGACAGCCGTAACCGCCATACCAAAATGTCTACTTGATGAGCCTAGAACAGCAGGTACAAAATGGAATTGGGAACTGAAACGGAGACAATGCATCAAGCAGTCACAGCACAGCAATGCAGTCAGGTATTCCAATCAAAGGAAAGACAACATGTGAGGCATCATATCATATTCATATAGAGAAAGTGGCATCGGGGCTGGAACTTTTGGGCAATGAGCGCATCAGAAACCACGGACCCGATCCAAATCGTTGAGAACCTAAGAATCCCATGCCATGGACCGCGTAAAAACGGGATCTTTAATCGATCAATCGCGCGAAGTCAAACGGTCCCGAATCGGCAAACGCCCCGGCGGGGGGAATGAATGAAAGGATACACCGTCTTGAAGGCGCCCTTGCCAAGAACCTCCGTGTACTGCACACAAGAGTGCGGAATGCGTGAGGAGCAGGGGACCGAGGGATCAGACAGAGGCCGCCGCCGAATCGAGCGGAGGCGGGGAGGGGAGGGGAGGGAGGGGAGGGGGGGAGGGGAGGGAGGCGTCATTCGTTACCCGCCCGTAGCGGCCTGTGGGGTCGACCTCGGCGAACTCCGGCTCCGTCTCCGGCTCCGGCGGCGTGGGTGGCATCGCGGGCGGGCGGACGGCGGGCGGGGTGGGGAGGTTTGCCGTTTTGGGGTCGGCGCGGTTGGGTGCTTAATTGGGATCACAGGGGGCTCGCGCTCGCCTCCCTTTCCTTCGCTTTCCTTTCTGCCCCGAAAGCAACCCAAGTTGCTCTCTTGATGAGGGAGAGTTAATTGTGAGAGAGACTCGAACCCGACGACTGAGTACTCGATCGTCGTCAGTGAAGAAGACGGAGGTCAGTCAGAGTCACAGAGCCAGGCACACGCTCTCATGGTATTGTTCTCCCACGTTCCATTCCACTGTTGGAAATCGGGGAAGGAAAAAGCTCATCCGCAAATTCTTCTGTCCCCTTTGCTTGGAAACCTTTACAATGAAAATCTTTGCCAAGCATGGCTGGAGGTTTAGCAATAGGTTAAGTCTATGAGAAACTTTTTTCTTTATCTCAGCCACTTTGTTTGGCTTTGGGCATGCTTACTTTGCCGGCGACGGAGTCTACCTCAAAGTATCTTTTGTAATAATAATTTTGGTCACATACATCGTCCGATGCAGAGGCCGGACCTTTTTCATTTTTGTAATGGAAATAAAAATCCCTTTATCTAAAAAAAAAATCTTGTGTCCCCTCCATTCCAAATTAGCGCGTATAGAGATACCTTAAAAAATCTATATAAAAATGACTTATAATCGAAACGACGTAAGCAATTTTTTTAAAACCAATGGAGGAAGTAATTTATAAATAAAGAAGAGTTATTATTATTATTATTATTATTATTATTATTATTATTATTATTATTATTATTATTATTATTATTATTATCGGACAAAAGAAATATATCTACGAAAATTATATATAACTAGAAAAAGAGATCTTGTAATTTAGAATGGAGGAAGTACTTGGGATGAAAAAAATAGGTGGGATGGTCTAGGGCATTTATGTTATGCATGCGCGTTAAGTATATATGGTTGTCACATGAGTCCGTCCTCATCATTTTCCGTTTATAAGTAAGAGCTCTCTAATAGACATATAGCAAGAATATTCGGTCATTCAACATCCCACCATTCCCTTCATGGTCATAAGGTCAAAGGTTTGGTGCAAAAGAAACATGTAATGCTATTTAAAATTTTAGGAAGAGAGAGTTTAAAAAAATAAAGAAGAGAGGGTCCAGGGAAGGCGACTAGACAACGATGGTGGTGAGTAAAGGGCGGTAGGGGCGTCGTCCATTGGTGGACGCAAGACAACATGCAGCGGGAAGTATCGTCGATTCCTCCCCATTTCAAATTAGGCAAGTGATAGGGAGCGGGGAGTGGGCAGTGTAGCCGCCTCCTTTTTGGTTCCTTTAGTGATCCTACTGAAGGATAGTGATCTATCTCACTAAAGTTTAGTAGCACCTATATCGTTCTATTCACTAAAGACCAATAAATCAGTAAACAAAATCCATATTACCTCTAATTAATGCAACCAGGGGGAGAGAAAGCAGTGGGTGTAGGAACTTAATAAGGGTATCCTCTATAAACTATGGACTTTAGTAGGTTTTAGCAGCCTCTTGGTTGCTATGGTCACTAAATCAAACAGACTAAAAGGAGGGATGAACGATAGGGGAGAAATAAGGGCAAGGGAGAAGATTGGAGCTAGTGGACGGGCTCTCTCGTTAAGATAAAACATGAGGCCTCTTGTTTTCGTCATGCCTGCATTTGGGAATCTTGTTCGTCTTTCGCTCGTTAACCAATCACTGCTTTCAACTCTCATGCTTCTTCTATAAATTTGTCTTTAATTAGGTTGATAGATTTTGTAGTAGAAGATACAAGTGGAATCCAAGGACTTAGCCAGCAGAAGGGCTACTCGGGCTCAAGCCCGCCCTACTACCAGTGAGTCCATGGAGCCCTACCTTAGCCCTGCTTATAAATTTTCACCAATGTTGCCTTAGAAAGAAGATAATTTACGCCTAAGGTGTGTTTAGCCCACCCTAATATTTGTTCTGGCTTCGTCACTGGTGGAACCATAAGTTCTTGACATAAATCTGGCCATGATGTCTTCTCTTATTCATCCGGCTAGGCTTGGGGCGCATCCGGCCTACCCACGTCGGATTGCCAACGTGGAACCGACGTGGGCTGCGGCGTTCGTCCGCGTGGGAGTCTCGGGTACGTGAGCTGCCCTGTGCGCGTGGTTCTCAGTGATTGGCTCCTCCCATTCTCGTGTGCGTCGCCTCGCATCCTTCCCTCTTATTGGGCCGCTCCCCTCCTGCATTCAATTCTTCAGCCTACCTCTCGTATTTAATTCTTCTGCTAGTTCATGGGAGTGAGAATCCTTGGCGGACTGCTGCTCTGCACGGGAAAGAGCTAACTCCTCCTGGGCCTTCTTGAGCTCCATCTTCAAGTTGCTATTCTCCCCTGTCAGGCGGATGATCTCCGCCTGGGTTTCATTAGCTTCGGAGCGAGTGAGGACGACGTCCACCTTCCGGCACTTAGTGTTGGCATGGCTGGATTCCGCTAGACTTTCTAGACCAATGGCCTGCTTTTCCCCAGCGACAAAGCCTTGTAGACCCATGGTGTACATATTTTCTACACCAGAATCCTCTTCCATCAAGGGGTTAGGGGGCATGACCTGCAGGGGCGCCACAGCAGAATCCTCTTCACAGCCTCCCTCATTGTCCCTGGCCAAGGCTATCCTCGGTCTGATATTCATGGGGAGGGCGGTATTCTGGTCCTGGACCGAGCTACCAAAAATCTCTAGCATGCACGCGTTGACCTGGTTCACATCCAGCAGGCTGGCTTCTACATCCAAAAACAGCAAGGAACCACGGGTGAGTAGAATAGAGTGTGTTTCTGTTAGATACTATACATCTCATGAAATGTTGCATGATTTGGACCTAATAATATTTTCTAGATTGAATATCCATTGCACGTACGATTCTTCTTGTGTAAGAAAAAATGGAGTACATGATATATCTGTTAATTTTAGAAATTTTTGCTTCCCACAATCTCTCTTTGGAATGTGTCTTTTATATTGCAGATGTGCTTCACTCTTGCCATACCATCATGTAATCATAGATTAACAATATTCCTTACAATTATATTTTTGATGTACTATGAATTAGTAGTAATCCTCCTATAAAGCTAATACCCACTATCTAATTCTTTAGCATATCGTTACGCCAAGTCATAAGGTTTTCATCCATGTCATGCCGTAGTGCTCCACTCTACATGCCCACCAAATCACTAAGTATAAACACTAAATATAACCCACTACAAAATCAATGATCCACATCATCTAATAATAGAAGTTGTCCAACGCACCCACTAAAAAATAATGTCACACTGTCCATTGTATTATGTAAGATAACGATCCGTATATACCATAGAGTATCACTAAATATATTTCATAAAATTTGGTTTCATTTTATTAGCGATAACTTTTGCGTTCTCTTTCATTTCACTAAATATTGTTCACATTCCTATATAGTGCATGCTAACCTCAAGGGAAAATCCTCATCTAAATATTGTTCACATTCCTATATAGTGCATGCTTACCTCGAGGGAAAATCCGCATACCGTTGCGGAGCGGCGCCAGCCGGCGCATGATGGCGTCGGCCATCACCATGGCCCCGGTGAGGCAACGTTGCTGGAGGTCCGCCACACGCGCCCGGAGGTTGGTCAGCTCAGGCGTGTCACGGGGCACTAGCTGCCACGACTCTGTGCTCTCAGCAGGAACGACCGGGACGGCTGTCTCCACAAGGCCGCTGTGGTCGTCGATGTACAACCACTCATCCTTCCATTGATAAAAATTTCCACGCCACGGGATGCGGATGAAGTCTGTGGTAGACTTCCCGTCACGAAGGTGGAGATGGCATGTGCCGATTGCATTTGGATGATTCAGCGCCGATGGCGACGAGTTTGTTTGGAGGCGGTGGGTGCGGCAAAAGTAGTACCAGCGGAAGAGGTCGAGCGAGGGCGGAACCCCTAGGAACTGCTCGCAGAGGTAGGCGAAAACGGAGAGGATGATGATGGAGTAGGGCGTGAAGTGGGCCAGCCGGAGGCTGTAGAACCGCAGGACGGCGATGAGGAAGTCGGAGTAGGGTGGCACCGCTCCGGCTAGCAAGAAAGTTTTGAATGTAAGGCTCATGCCGGGCAGCGGCTGCAGCTCTAGGCGCAGGTCGTTGCCGAGGCGCGCGCGGAGAGCCGGGACGTCGGCCTTGGATCCTTGCTTGGTTCGTGGCTTTCGTGGCGCCATGGCAACGTTGCTGGAAGTGGGCGGGGCTGGGGCGGAGGCGGCAGAGTTGGGTCGCAGTTGGGGCGGAGGCGTTCGGACAGAACGGCGGCCGGCGGGTGGCGCGGGGAGGCAGTTGGATCGGAGTCTCTAAAAACAGACTACTAAAAACAGACCGCCACATACTAAAAACAGACCAGTTTTTGTCCCGCAGTCGCTGAAATCGCCCGGCCCCGGGCACCCGTAACCACCGCGGGTAATTATATGAGAGAGACGAACGACCATTGATATAATATACTACAACTAAGAGCATCTCCAAGAGTTTCCATATATTTTACTTGCGAATTTTGTGATTCGCCAACTCCTAAAACAATACGCCAAAGTAAAAAATGAACTCCCCTCCAACAGTTTGGATAATTTATCCTAAAAACCTTAATCTAGGGGAAAGAATAAAGAAAACATGTTTACACTGAGGACCCTATAATTTTTACTAATCAATCGATCCTAGATCTAAAAATGTTTCTCTCTAGCAAACTTGCATCAGGAACCCTGAGAGAGAAACGAAATTATATTTGCATCCTTCATCTACGTTCTCTTGTACGAACGGAGCGGAGGACTGCAGGACGCCGTCGGCGAGCGCACCACGCTGGGAGACGGACGGCGTGCTTGCCGGCAGAGCTGTGGCGTACGCCCGCTCCAGCCCACGCAGGTGGAGGCCTCGACCTCCACCCGTGTTGTGTGACCTTGCCGGAGCTAGCAGCGCATATGCAAGGACGGTCATGCCTTGGAGCTCCGCCCGAGTACGACGCGACGATGCGGGATCTGCGGCTGCGACGGGACACGCGGCAAGTTCTGGGCGGAGAGAAGCCTTTTGCGCGCTCGATGCAAACGAGTGGAGCGCGCATATATGCGCGCAATTGAGGTCTTTTTGCCAAGTTTGGATAAATGGCAACCCAGGATGAGGAATCTGTTGGAGGATGATTTTTGTTGTTTCGCGAAAAAAATAAGGATGACAACCGAGATAAGAACTGTTGGAGATGCTTTAAGTCAACCCGTAACCACCGCGCCGCAGCCCTGCGACAATAATTTTTTTCATATCTAATATATAATAGTACATAATAGATACAACTAAGTCAACACGGAACGCTGGTCGTCCCAGGGGAAATTTGGCAGCACCCCCAGAATTTTCGGTACGGAGTAGCAAGAGTCCGTCCGTGCCTCAATTCCAAGTCGTACATGTGCATGTACGTTAAATCATAGTTTGTTACGAATTTAAAAAATCTACAGTTTATAAAATAAACATCCAAATTAAATTTTATTTTTTTATAATAAATCTTTCAAAATAAGATTCCACATGAATATATTTGAATAAAATTTTATTAAAAAACATTTATCTTATAAGGATAGAACATTTTTCTGTTATTGAGCATAGACAATGTTATACGTTCAGAGAGTAATGTTTCATCTTCATTGGAAAAATATTATCGACTTACGAGAACAATTTCTAGTTTTGATTCACGAAATTGATATTATAATATACGCAAAGATAAATAAATAGATAATGTAAATAAATAATAATATAATCTAGAGCAAAGTATAAGGAAAAAACTAAAATCACCTGATAGAGAATTGTTTTTTTAAAAAAACATCACATAGATACTTTTGAAACATCCTAAAATATACTATAGAACATCATATGTATACTAAGTAAACATCGCTAAATGCACAATAAACATCACTGAACGCACCATAGAACATCGCATATTACATGATCATAACTTAATATATTATAGAACACAACATGTGTAATAAGTGAGCATCACTGAATACACCATGGAACATCACCAAATACATTATGGAACCTTCCATTTTTTTAATGTGAACACCACTAAATACATTAAGGAACATCGCATGTGTATATTGCTAAACATAAAAAAAAAAGAAAAAGATGAAAATAAAACATGTACAATATGTGAACATTTAAAAGGAAAGGAGAAAAAATAATAAATAATAAAACATATAAATAATAATAAATGACAAAAAGGAAACAAGAAAAAATAAATAAATAATAAAACATGATTGCAAGCTTCCAATGGCGTGATGGTTTAATATGCAGTGGCAATTGTAGTTTGTAGCAGCAATATGTTACATTTTTCTTCTTATTTTCTACCCCTCCCTTTTCTTTGAGAACAGAATAAAGCAAACTTTCTTTCAGTGTATAAGGTCAGTTCATTTTATCGACCTGACACGGAGCCGGTAATCTGTTGTCCTCGAACTGGGTTGCCACAGCTTCTCGAACCCGTTGTCCTCAGAACTGGGTTCACTACAACATGTCATTGAATTAGAGGCATTTTGTTAAAGGCATATTTTCAAAATTGCCTTAATTTCTTTTTACTTAAAGGCATATTTAAGAAAAAGCCTTTAAAAGTATCTTTTTAGAGGCATTTTTATGAAAATGCCTTAATAAGCTTTAACATTTGGAGGCATTTTTAAAAAATGCCTTCTATAGTCCTGTACTAACGCACTGGGTGGGCACTGGGCAGGTGATCATTTGGGCCTTAAGCCGCTCACCGACGGATCGTCCATCCATCCGTATTTTTTCTAAAAGAAAAAATCCATCCGTATGTGTACACCGCCGGAAGCCGCACGATACAGGCACCGGGCTGCAGTGACTGATCGACCTGCCCCGCACGATACCCCCGAACGGTACACGCTCCCGTATCGGCAAACGCTGCGGCGCGCGGCGGCGACTCCGATCCAGCTTCGGGCCTGCGCGGCGGTGGACGACGCGGCTGCAGGGAGGCGGGGAGGCGCGCGGCTGCGGGGAGGCGACGGCGACCCCCGCGCCCCGCCCGCCCGCCGACTACGCCGACTCCCGCACGGAGCCGGTAATCTGTTGTCCTCGAACCGGGTTGCCACAGCTTCTCGAACCCGTTGTCCTCGTAACCGGGTTCACTACAACATGTCATTGAATTAGAGGCATTTTGTTAAAGGCATATTTTCAAAATTGCCTTAATTTCTTTTACTTAAAGGCATATTTAAGAAAAAGCCTTTAAAAGTATCTTTTTAGAGGCATTTTTATGAAAATGCCTTAATAAGCTTTAACATTTGGAGGCATTTTTAAAAAATGCCTTCTATAGTCCTGTACTAACGCACTGGGTGGGCACTGGGCAGGTGATCATTTGGGCCTTAAGCCGCTCACCGACGGATCGTCCATCCATCTGTATGTTTTTTTCTAAAAGAAAAAAATCCATCCGTATGTGTACACCGCCGGAAGCCGCACGATACAGGCACCGGGCTGCAGTGACTGATCGACCTGCCCCGCACGATACCCCCGAACGGTACACGCTCCCCGTATCGGCAAACGCTGCGGCGGCGCGGCGGCGACTCCGATCCAGCTCGGGCCTGCGCGGCGGTGGACGACGCGGCTGCAGGGAGGCGGGGAGGCGGCGCGACTGCGGGGAGGCGACGGGCGACCCCCCGCGCGCCCGCCCGCCCGCCGACTACGCCAGACTCCCCGCACGGAGCCGGTAATCTGTTGTCCTCAGAACTGGGTTGCCACAGCTTCTCGAACCCGTTGTCCTCAGAACTGGGTTCACTACAACATGTCATTGAATTAGAGGCATTTTGTTAAAGGCATATTTTCAAAATTGCCTTAATTTCTTTTTACTTAAAGGCATATTTAAGAAAAAGCCTTTAAAAGTATCTTTTTAGAGGCATTTTTATGAAAATGCCTTAATAAGCTTTAACATTTGGAGGCATTTTTAAAAAAATGCCTTCTATAGTCCTGTACTAACGCACTGGGTGGGCACTGGGCAGGTGATCATTTGGGCCTTAAGCCGCTCACTGACGGATCGTCCATCCATCCGTATGTTTTTTTCTAAAAGAAAAAAATCCATCCGTATGTGTACACCGCCGGAAGCCGCACGATACAGGCACCGGGCTGCAGTGACTGATCGACCTGCCCCGCACGATACCCCCGAACGGTACACGCTCCCCGTATCGGCAAACGCTGCGCGGCGCGGCGGCGACTCCGATCCGGCTCCCGGGCCTGCGCGGCGGTGGACGACGCGCGGCTGCAGGGGAGGCGGGGAGGCGGCGCGGCTGCGCGGGGGCGACGGGCGACCCCCGCGCGCCCGCCCGCCCGCCGACTACGCCAGACTCCCGAGAGCCAGCACGCCGATCCGCGCCCGGTCGACGAGGTACGCCGCTGCTCATCCTCGTCTTCCATGGACTGCTCGTGCTCTTCCCTAGCATGTGCGCAGCTGCTTGCGCTGGGCCTGGGTTCTCGGGTAGTTCATAGCTGGGTGGGTGGGCCGCCTAGGGATTGGATTGCTTCTGTTGTGGATTAGCGAGACTTGTGTAGGCGATTGATTTGTCACGCTCATATGGATTGGTAATGCTGCCTTCCTTTGGCGGAGCTATGATTTTGACTTACTCTAGTAGGGCATTGGTGTTCCATGCTCTTCTCAGTTCTCATTGAGGCGACCTGTTTGTTCTGAAGTATGGGGACCAATTCGTCGATGAGGATGATATCAGAGATTTGAGCTATTTGGTGAGAGACCATTCTGGGAAGCGGGCTTCGGGGATATGCCATTCCGCAACGAGGCTTCGTCAATATGCCATTATGAAGCGCGACGCAACCGCTAGAATGCCATCCAGGCGATTTTAGAGCCTTCTATCCCCGTTCTGCCCCTGCCTTATCTCTGTTTCACCGGGCACGGAACGGAGACCGCGCCAGAATGGATCGAGCCTCGCTCGCTCTTCTTCTCCGCCGCGACGCCAGGTCGTCTTCTTCACCTCGCTCCCCACGCCCGCCCACCCTCCATTCACGGACGCCACCGTGCGCAACATGGGGGCGGAGGCCCTGTGCGGCTTCATCAGCTCGTCGGAGATCCAGGCGGCGGCGGCGCCCTATCACGGCAGGCGGCACCTGGCCGGTGCGTGCGCGCGGGTGGCGGCGCGGTGCGCGACGGCGCTCAGGGCGGCGTCGAGCTCCGTGGACACGATGACGACGTCGCGGGGCCTGGACTTTGCCGTGGTGGAGATGAACACCGCCGTGGAGGAGTTGCAGGCCGACCTGAGGGCGCTCCTGTCCAGGCTGTTGCTTGCCTGCGAGGCAACGACGACGACGGCGGAGCCTGTGGCGCCGATGGTAGGCGCGGCGCAGCTGTTCACGATCACCTCGCCAACTTCGAGTCAGCAGGCGATATGCACCCGCCATGGCTTGCTCTGGATGTTGCGCATGGCTTCGGATAGATGTTTTTGAATCTGATCGACCAGCAATCGAATTGTTTATTGATGAATGCTTTTGACAAAGGCGTGCATGAGAAGTTGGAAACGGACAAGCATGCAGTAATTATCGGTGCCGTGGTCGGCCTCCGCCATAGCCGCTTCCAGGTCGGCGTAGGTGAACCGGGTTGGCAGGCTGGGATGAGCACGTCCTTGTTGAGGCCCTAGTTGTCAGAAGGACGCAGCTGCGTGCGCCGATGCCTCGTGAGCCTGTTTGCTTGACGTGCTGCGGCCGGCACCTCGTCAGCCACTGCGTTGCCATGACGTAGAGCAGGAGGTCGCAGACGCATTAGTTGGCCGGCGTGGCCGAGACGGCGGCGGCGGCGGTCCATACATACATGGGCCACCTGATGCCAGCAGGCAGGCGTGGGGAGAGCGCTCGCGTGGAGAAGAACTAGCGCGGCGCCGATCCATTTGGAGCTCCCGTTCCGTCGGCCTTCTCTGTGAAAGAAAAGAAAAAGAAAATGAAAAGGACAGGGGTAGAATGGGGATAGAAGGCTTCAAAATCGTCCGAATGGCATTCTAGCGGTTGCGTCGCACTTCATAATGGCATTTTGACGAAGCTCCGTTGCAGAATGGCGTATCCCCGAAGCCCACTTCCCAGAATGGTCTCTCACCAAATGGCTCCAGAGATTTGGGGAAAAATAAGCTATTCTGTGCCATGGTGTGCTTGTTGCTGCTGTTGCACTTAATGACAAGAGTTAAGCTCTATGGTGTTAGGCTAATACTAATTTCACAGTTCACTGGGTTCGTCAAATGGGTTTAGCAGTTCATGAACTAGCTGAATTACCTTTGTTGATCTTGCTGGAGGAAAGGCATCTTAATAAGTCTCTTTCAAGGCTTGGGTATGTAAATCTGTAATTGCTTTTTTGTGCATCATTTCCTTTATTTTTCTTGGTGCACCTAGATTGGCTTCCCTCTCTTGATGTCTCGTGGGCCTCTGAATGCAATTGCACCTTTTTTTTTAAGAAAACAAATGTATGATTGAGATACTCCACTGTCAACAAAATATTTAGAAAACCCAAAGCCTCACACCTGCATGCTGTCATTTCAGGAAACTAGTCAACGTTCTTTTAGAAACAAAGTTGATTTACCATATGAGCAATCCCGTTTGACACATTTGCTGAAGGATACACTAGGTGGCAACTCCAGGGTTATATTTTTGTGTTCGATTTCTTCAGAGCACAGGTATATTTGTCTTGCATGGATAAATATTGTTTTGCTAGAACAACTCTTCTATATGTATATTTGTCTTGCACTCTTGCTAATTTTGAGTTTTGACACATGACACCTATACTAAGGAGTTTAGAATTCATGTCAGGATACAATTGAATTCCATTGGTAGTGAACAAAACCATATGTTTTCTTAGAAGTATTTCCATTTTCCTTTTGGGATGAACTTGGTTGTCTGACTTACTAACTAGATCCTTTTCGGATAATTTAGGCAAATTTTCAGAGGTATCCACGGCCTGAGAGGGACTCGCCAGTCTTTTTCTCTAATTTCACATGATAGGTCATTGGATATAGTAAGTTATCCCTAGTTCATATATTAATATATGTTTCGTCTTCGTTGTCTCTGTTGCTACAACTCCCCTCTCCCATTTTACTCTTAGTTTTGTATTCACATGGTGACATGATTCATTTTGTTCATTAATATCAGATCAGATATGCAAAGACAGTTACACATGGCGGACTTCCTTTCCTCTGGTGCAACTAGTCTAAGGACTTAAACATGATGGAGTTCTCCTCTGAGTTCACCTTTCAGCAGCAATGACAGCATCCACAAGGTATTGGTGTGTCCTTTGTATTAAAATCCTACGTAGATGACTGGAAGACAAGAATGAAACATTCGAATTTCAACCCTTAATTGTACTGGGAAGACTTCATAGTTAGGCTGATAAGATCGTTGATCTTTTGGCATACTGTAAAATATTCAGCTAAGGACAATTGTTTGATTTCCTTTGTTCTTTACTCTGAATCTTAAACCGGGTATCTGTATTGGCAGTTGTTTGGTGACTGGATCAGTTAACTTGTGTTGTATTTGGTAGGCCTTTTTCTTTTACTGCACAACAGTCAGCACATCTTTTGTTGGTTCCTACTAGTTCTCTGCCATTTTCTGCTGTCACTTGAACCTTTTTGTTCTATATTAGAACACAGCTGTTGAGCATATTGACATGCTCAAATTTCTACATATGAATTTATACTCATATAATTATTCTACTTTGCAGGTTCAGAGCACATTTCTGATGGTGTGTCTTGTGAGGTCAATAATTCAGTATGAGTCAGCTTCTACTACTAGTAACTTTCTATGGGTCTTTCTTCTATCAATGCACAAGATTTTTTTTATAACAAAGTTATAATTCTACAAGACTTGACTGTTTCCTCTTTTTCTTGCACTAGCACAAGACTTGACTGGAGCTATTAGCATGTCCAAAACACAAGTTATATAATTATATTGTAATCAAAGGGAACAAAATTCAAACGTAGCGCTTTTGGTCATTAAAATTTTAGATTTCAAAACAGTGGATTTAATTTTTGTACTTATTGCAAGTGCCTTCTTTCAATCTTGTAATTCAACTACAGAGTTAAACAAAACTCTGATGTTTTGTTGTGTATTGCAGAAATTGTAGAGTGAAGTGAGGAAGCAGGGAGAAGAAGGTAGAGGTTATAGACCTTTGGATTTAATAAAGGCAAGAAGCTTGTTGGTGGTGCGTCATCATTCTATTTCTAGCCTAGTAGTTTTTTTTGTACTATGAGAGGAGTCATGGGTACATGTAATTTGAGCATCTTCTTGTCCAGACCTTGAAAAGCTTGACTGCTAGATTCAAGAAACAACACCTGTAGATAAATTTTATAGTTGCACAAGAATGGTTCTATTCTTTCAGCACTGTTGGTGTGAATATGGATTTGAGATGTTTTGTTCTCTTCACTGATATCTTGGTTTTGGAGGCACATTTTAAAAAACGCCACCATAAATGTTTGAAGGCTTATATAGAATGCATTTAAAAAGTATTATAGATTTATAGGCATATCAAAAATGCCTTTATAGGCTTACATTGGAAGGCATTTTGAAAAAAATGCCTTAAAAGAACTTTTGAGTCCGGTTTATAGAAGGCATATCTAAATATGCCTTAAAAGGTCTTTGAAGGCATTTTTACCACTTTTAAAGGCATATTTAAATGCCTTGTATAAACAACCATGCTGTAGTTGTTGCCACAGCTGCTCGAACCCGTCGGCCACTGACAACGGTTGCGCCAGCATGGAGAGGCTGAAACACTACCTCGGTCATGTTCAGCTGCCTCGTGGCGTCGTCGTCGGTGCAGGGGCCCTCGCCATGCCGCACGGAGATAATCGTAACTGCTGAGCATGCGTGAGCGCATACTGCTCCATGCCGCACGCATGCGAGGAGACCTCTTCGGTCCGTTAGATGCAGAAGTATGCGTTTTCCTCCCGTCCGACTCCTTCGCGTCGAAGCCTTCTCTCCACCTTCGCGTGGAAGAATGAAAAGAAATGAAGAATAAGAGAAAAAAAAAGGAAGAAATTGAAAGCAAGGAAAAGAAAAGAAAAAAAGAAACATAGAAAATGAAAAATGAAAGGAATAATAAAAACTCACGTGAAACAAATAAATAATAAAAATAATAATGAAGCAAGGAAAGGAAAAATAAAAGGAAAAAGAAAAGAAAAGTAGAAGGAAACACACCTCGAAGCCGCCGGAAATAATCATGAGCCCAGCGGCAGCGGAACGGGCGCCGCATGCATGTGGGCCACGCGTAGGCCTAACTGCCGTGCAAGGCTGCAAGCGCATCGCATCCGAGCTCTCGGACGCCAAATCGCGGGCGTGGACGGTGGATCCGCCCCTGACTCAGTCCCATGCGACGACTGCATAGTTTTTTTATAGTGGTCTACGACTCTACGTGCGCCGACGTTCCTCGGGTTCCCGCCTTGGCGCCGTAGTCGTGGGAGAGGATATAGGCAGATCGGACTCTAAAATATAGTAGGAAGAGTATGCGTCTAAAATATAGTAGGCAGAGTATGCGTTTTCCTTTTACGACTCGTCTCTGCTCCATCCTACTCTGCCACCGCCTCGCCCGCCGCCTCCCATCGCGTCTCGGTTCATCTCACCACACCTCACTTCCCCCGTTCGTGGCCTCGCTGCCGCGTCGGGCCAGCCTCTCTCTTCGGCGCGCGCACCGAGGGGGCGGCGGCGGCGGCGGCGGCGGCGGCGTCGGCGTCCATGGGGAAGCAAAACATGCACATCAAGACGGCGCCCAAGGGCGGCCGTGCCCCCCTCCTCGGCGACGGGGCGGCCGTGCCCTCTCCACGCCGTCCTCTGCGATTTCTTCTCCCGTCGCTCCTTCTCCGCCCTTGACAGCGCCGCCACCGCCTGCTCTGCGCATCCTCCTCTCTCCTTTTCGCGCTACTCCTTCCTGGCGTCGCGACACACTGCAGCGGCCGCGGAGTAGCCACTCCGGCGCCGTGGCAACCTGCCCGCGGCTGCCGTCGTTCGTCAACGCAGGCACATGGAGGATTCCTCAACCCCGCCTACGTCTGTCTCCCCCTCCGCTGCACCTCGCCGTGTCGCCCTACTGCAGCCCCGCGGCAGGACATCGTAGCAGGCGGCAAGCGCCGGCTCGGATTTGTGGCGAAGCCACGCATGGGAGGCAACCGTCTCCATTGCGAACTCGGCCTCCACCATCCGCTCGCCACGACGTTGTGGAACGCCCGGCTGGCTGCGCACTTCTCCAGTCCCACGAACTTGCACCGGAGCAGCACGGCGTTCCTCTGATCCGGCGCTGCACCAAACATTTGGGCCAGTCAGAGGTACACATCGACGCGCACACCATGTATTCGTTCAAATAGTACCACATGTTACAGGTTCCATTTTCGTCAAGAATTCTGAATTCATTTCAAACCTCAACATGTTGGGAAAGGATACTGCTTCATCAACACAGACATACATGTTTTTTGCAGGCCCTCTTTATTTCACAGCATCCCTTTGGTTTGGTCAGACAGATGCTACAAATTGGCAAATGGTCACACGGTCATGTTTTTCTGAACTTTCTGTTCGAGGCTAACATTTACGCCAACTTAGTTTCAGGAACTAGGATACACAGATTACTGTTTTAAGATCTTTTGGCAGCCTCCAATTCATTGATAATCTAAAAATGTTATATTCACATAACCTTACGGACCATCGGTTCAGATATTCCCTTATTGCCATCTTCTCATTAAATTTGAACTCATCAAACATGGTCTGTGCTGCTCTACAACACATGCCCTTTGTCTTCCCATAATTGTAATTAAACTGTTCCAAATGAAACACTAAACTCTAAGCTGCTGGCCCAAGGCCTATTGTGGGTAGGAAAAAGTCAGGCTGCTGACCCATGGCGAAGTGAAACGGTCCAGCCAACCTGGATTCCTTTGCTATTCTTTTATTACGGCAACTGATTTCCTTTTTGTTTTCTTATAAATTTATTTTTGTGTACTCAATTTTCTTTGTTTTGCTTTGCTTTATGGTCTCATTTTGTTCACACGTTTTCTTGGTCTAATTGTTCTTCTCTCCCATAAACATAAAAAACAACATATCATGAGCCTTTGGACAATTGACCTTTCCCTAAGTACAATAACTTTCGACAATTTATTAAATTGGTTTAGTATTCATTAGAAACAAAATATATTTTTATTAGAATATAGATTAGTCAATGGTTCAAATAATCAATTGGTGAATTAAAAATTTACGCATTTTGTTAGCAAAACCAGACTAAATATATGTATCTTTATGATTCCGACAAGAGCTGCCATATAAAATATTTAGAGAGGTCTTCTTTATTGATAACTAACACAACTTTAATAAAACAATATAATGATATATTGTTATATGAGTAAGAAAGTCATTGAACTTGATTAATTATAGTGACATATGGACAGTATGAAGTTATGATATACTTATATCTAAATACGTATGTTCTCTACAACATAGATATGTACCATTTTGTCGTTTTTTTTTCAGTATTTTCTTTTTATCCCGTTGCAACGCACGGACATATTTGCAATGATACACATATAAGGAATACGTATATGTTTCGAAAATATGCGCTGCACGTGTCGTGTTAAGAGAAGCCGGAGTGGTCAAAAGACCGTTACAAAAGGATTCGCAGGTAATCCAAGAGTTACCAACGAAATCCTCAACACAAAACAAAGCAAGAAACATGGAGGGAACCTCCACCAAACCACCGCCAGAAGTTGAACCTAATACAAAAATCTCGACACCTAGTAGCCAGCAGCGAGCGGAGCCATAGAGCACCAACCCCTTGGTGGCAAAGCATCCGCCGGAAAAGCTATGGCTACAGCACCAGCGGGGGAGCGGTCGAGGATATGGTATACGTATATGATACATATATATGGTATACGTATATGATACACATATATAACACACATACATATATATGGTATGCATATATGCATCATATACATGTATGCCAAGCTGTTTATGCCGCTTACACCTTGCACAGTATAGGATACACATATATGGTATACGTAAATGATACACGTATATAAGACACATATATGATATATGTATATGATACATATATGGTATATGCATATATGATACATACACGTATATGATATATGCATATGATATATCAACATATATACAAGATAGTATGATACACATATAATGTAGCCATATACGTATCATATAGAATACATGTTTCATTTAAATTTAATATCCGATGATGTTATTGTGGCATGTGATAAAATAAGCAGGCATTTGATATGTACCAAATTCAACTAATATGTTTTACATTAATAGAATTCATGTTATATATTTTCATACTCTACTAGCTAGGTTTGAATATTTTTTTATATATTTGGTCAGACTATAGACGTATTATTAACAAAAATGAATCTAGAATTATTATTTTGTGAGTAAAGATATTATCTATCTATCGATTATTAATAATGAACTCATGCCTTGGTGTAGCGGTGGGAGATACACGCAAATGATTGAATTGGTGAGTCGCCTCTTTGTGTCCATCACGTGCAAAGGTATGTACTATAATTCCTCCATCCCATAAATAAATGAACGTATTTAAACTGTACATTTCTTATTTAACCATTCGCCTTATTTAATTTTTTAACACATGCCCTTTGTCTTCCCATAATTGTAGTCAAACTGTTCCAAATGAAGCACTAAACTTGCTCTAGGGATCTGCATGAGGAGCTTGCTCTGTGGTTGCAGGTGCCAGCATGCTGGACTACCGGCCGTCCACCGTGGCCGTCGCCGCCGTCTTGTTGGCGGCCCACGGCACCATGGCGAAGGAGGAGCTGGAGTCCAGGATGAGCAGCCTCGCTCCGTCCTGCTCGGCAAGGTCGGTCCGTGCACGCCCAGCACTCGCGCTCGGTTGCTCCTCGCACACGCACTCTGTTCCCGACACGTCTTGGACTCGTAACCTCACATCAATCTCATGATCGACCAGGACGACGTGCACGCCTGCTACAACATGATGGTGAGCTCGAGCCCGTCGTCGCGGGCGACACAGAGCATGCAATTTTGGATGACACATTATCGTCTAGAGCCAGAAAGAACAACAACACATGTTTCGTCACGGTTTGCAATTCGAACCCTCCTCGACACCGGACTATATCAGTTTCTTGATACACATATATGGTATACGTAAATGATACACGTATATAAGACACATATATGGTATATGTATATGATACATATATGGTATATGCATATATGATACATACATGTATATGATATATGCATATGATATATCAACTTATATACATGATAGTATGATACACATATAATGTAGCCATATACGTATCATATAGAATACATGTTTCATTTAAATTTAATATCCGATGATGTTATTGTGGCATGTGATAAAATAAGCAGGCATTTGATATGTACCAAATTCAACTAATATGTTTTACATTAATAGAATTCATGTTATATATTTTCATACTCTACTAGCTAGGTTTGAATATTTTTTTATATATTTGGTCAGACTATAGACGTATTATTAACAAAAATGAATCTAGAATTATTATTTTGTGAGTAAAGATATTATCTATCTATCGATTATTAATAATGAACTCATGCCTTGGTGTAGCGGTGGGAGATACACGCAAATGATTGAATTGGTGAGTCGCCTCTTTGTGTCCATCACGTGCAAAGGTATGTACTATAATTCCTCCATCCCATAAATAAATGAACGTATTTAAACTGTACATTTCTTATTTAACCATTCGCCTTATTTAATTTTTTAACACATGCCCTTTGTCTTCCCATAATTGTAGTCAAACTGTTCCAAATGAAGCACTAAACTTGCTCTAGGGATCTGCATGAGGAGCTTGCTCTGTGGTTGCAGGTGCCAGCATGCTGGACTACCGGCCGTCCACCGTGGCCGTCGCCGCCGTCTTGTTGGCGGCCCACGGCACCATGGCGAAGGAGGAGCTGGAGTCCAGGATGAGCAGCCTCGCTCCGTCCTGCTCGGCAAGGTCGGTCCGTGCACGCCCAGCACTCGCGCTCGGTTGCTCCTCGCACACGCACTCTGTTCCCGACACGTCTTGGACTCGTAACCTCACATCAATCTAATGATCGACCAGGACGACGTGCACGCCTGCTACAACATGATGGTGAGCTCGAGCCCGTTGTCGCGGGCGACACAGAGCATGCAATTTTGGATGACACATTATCGTCTAGAGCCAGAAAGAACAACAACACATGTTTCGTCACGGTTTGCAATTCGAACCCTCCTCGACACCGGACTATATCAGTTTCTTGATACACATATATGGTATACGTAAATGATACACGTATATAAGACACATATATGGTATATGTATATGATACATATATGGTATATGCATATATGATACATACACGTATATGATATATGCATATGATATATCAACTTATATACATGATAGTATGATACACATATAATGTAGCCATATACGTATCATATAGAATACATGTTTCATTTAAATTTAATATCCGATGATGTTATTGTGGCATGTGATAAAATAAGCAGGCATTTGATATGTACCAAATTCAACTAATATGTTTTACATTAATAGAATTCATGTTATATATTTTCATACTCTACTAGCTAGGTTTGAATATTTTTTTATATATTTGGTCAGACTATAGACGTATTATTAACAAAAATGAATCTAGAATTATTATTTTGTGAGTAAAGATATTATCTATCTATCGATTATTAATAATGAACTCATGCCTTGGTGTAGCGGTGGGAGATACACGCAAATGATTGAATTGGTGAGTCGCCTCTTTGTGTCCATCACGTGCAAAGGTATGTACTATAATTCCTCCATCCCATAAATAAATGAACGTATTTAAACTGTACATTTCTTATTTAACCATTCGCCTTATTTAATTTTTTAACACATGCCCTTTGTCTTCCCATAATTGTAGTCAAACTGTTCCAAATGAAGCACTAAACTTGCTCTAGGGATCTGCATGAGGAGCTTGCTCTGTGGTTGCAGGTGCCAGCATGCTGGACTACCGGCCGTCCACCGTGGCCGTCGCCGCCGTCTTGTTGGCGGCCCACGGCACCATGGCGAAGGAGGAGCTGGAGTCCAGGATGAGCAGCCTCGCTCCGTCCTGCTCGGCAAGGTCGGTCCGTGCACGCCCAGCACTCGCGCTCGGTTGCTCCTCGCACACGCACTCTGTTCCCGACACGTCTTGGACTCGTAACCTCACATCAATCTCATGATCGACCAGGACGACGTGCACGCCTGCTACAACATGATGGTGAGCTCGAGCCCGTCGTCGCGGGCGACACAGAGCATGCAATTTTGGATGACACATTATCGTCTAGAGCCAGAAAGAACAACAACACATGTTTCGTCACGGTTTGCAATTCGAACCCTCCTCGACACCGGACTATATCAGTTTCTTGATACACATATATGGTATACGTAAATGATACACGTATATAAGACACATATATGGTATATGTATATGATACATATATGGTATATGCATATATGATACATACACGTATATGATATATGCATAAGATATATCAACTTATATACATGATAGTATGATACACATATAATGTAGCCATATACGTATCATATAGAATACATGTTTCATTTAAATTTAATATCCGATGATGTTATTGTGGCATGTGATAAAATAAGCAGGCATTTGATATGTACCAAATTCAACTAATATGTTTTACATTAATAGAATTCATGTTATATATTTTCATACTCTACTAGCTAGGTTTGAATATTTTTTTATATATTTGGTCAGACTATAGACGTATTATTAACAAAAATGAATCTAGAATTATTATTTTGTGAGTAAAGATATTATCTATCTATCGATTATTAATAATGAACTCATGCCTTGGTGTAGCGGTGGGAGATACACGCAAATGATTGAATTGGTGAGTCGCCTCTTTGTGTCCATCACGTGCAAGGTATGTACTATAATTCCTCCATCCCATAAATAAATGAACGTATTTAAACTGTACATTTCTTATTTAACCATTCGCCTTATTTAATTTTTTTAACACATGCCCTTTGTCTTCCCATAATTGTAGTCAAACTGTTCCAAATGAAACACTAAACTTGCTCTAGGGATCTGCATGAGGAGCTTGCTCTGTGGTTGCAGGTGCCAGCATGCTGGACTACCGGCCGTCCACCGTGGCGTCGCCGCCATCTTGTTGGCGGCCCACGGCACCATGGCGGAGGAGGAGCTGGAGTCCAGGATGAGCAGCCTCGCTCCGTCCTGCTCGGCAAGGTCGGTCCGTGCACGCCCAGCACTCGCGCTCGGTTGCTCCTCGCACACGCACTCTGTTCCCGACACGTCTTGGACTCGTAACCTCACATCAATCTCATGATCGACCAGGACGACGTGCACGCCTGCTACAACATGATGGTGAGCTCGAGCCCGTCGTCGCGGGCGACACAGAGCATGCAATTTTGGATGACACATTATCGTCTAGAGCCAGAAAGAACAACAACACATGTTTCGTCATGGTTTGCAATTCGAACCCTCCTCGACACCGGACTATATCAGTTTCTTGATACACATATATGGTATACGTAAATGATACATGTATATAAGACACATATATGGTATATGTATATGATACATATATGGTATATGCATATATGATACATACACGTATATGATATATGCATATGATATATCAGCTTATATACATGATAGTATGATACACATATAATGTAGCCACATACGTATCATATAGAATACATGTTTCATTTAAATTTAATATCCGATGATGTTATTGTGGCATGTGATAAAATAAGCAGGCATTTGATATGTACCAAATTCAACTAATATGTTTTACATTAATAGAATTCATGTTATATATTTTCATACTCTACTAGCTAGGTTTGAATATTTTTTTATATATTTGGTCAGACTATAGACGTATTATTAACCAAAAATGAATCTAGAATTATTATTTTGTGAGTAAAGATATTATCTATCTATCTATTATTAATAATGAACTCATGCCTTGGTGTAGCGGTGGGAGATACACGCAAATGATTGAATTGGTGAGTCGCCTCTTTGTGTCCATCACGTGCAAGGTATGTACTATAATTCCTCCATCCCATAAATAAATGAACGTATTTAAACTGTACATTTCTTATTTAACCATTCGCCTTATTTAATTTTTTAACACATGCCCTTTGTCTTCCCATAATTGTAGTCAAACTGTTCCAAATGAAACACTAAACTTGCTCTAGGGATCTGCATGAGGAGCTTGCTCTGTGGTTGCAGGTGCCAGCATGCTGGACTACCGGCCGTCCACCGTGGCGTCGCCGCCGTCTTGTTGGCGGCCCACGGCACCATGGCGGAGGAGGAGCTGGAGTCCAGAATGAGCAGCCTCGCTCCGTCCTGCTCGGCAAGGTCGGTCCGTGCACGCCCAGCACTCGCGCTCGGTTGCTCCTCGCACACGCACTCTGTTCCCGACACGTCTTGGACTCGTAACCTCACATCAATCTCATGATCGACCAGGACGTGCACGCCTGCTACAACATGATGGTGAGCTCGAGCCCGTCGTCGCGGGCGACACAGAGCATGCAATTTTGGATGACACATTATCGTCTAGAGCCAGAAAGAACAACACCACATGTTTCGTCACGGTTTGCAATTCGAACCCTCCTCGACACCGGACTATATCAGTTTCTTGATACACATATATGGTATACGTAAATGATACACGTATATAAGACACATATATGGTATATGTATATGATACATATATGGTATATGTATATATGATACATACACGTATATGACATATGCATATGATATATCAACTTATATACATGATAGTATGATACACATATAATGTAGCCATATACGTATCATATAGAATACATGTTTCATTTAAATTTAATATCCGATGATGTTATTGTGGCATGTGATAAAATAAGCAGGCATTTGATATGTACCAAATTCAACTAATATGTTTTACATTAATAGAATTCATGTTATATATTTTCATACTCTACTAGCTAGGTTTGAATATTTTTATATATTTGGTCAGACTATAGACGTATTATTAACAAAAATGAATCTAGAATTATTATTTTGTGAGTAAAGATATTATCTATCTATCTATTATTAATAATGAACTCATGCCTTGGTGCGGTGGGAGATACACGCAAATGATTGAATTGGTGAGTCGCCTCTTTGTGTCCATCACGTGCAAGGTATGTACTATAATCCTCCATCCCATAAATAAATGAACGTATTTAAATTGTACATTTCTTATTTAAACATTCGCCTTATTTAATTTTTTAACACATGCCCTTTGTCTTCCTATAATTGTAGTCAAACTGTTCCAAATGAAACACTAAACTTGCTCTAGGGATCTGCATGAGGAGCTTGCTCTGTGGTTGCAGGTGCCAGCGTGCTGGACTACCGGCCGTCCACCGTGGCCGTCGCCGCCATCCTGTTGGCGGCCGACGACACCATGGCGAAGGAGGAGCTGGAGTCCAGGATGAGCAGCCTCGCTCCGTCCTGCCTGCTCGGCAAGGTCGGTCCGTGCACGCCCAGCACTCGCGCTCGGTTGCTCCTCGCACACGCACTCTGTTCCCGACACGTCTTGGACTTGTAACCTCACATCAATCTCATGATCGACCAGGACGACGTGCACGCCTGCTACAACATGATGGTGAGCTCGAGCCCGTCGTCGCGGGCGACGCCGAGCATGCAATTTTGGATGACACATTATCGTCTAGAGCCAGAAAGAACAACAACACATGTTTCGTCATGGTTTGCAATTCGAACCCTCCTCGACACCGGACTATATCAGCGATGCTGTCATTGTGTCTCATGAAATGTCTCTTAAAACTAGCTATTGTGTTGCTAGTTGCTACAGTGTAAAAATGGCATTAATTAAAGCTTTTAGGATGACAAAAAGCTCCTGATTGGTGCTTTATAATTTTATCATCTTTCCAGCGACTCGGAAGCACCAGAGGAGGGTTGCTAAGCCGGCTGCTCCTTCTCGCTTATGGGCCTGGAGGAGGACGCCGACTGCTACTTTTCGCTTATGTGCCTGGAGGACGACGCTGACCTCGACGTCGGTGACGGCGGCTCCGCAGCGGAGTGCACCGACGACGGCAGGCTGACCGCGTTTCTTTGCAGCGATGTCGAGGGTGATGAGGAATAGGAGGAGTACATGGACCACCTCGTGTCCAAGGAGACCAGCTTCTGCTTCTCCTCGTCCTCCTCACCTGTATTATGGTTCTGCTGCGCGCGCCGCACCACCTTCGAGTGGATCTTTGCGGTGATGTCGATCGATTCAACACAAGCATTCGTCTTTTTGTAATCTTCCATTCCTCTGACCGCCGCCTGCCGCCGGCGCCTTTTGCACACGCAGGCTCACTTGTGCTTCGCCCACCGCACAGCGTACCTGGCAGTCTCCTACATGGACCGCTTCTGCCTCTACATGGACACGTCCACGACTCCCTGGGCGCCGCGGTTGCTGGCAGTGGCGTGCCTGTCCCTGGCGGCCAAGATGGAGGAGTACAGCGCGCCGGCGCTGCCCGAGTTCTTCCGCGCCAACGACGAGTACGTCTTCTGCAGCGCCTCCGTCAAGGACATGGAGCTGCTGGTGCTTTCCACGCTCGGGTGGCGCAGGGGCGACGTCACGCCGCTCGTCTACCTCTCTTGCCTTTGCTCCAGGCTACGCCGAGGTGGAGGTGGCGACGGTGGCGGCCGCTTGTCGCCGGCAAGGCCGCCGTAATCATCATCTTCTCCACCGCGGAAGGTTTGCCCAATTGCTGACCAACAACATTGGTGTCCATTGGATGAGGAGCGGAGCTTGCCTAGGGATCTGCATGAGGAGCTTGCTCTGTGGTTGCAGGTGCCAGCTTGCTGGACTACCGGCCGTCCACCGTGGCCGTCGCCGCCGTCCTGTTGGCGGCCCATGGCGCCATGGCGAAGGAGGAGCTGGAATCCAGGATGAGCAGCCTCGCTCCGTCCTGCCTGCTCGGCAAGGTCGGTCCGTGCACGCCCAGCACTCGCGATCGGTTGCTCCTCGCACACGCACTCTGTTCCCAACATGTCTTGGACTCGTAACCTCACATCAATCTCATGATCGACCAGGACGACGTGCACGCCTGCTACAACATGATGGTGAGCTCGAGCCTGTCGTCGCGTTGAACTGCACTAGCAGCGAGTAGATCAGCGGCGGAAGCCGCGGCCGCTGTTGAGCAGGCGCAGGTGGTGTGTCGTCGTGCCTTGTGCCCGGCCGGCCTGGTGCTCCATCGTCCAGCAGAGAAAGGAAGGGATTGGCCTGAGAGACGTAGACGTAGTCCTAGACAATACAGATCGATGGAGCGATGGATGATGGATCCTATGAAGCAATTAACGATGGATCGACGGGACCACGGGAGCCGGGCACTGGCAGAAGAGTGGCACCGTGCTCCTGCCCGACCTGTAGACTAGTGCGTACCGAGCCCTTCCCCTGCGGCCATAGGTAGGTACCTAGGTGCCGATCCCTTCCGGCTCGCGTGCGTACATGCATCATGCATTTCGCGTACATCATGCATCTCGTTGTCCTTCCTTTTAGGGCTACGAAGTCTCCGAGCCACGAGTAGCTAGGTGTTCTGCCGAATGATCTAGGGCGTGGGCAAAGCTTCCCGGTCATCCTAATCAAGATGCATGCGCATAGGTAAACTCTAAACTACTACTCTGCCACAAGAAAGAGTCTCAGTAGATGAGGTTGCGTCCACCTTTTAGGGCTATGAAGTCTCCCAGCCACGATTAGCTAGGTGTTCTGCCGTACGTGGAAAACATTTAGGGTCTAGCCTAGACTTATTCCAAGCCCTACACAATAGCCTAGACTTATTCCAAACCTTAGGGCAGCTAGCTAGCATTCGGCTCCTTTCTGGGGTGATGAGGAATAGGAGGAGTACATGGACCACCTCGTGTCCAAGGAGACCAGCTTCTGCTCCTCCTCGTCCTCCTCACCTGTATTATGGTTCTGCTGCGCGCGCCGCACCACCTTCGAGTGGATCTTTGCGGTGATGTCGATCGATTCAACACAAGCATTCGTCTTTTTGTAATCTTCCATTCCTCTGACCGCCGCCTGCCGCCGGCGCCTTTTGCACACACAGGCTCACTTGTGCTTCGCCCACCGCACAGCGTACCTGGCAGTCTCCTACATGGACCGCTTCTGCCTCTACATGGACACGTCCACGACTCCCTGGGCGACGTGGTGCCCATGATCCCTCCGGCCGCCCGGCCGGGTACGGTACGCTGGTGAACAAGCAGGGCCACCCCAGAGATGACCAGAACGATGAGGGCCCCGGTGCCTGGCAAACTGTGATGAAGGCAAAGCGGCGTTCTTGTCCACGTCGTCATCTGAGCACTCGTCTACTCGATCTGATCCACACTTCGATCATGATAATGATGAAGGCGGGCGCGCGGTGCCGCGGTCGATCTTCTCCACGTACGTTGTCGTCGTCGTCTGCGCAGTGAGCAGCCTCTCGATCGTCTACTCCTAGATGTACGCCTCATCCTGCACCTAGACTGCTAGCTACCTGTGTAGAGGAGGACGACGACGACGATGATCTGAAACATCATCTTCGCGTCTAGACCTGTGTCACCCGATCGACCTACAGGGGTGACTGGCTAGCCGGAGCATAATGCGTGTACTAGTTAGATCTACTACCTTATGCATCTATATATCTTAGTATTGTTTTGTCTGTATTTAATTTCATGCATACTACTTTAATTTCATGCGTGTACTCTGTTTGGAATATGGCAGGCATGAGGGACTGGAACTGCATCTGCTGCCGGCTGCGCTTGGATGATCGCTTCCTGTCGGCCTGCCTGCCCTTGCGTACAAGCATGATTAAAGGAGGGATTTACCTGATCTCCCTCGTGGTACGTACGTATTTATATAATATTATCTTTTGTCTTCATAATAGCGCATCCTATATGATACATCAAATCTCTCTCTTCCTCTAAAACTGGTGAGTGCCTAATCGGATCCACATTATTAAGTGATGCGTTAACGGTTAGGTCGAGCGCCGCAGCCAGGCTAGGCCGCTAAGGAGACTGGGAGAGTGATAGTGGAGAGGAACAAAAGGGTTAGGGTTTGCTGAGGCGCTCCGCGTGAGTTGATGCTTATCTGAGGTGCACGTTACGGGGCGGGCGGGTTACGTCAACATAGGGATATGTACGTGTACCCCGCAAACCCTAATAACCCACGCGCCTCTAGAGCAGCCACGAGTATGAGTGGTCTAGGGCGCGTAGACGAAGCCACATGTCACGACCGCGCGCGCGCTTCTCCGCTGGGACAGGGGAGTCCATCGCAGCGCTTCTCGGCCGGCTGGAGCGGATCGGGAGAAGGAGGCTATGACCTAGCACCTGACATTGATAGACAGGGCTGCATTCGGCCGGCTGGAGTTGTGAATCGCGCGCGAATGATCAACCAACTCTAGAGCAGCCACGAGTATGAGTGGTCTAGGGCGCGCGTAGACTTTTTCCGAACCCTCGCGAGCCTCCCATGTCTGCCGATAGCAACGGGGCCGGGACACGAATGAATAGTAGTCACTAGTGTGTCCGCTGCCTGACGCCCCTATGCCCTTCTGCCGGGCGCCGGGTTATCTTCCCTCGTAGCCACCGCCTGCGCCTCCCACAACGACGGAGCAGCGTCACCTCAGAACCCCACACACCTCTCTTCTTCCTTGGCTCTCGCCGCCACGAGTTCCCGAGCTGCCGAGCAGAGGCCGCGACGAGCTCCTGCAGGTCCACATCAATCGCTGCCGATGTGAGTTCTCCGATCGCGCGGCCATCTGCATGAGACGAGTCCCCAGTCGAATGAGATCCTTGGCCGCCCGGCCGGCCACGCGACCTCCCTGGCCGCCCATCCGGATGCGGAAGTCATCGAGGTCCGGCGAGGTGCCGCTTCTTGCCCACATCCGCCGTGTGAAAGGATGTGCGTAAGGACTTTTTCGAAACCTAGCGCTAGCTCCTCCCGTGCATCCCTCTGCCAATAGCACGGGCCCTGTGTGTGTGGTAGCCCTTACGACGCCTCCTCCTGTACCTTCTCTAGCCTGCTACCTGTGTAGAAGAAGACGATGTTGATGGCCTGAAACATCATCTTCGTCTAGAATGCTACCCCTCTCACCCGATCGATAGACCTGCAGGATGGTGGCTAGACAGAACATCAATTGCGACACCACGCCGCTGCAGCCATAGCGGCCGACGGCATTATTACGTGTAATAGGTTCGATCCAAACTTTATATTGAATATAATATAAGCACACCGCCGGTCGGCCGTGAGTTATACAAAATGCGCACTAGTAATTATAGATGTACTACCTTATGGATCTATCTTAGTAATATTAGTGTATATTGTTGTCTTTATTTAATTGCATGCATATACTACTCTATTGACGGATCGGAGATATAACTTTGTTTTGGATGGCAGGCATATTTGAGAGACTGGAAATGCATCTGCTGCCGGCGGCGACACCACTTGGATGATAACTTCCTCTCCGTCTGCCTACCCTTGGCGTAGAAGCATGATAAGAGGAGGGATTTACCTGATCTCCTGGTACGTACATATTGCTAGCATATTAGGAGATTATTATTATTGTCTTTTTATATTGATAATTACGCATCCGATATGATCTACGTACATCAGATCTCTCTCTCTCTCTTCCTCTAAAAACGTGCATAGGAGAAAGGTTGCCGGCATCCTTGTCACAGACCGCGGAGCCCGCCGATGATCTGACTCGGCAGCAGCGCCGGTGATCATCGCGACGGCGACAGTCGACCATGGTCATCGACCGATCCGTCTGTCTCGATCGGGACAGCCGTGCACAGGATAGGGTGACACCACCACCACAGTTGCACACCACGCCATGCATATCTCTGACCCGCATATATATACGTACATAGCCCGGAACGACCGCTCCGGCCACCTCCACATCCCGCGCGCGTTCCCGGCTTGCTCGCCGTTATACTGCCGTGGCTGGGCAACGTCGCTGTAAACTCCCGCTCGCCGGCCGGTCTCCTTCCGTCCTCACCTGTCCTGTTTCCTGCAGACTGCTGTCGTACTGCTGCCTCTCCCCGTCCTGTCCGGCCGTGGTCGGGCCGTGCTGCCACCGTGTATCCTGTCCCTCTACACATAGACAGGAGATCGGCGAGGCACCGACGGCCCATCATCATATCGTCAGGCATATCGATGTACCTCTCTCCACGCGCGCGCGCCACCGGCCCTAGCTAGGGCACATCTACGTGCGTGTAATTAAATTCCCGTGTAATACTATGGACCGGTCAATTTGATCTTGCATGCATGCATCCCTACTTTTGGGGTCAACCACTACCAGTTTTGTGGCGCCCTCCTATAGCACAATGTAGGGTTCCGGACTCGTTTCATTTCGTCCTCCTCCTTCTCGATCGGTTCTTCCTAGGGTTCCAGACTCGTTTCATTTCGTCCTCCTTCTCGATCGGTTCTTCCTCAGCTTGCACTCACTCACGTTAATTGCTTCATAGGATCCATCATCCATCGCTCCATCGATCTGTATTGTCTAGGACTACGTCTACGTCTCTCAGGCCAATCCCTTCCTTTCTCTGCTGGACGATGGAGCACCAGGCCGGCCGGGCACAAGGCACGACACACCACCTGCGCCTGCTGCCTGTCCTTGGCGTGTACAAGCATCATCATGGGGAAAGGAGGATTTACCTCATATACCCAGGTAAGTACGTCCATATTGCTAGCTGCTAGTTCTACTACTATCATTATTATATATTCTATTCCGTACTATACATATATACGTATACATGTTCATTCGTTCATATATCCGCGGTTAAGAAATTCTTGTCTTTTATGAAAGAAAATATGCCTAATCTTTAACGCAAAATCCTGGTTTAGACTACGTCTCTTCTCTCTGATAAGGTCTCAGTATAGGAGCGTACATGAATTATATTTGCCTAGCTAGTACTGTAACAGCCGGCAGCCGGCGATCGACGAGACGTCCAATATGGTCTGCGCGTAGATGGGATGTGACCACACCACACCACAACACGTCGCAGCATACATGCATATTTTCCACGTACCGGCCAAACCCCTTGCAGTATGCATATGTCTCATGATGTCTGGCTTCCACAGCATGTTTTCCACCATAGTAGTAGCCGAGTATAGTATACTATGAGAAACATCATGAGTCAGGGTGAGTAAAAAGCAGTACTACCTTCATCCTAAAAAACACTTAAATTTATAAAATACAGTATACTACTTACAACAACAAATGGACAGATTATATATGAAATATTGTCTCGTAACAAATCTAATATAAATTTAGCCTGAATTTGAAATGTTTGACTTGTTAAGAAAAACAAGAAGTAGATTCTTTTGCATTGTGAGCCGAGGAAGTATATATATACCCCTATTTTAAATTACGAATATTAAACAACATGTAATTGGCACCATGCCGATGTAATCTCGACCCCTGCCCTACCGATTCATTTGTCATTGTCATGCTTTTTTTTTTTTTAGAATGTAATTGGCACGATGTCGAACTTGGACCGACGTTGCTGGGCCTGGGCCTAATGGACCATTTAAGTGCGAAATAAGTATAGGAGCTGCAACTGGGATTCTACTATAATCTCAAAAAAAAAAAAAACCTGGGATTCTACTAGAGTGGAGAGGAAGGGCGCGGCGGGCAAAAGAAAAGGGTAAGTGAGATCGAGTTTTCTTATTTCGAATTGTAATCATGAATCATTGATTCATTGCTCCGGTATGTAACAATTAATGCTTGAAATTTTATTATATTACATCATTATTTTATTTCATCTTTAGAGGACTTGGTGATGAAAGCATTAATCGATCGGTTTGAAACCATAAAACACGGACAAAATTTTGTGCTATATTCTCTACAACATGAATCCCTTGTTTTTGAATAATTGTTCCATCACTCAAGATTTTATTAGCAGAAACATCCGCCATTGCTGCTGGCCGGGTACCTGCAGGCTCGCCAGCATCGTCGTCCCTCGCCCGCCCATCATATGCCTGCCGCGTCGTCCATGCCGGCCGGTGGCATATATGGCTTGATCCGGGCTGTGTCGCTGCCGGCCAGCTCCCATCTCCGATCCGATCCTCCACCGCGACGGCGACGCTGCTCCCGTACTGCATACTAAGTAAGTTGCGTGTATGTTATATCTGGCTCCCGTAGTTGTCACTACTCCGTATGTACTAAGAGAATATAATCCCACACCTTATAATTAGCTTACTGATAATGTTGATAATATTTGGCTCTCCACCAATATAATAGCCATTATATATTTTGGTTTACCACAAACTTGATTTTATTAATTTGGTGCTTAGATTACAAACTGCATGCGTCAGCTACAGAACAACATTTAAATTTGTCGCAAAATTCCTGTAATCTTACTTAAAAAAATAATTATTGGCAGTGAGACTCTTTTAATTTGAACGTTAGGGACGTGTGTAGCGATCTTAGCTCGTGACGGTGAGTGGACCTCCGTCCCTCTCGCCGGCCTCTCCGGGGGTGCCGTCGTCTCAGTTTAGTATGGACCGATTTAGACGGTTTGCTTTTGCGGTCCAGGCATCGGATTCCACTATGACCTCCGACGGACGTCTGTGGTCGTCCCGGTTTATTGGGATTAATTGAGATCCGACGGACGTCTTTACATGTGCGCGTCCTCCATCGATTACGTGTGCGCGTCCTCCATCGATCAACAGGGTTGACCCGCCATCATTTGTAGGGGAGGAGGCCCGTGCGCGCATCAGGGGAGCGAGGGAGGAGGCCAAATTCGTCTTCTTCACGGACGCGGCCGGCCGTACGTGCCCGTCGACGACACGGGAGATTATCCACATTAAGTGCTCCACGTACGTAAGTAGTGCTTGACCCGCCGGAGAAGGAGTACTCCAAATCCGTCTTCTCCATCTCGGCCCGCGGCTGTTATATATATGTAATGTAACCCGGCCGGCCACGCCCTTCCTCGATCGGCTCCTTCTTCCAGGACCTGATCGAGAGGGCCATCGTCCACGTGAAGCAGGGAGGGCCGGCGACGTGGTGCATGCCCGTGGTCCTGCCGGCCGCTCGATCGGGTGCTGCCCGTCCGTAGGTACAGGCGGCCGGTGGCCGCCGTGAGTTAATTGCACACGAACACTTCCTAAGCCTAATTGCTCCTTCCATGTGCATGCAGGTACGGTCGATCTCTCCGGCCGGCTTGTCCGTTCTCTAGGAGCCGTTCGTCGACAACAACACATGGCACGGCACACAAACGATCCACAACAAGTGGCTTTGGCGTGGTGACGCACGTGATGGCGCAGGTGAACAAGCAGCGTGCAGGGCGCCGATGCTTCCAGAGATGGAGTAGTACCCGGTGCCGCGGCCGGCAAACTGGTGAGTGTCTAATCGGATCCACATTATTAAGTGATAAAGGCGGCGCGGCGTTCTTCACCACGTCGTCGATTGAGCAGGCAGCCTCTCTGCAGGGTATATCTTTATTTATAGAAAAGCACTGCTCCATGCCGATCCATATATTAATTAAATAAAAGCACTACACCATGTCGGTATATGCAGTTGGAGCAAGGCAATTGGGATATATGTGCAGTTGGAGCAAGGCAATTGGGATTCTACTAGAGTCCACATCCACCAAGGAGGAAAAGACATATGACTGCGTCGCCACCGGTGGATGGCAACTGGTTTTCAACTAGAGTGGAGAGGAAGGGCGGCGGGCAAAAGAAAAAGGTAAGTGAAATCGAGTTTTCTTATTTCGAATTTGTAATCATGAATCATTAATTCGTTGCTCTGGTACGTAACAACTATTGCTTGAAATTTGATTACATCATTGTTTTATTTCATCTTTAGCGGACTTGATGATGAAAGCATTAATCGATCGGTTTGAAACCACAAAACACGGACAAAATTTTTTGCTATATTCTCTACAACATGAATCTTTTTTTTAATAATTGTTCCATGTTGTTTATGCTGGGGAGACCAGCTTACAATGTTTAGCACTCCTCAGGCAATATAGAACAAACGAAACAAACTAACCCCCCCTTCCCCCCAATTAAGAAACACCTCGTCGGCGCAAGATCCTGACAAAACGAAACAGAAAAGTACTAGAGCACCAGCTACCACCAGCTCCTAGAACTGCAATCCTTGGATTCTCTGGAGAATCCATGCTTATTGTTCGTGTAGACCTTTAATTTGGAATCTCTTCAAATTTACTATTGTCAACCAATAAAACAATGTTAGGCGGGTTGGCGATGTAAGTTCTGAATTCATGCTTTTTATAGCATATATATAATTAATTAATGTCAGGCGTATATGAATAATAAGAGGAGCTTATACCTGAGTAGGTGCACGTCTATCGCGCCCCTGGTACTTCTTAGTTTAAGTGTCCTTCGAGGACAACTGTTGACCTGCACGGGAAGTTGTTTCCTTTAGCGATATGTAACATTCCACTATGACCCCAGGATGGTTTTACAACCCACCTCATTATCTTTCTCTTCTAGAGTTACACTTGTAGAAGGAGGTGCTTTGACAAGAAACAGGGTATGGTTCTGAAAGTTGTAAGCTATTAGTCAATATTAATAATCAATTTGGTCAAAAAAATTAATAACCAATTCACAAATATAAGTAGTAATAATAATCTTCACAATTACTAGAGTTAGAAAAGAGAAGTACCTGAAAGCATGGCAAAGCTTTTATATCATCTTCGGTGACATACAATAATCTGCAGGCAGAGAGATTCATTAATAAGATCTAAAACATGCACTGCCTTGACACCTATGGAAGTTGCTCAAGTCACAAGAACAAAAATAGTTACTTTTGAATTTTTGAGTCTTCAGTAACCCCTCTTAACATGTCTTCCATTGCACTGCAAGAAATTTTGGAGAAGCATGCTTAATGAAAGCACAACAATAATGTGAGTTTTTTAACAATTGGCGACTAACCTAATTTGATTGTCCAGTCTCTGCTCTTTCAGTCTGAGATTGTCGATATCTGCCTGTTGATAACAAATATAAATAACAAATATTTATTCCTAGGTAATAACCATTACTTAAGCATCACATTCCAAATTCGAGAAATTGCATCACACAAGAATTCAAAAGAACTATATGCGTCACATAGGGAGAAATGAATAATGGTACCTGTGAGATATACTTCTTCCATCGGATCTTTTTAGAAACCTTTTCTATCTCTATCAAACCTATTCCTTCAAGAGCATTTTTTACATCGTAGAATTGTTTCGTCGACTGCAAACCAAGAACCATATATGCATATATTTAACAAAAAAAAAAACCATGATTGGTACAAGATACCAAAATAGAAGCACCAACCCCTAGAATTTGTTTAGCAGTCTTGAGTTCAATTCCTTCGGGAGCACAATGTAACAAATTAATCATCTTCTTTGTCAAATTTTCTGAAAGGCAATAATTCCCCGCAATTAAAAGGAAAACTTATCGAGATGCCAGGGAAATGTGAACATATCAAAACAGGAAGATCCATTCTCACCGAGGGAGTTATTATTCTCTTTCCTTTCTTTTCCCTGATGTTTCCATTTCAATTACAACAGTAAGGTTCTTGTTAGAATCAGAGCTAAATAAGGAGTCAGCATGCAGATATGTAAACACATAATCCTTTCAAAAGGCTTTGGAATATAATATTTATGAGTAAAGTGTTAATTACTACTATAAAAAAATTCAGTGTGATAATAAAAGTGTTCATATATAACCATTATAGATTTTTCATGAAGTGTTCATAACCATTATAGATTTTGTAGTATATGTTCATGTGTTGTGCCTGCATGATGCTTTTACACTTGTTCTTGTATAAGGAAACATAGGCCACCCTCAATTTTCAGCATCGTTGGCACGAGATAGTTAGTGTTTTCAAGCTATTGCCAACATATTGGTAGTGGGGTGCTTTCAAGAAAATGCATCATACAAGATGCAAAGCCTTAACAAGTGTTTAAGAAAATCAGGTCATAATTTGTTATGCCCCTGGCAATCACCAAAAAGAAAAAAAAAGGATAAAATAAATAAGCACACAACCCACCTGAGCCACCTCTACCATGACCAAAAGATAATCTAAAGAACTAGAGGATTAATAATAATTAAATTACCTAAATAGATTATCTACATAACTCCATAAGTTTGCATATAAAATACATTCTCTCTCATTATTAAAATAAACTATAGTTCCAATCAAATTATTTAGGATTAAGTCCACATCCGGCCCCTCAACTATTGCTTAGTGTCCGATTCTTACCCCCAACTGTAAAACCGTCTATTTCTTACCCCCAACTATTGCGCTGGTCCACTTTTGGCACCTGAGCGCCGGTGTGGGCTGTTTTGTACAGTGTAGAGCGGTTTTGACTTGTGCGGCCCACCGGTCAGCCGCACAGAGCAGGAGGAGCTCCGCCGGCCAGTTTCTCGCCGGCGGCGAGTCCTCCGGCGGTGCCGCGGGCACCATTCTCTTCCTCTCGACATTGCGGACCGGCTGGGCTAGAAGATGGAGGCCGATGGCGACCCGAACGACGACAACGAGGCACGGCAGCGGACAAGGCGGACGGCGGCAAGACGACGGCGACGCGCCGGCCGTTTCCGGCCGCGACGAGGCCAGGCGAGGCAAGTAAAAGCTCCGCGCGAGCGAGGCGAGCTCAGTGCGCGCGAAAAGGAGGAAGAGGGACGGAGGAGGACGGGCGACGGCGAGGAAGAAGCTCGGAGGCGCCGGCGTCCATGGCGGCGGCGGGGAAAACGCTCGATTGGGCCTCACCTGAGCTCGGTTCGCGCTGAATTAGGTTCGGCGAGGTGGAGCAGTGAATGGCGGGGCTGTGCACACGGCGAATCGGAGAATGGCGAGCTGGCGGAGTGGCCGCCGCCAGCCTCGCCGCAGCTCCACGACAACGACGACGAAGGCGAGCACGCGACCTTCCATGGCGAGGCTGTTCCTCGTTCGTCGTCCCGACGGCCACAGTAGCGCGCGCTCGCTCGCCGGCCGCAGCCACGCGGCTCGCTCACGCCGCTGCGCCCGCCCACTGGCCGTCATGCGCTCGCCTCGCCGGTTGCCGCGCCGCCGCGCACGCCCGACGGCCGCAGCAGCGCCCGCCTCGTCGAAGCAGCACGCGCTCGACTCGCCCGCCACGCTCCGCTGGCCCGTTTCTACGCCGCTCCAGCTCGCGACCGCGCCGCCCTGCTTGCTGACGTCCATATCGCAAGGGCTCGTTTGCACCGCGCTCGCCGTTGTGTTGCCTGAGCCGCCGCTCGCCATGGGGCCAGCTCGCCCGCGAGGCCGAGCGCGCGCGCACTCCCGCGGCGGCGAGGCGGAGCCCGCGCTTCACAATACAGAGCAAGCAAGCAAACAGAGGAAGCAAGCAAGCATGCAGCGGCTGGTGGGCAGAGGAAGCAAGCAAGCATGCAAGCATGGGTGCAGCTAGCTGAGCGACGGAGCAGTTGGCTGAGCGAGCAAGCAAGCATGTTGGCGAGCGAGCGAGCAAGCATGTTGGCTGAGCGACGGAAGCAGAGGAAGCAAGCAGGCAGGCTCGAGGCGGAGGAGCTCCGGCCTGCTTTGGCCAGGCGACGCCGCCCTGCTAGCGCCGCTGCCCTGCTTCTCGGGTGGTGCCGCCACCGCATCTTGCTTGTGCGCCGGCGGCCAGCACCGCAGCCTGCTCGCAGCGCTGCCATCGGGATGGAGAGGGAGGGATGAGTGGGTGACGCGCGGGCCCCACATGTCAAAAACAGCCTTGCCCCCGGTCAAAACCACCTTGTCCCCGCCCAGGTGCCAAAAGTGGACGGTTTTGAGAGTTGAGGTGCCAGGATTAGACGGTTTGGTAGTTGGGGGTAAAAATTAGACCAAGCCAATAGTTGAGGGGCTTAAGGTGGACTTAATCCAATTATTTAGGGGTTGAGCATTTCTACCCCTGTTTTGAAGTCCGTTTGTGATTTTACCCTCGTTTTTTAACTTTATGATTTTACCCCTGTAATTTTTAAACGAAGCAAGACTTTACCCCTAGTTTGTTAAGTCCTTCTAATGATGTTAACTTTTGGACAAAATAATGACTTTGTCCATGAGTTTTTACCCCTGTTTTCTTATGTTGTGTTTTACCTCTATTTTTAGACATCAAGCTCTCATTTTTATTGGACAGATTTTTTTAAAAAAATTCTGCAACACTTTAATTAACAATCCATATAAACTCAATTTAATATCGCTAGATGTGTGAACTATCGCCTCCCAGCGGTAGGAGAGGGATATAAGAGTATCCTTGTCTTTTTGTGCAGGTGTTTTCTCATTTATTTTTTCTTTTTTTAGCTATTTAATCAATCTGTCTCGAGACAATGTTACATATTAGGGGTAAATAGGAGTTTCGTTTAGAAAAAACGAGGATAAAATTACAAAATTAAAAAAAGAGGGGCAAAATCACCATTAGACTTTGGAATAGGGGTAGAAACACTAAAATCCCAATTATTTATATCTAATTTCTACCTGCCATTAACCAAATGATGAATAATGAAGAAATTTATTAAAAACCAGGGAGAAATAGTTTACAAAGCGAAACCGAAAAGAAACAAAAAAGGCAGAGAAGACAGCGAGTGCAAAGAGCAGGCTCTGTCAAACTGCCAAATAAGAAATTTTAATTAGTTGTAACATGTGTAGTGTATATGATCTCTGAATGAATGCATGTATGCTTTTAAAAATATTAGTGGAAGTTCAGAATGGATCATGTTTCTCTGAACAAGCGTGATGATTGCCAATTCGCATGGATCAGTAATCCTGATTTTACAGAAGTTGCATCGATCCGTTTAGAATAAGAGGTGGGATATTTTTTTCTGTATGTGTCCTTAATGTTTTGTTTTCCCAACTTGCACACACCCCTTTTAGGTATCGATGGAGTACAATTTTCAAAATAATATGCTTACTGTTAGAGTAGTCGGGGGCCAGCTCCTGGTTGGGCCGGGTCCGGAACCCAGAAACAAACCCCCGGGCAGTCAAGGGTGGCAGGTACCACCGATGTTGTGACTAAGGAGGAGATTGTTGGGGTTAGTCCCACATCGATAATTGATGGGCGGGGAGCACAACATATAAGGCGGGGCGGTCCTCACCTATCAGACTAGTCTTTTGGGTTGTGCAGGCCCAAGGCCTTCATATGTTGTGTAGTTAAGTGGACCCGGGAGGGGGAGTGGCACCAGCAATGGGCTGGGCCGTCTCTCAGGAACCGGGCGGGCCTGATAAGCGGTCAGGGCACCTGCAAACGGGCAGAGCCCAGTAGGCCCGGTTCTAACACGTGGTATCAGCCGATTTTAGTGTTTCTACCCCTATTCCAAAGTCTAATGGTGATTTTGCCCCTCTTTGTTATGGACGGCGTTGGGGCTGCGTAGTTGAGAGTTGCGGGGTGAATCGAGACGAGCGGCGGCGCGGTGTGTGCTACAGTACCCGCGCTACAGTGCCGCTACAGTACCCGCGGGTGCTGTTCACGCGGGTGGCGGCGGCGGTGAGAGAGAGGCAAGAGGCGGCTAGGGTTTTTGGGGCGCTGGGAACGCCGGCCGCGGGGCTCTGCCCGCGGCCGGCAACAGAGAAGGGATTTCCTTCAATTCTCTTGCTTGCCTAGATTGATATCTCTCCCCTCCTTATATAGAGGGGATTGCTTAGCTTACAAGGAAGGACCCTAATTAACCCTAACGGGCTATGGCCCATTAGGCCCCCGACTACTCTAACACTACACCCCACCTGGACTTGCGGCTCGTCCTCGAGCTGCGACCTAACAACGACTCGGACGAAACACAAACCTAACACCTAAAAATAAGCCTTTTACATCTCGGCTTATTTTATTATTTTGAACCTGAATTAGACTGCGACTCTTTATTGTTGACTCGACGATAAGGCGGACACCCTCCGCGTCTTGGACACATGCGTGTGCAGCCACGGATCCCATGGACGCCACCTGGACGAAAGGGGTGCACACGGATGGCCCCCGGTAATTGGCCGCAACAACGACCAGCGGAGGCGCGCTCGCGGCGGCCGGTGACGAAAAACAGCGGCGCTAGGCAAAGCGCTCCTGCCGATGATGAGATAGACGAGGAGGGGAGCGCCTTCCAGACAGCCGCCGACGCAGAGGTGGAGTTTGTCGCCCGCGGAAACAACAGCATGCCCGCAGCCCGTGAGGGAAACAGCATGCCGAAGATCCCCGATGCAACGGACGACAGCGCGCAGTCGCCTCACCCGCCGACGCGCAAGAAGGCCACGTGCCGCCGCCTGCAGCCGCACCACCGCCGAAGTCTGGTGCTCAAGCATCGGCTGCGGTGTCGTCGTGGTGTCCGTCTGCAGATTGCACATCCGCCTCACCCGCCGACGCGCAAGGAGGCCACGTGCAGCAGCCTGCAGTCGCACCGCAGCCGACATCCGAAGCTGCTGGACGCCGGTACCCCTATAGAAGATCCCATCGGTGAATGGGTGCTGGAAACTCGGCCCACCGGGGAGGACAACAGCGCCGGTGGTGGGTGCTGCAGCGATCGTCGCCGTGCTTGGCGGCGGCGCCTGCTGCTGCCAGATGGCCAGATGGGACTGCATGGCAGCCAACGATCTGGTCACGCCCTGGACAGCCGCAGCCAGGGACTCCAGCGTGATCGGAGAGGATGTAGCGGGTGCCGAAGGCAGCGGCATAGGCTGCTGCGTGGGTAGTGGCGCCACGGTGGCCGTGGCGGTGGTGAACACCGGCGGCACTGCCATCGGCGGCGCTGCAAAGAACAGGGGCGGCACCGCCCAGGGATGTGCGCCGAGCGGCGTGGGGATGGGCACGGCGACGTAAGCCATGGACGGCGGCGGCGCGGTGGAGGTAGGCAGCCAGGTCGACATCGAACCAGGAAGCTGGATACCAGATTGTTATGGACGGCGTTGGGGTGCGTAGTTGAGAGTTGCGGGGTGAATCGAGACGAGCGGCGGCGCGGTGTGTGCTATAGTACCCGCGCGCTACAGTGCCGCTACAGTACCCGCGGGTGCTGTTCACGCGGGTGGCGGCGGCGGTGAGAGAGAGGCAAGAGGCGGCTAGGGTTTTTGGGGGGGCGGAACGCCGGCCGCGGGGCTCGCGCCGCGGCCGGCAACAGAGAAGGGATTTCCTTCAATTCTCTTGCTTGCCTAGATTGATATCTCTCCCCTCCTTATATAGAGGGGATTGCTTAGCTTACAAGGAAGGACCCTAATTAACCCTAACGGGCTATGGCCCATTAGGCCCCCGACTACTCTAACACTTACTGTGTGGCATTAAAGAATTTACCGATCCTGTGAAAAGGTTATTCTGGATAGTTTCATATCATTTTCTTAATAATCTGTTTATTAGTATATCCTAAGCGCCATTAAAGAATTTGCTCAACCTGTACCAAGATACTCTGGGTAGTTCCATACCCACTGAACAAAGCAGCCAGCCTTATATTGGCTAACATATTCAGGGCTCTCAGTTCCTCTCAGGTGGCTACAAGGAACATATTTAGTTGTTCTCAGCAAGCCTTACATTTGCAGACATATTCACTTGCTCTTACGTTGGTCTCAGGTGGCTACAATGCTTTTAGTTGTCTTATTGTACTCTGAGATGCATATTATGACAACAAAAGCAACATGAACACTAACCTACAGTCCAAGGATAGTACCTATTTCAGCTTAACCAGAGTGGACATTTGTGTTCTTTATTTATTATTATTGATATTGTCATATCCATCTATATTTCAGGCAATACTGGAAGTCTACAAAACAGGAGACAACTAGTGTATGACTTGTTGACATTTAACCATACAAACGCGATGGCCTGGACATCCGTTGTGTACACGTCGCTTGGAACTCTCCAGCCCATTTGTCCACCTTGGCGCCACATCAGCTTCTCCACTTCCTATTCGTCCATGTCAGCCTCTCCGTTCCTCTGGTAAAAAATATCTTGTATTCAAACCTCTCATCCTCTCCTAAACCTTTCGACTCCTCTCTCGACCTCGACGCTCACACTCGTCCCCGGTCTCATTGATCCTGTCTTCTCCCTCTCCTCCATCTGCCTTGCCCTCTCCCTCTACCCCTCAGGGGGACGGTGGCGCCCCTGCCTCCCCCAGGCATGGCAGCACCCCACCGGCGCCCTGGCGCGGCGGCCCCCAGGTGCGTGGCCACCCTGCCCCACCAAGTGCAAGTCCACCTGGCATGGGCTCCCAACGGCACACAGCTCAATCTCCCCGGCTGCCATCCCTCTCTATCTCGATAACGCATAGAGCCTGTAGCAGGTAACTGCTCCGGTGACCGGCGGGCATGAAGCAGAAGAGGAGGGACAGATTCACTGTGAGGGCAAGTGCGCAACTGAGAGGAGCGCTCCGCGCCAGCGTGCGTGAGGGAGAGGGCGCTCGCTCATGTGCGGCAGTCCTTATGTGCCAGAGGAAGGGAACGAGCCTTAGCGAACTCATGTACTATCTTAACCGACTCTTTCCTAAATTGACCGAGACTTGATATGGTAACTGGCGAAGACGACGTGGAATTGACAGCGGTGGCGACGACGGACGTGGTACCCCACCTCCTCTTAGTGCACAACCTAGGGTACGCCACGGGGGGCGCCCGGTGCGGCGGTAGCGGTGCCACCTTCGTCTTGGGCCCTAGCTGGCCCGTTTATTTCACCATGGGGTAGCTCGTGTGTTGGGCGTGTGACAGTTGGCCAGCTAGGTTTTAACTTTGCTCAAGTCAGTTACAGCAAAAGCAAAATGAACACTAACCTACAGTCCAAGGATAGTACCTGTTTCAGCTTAACCAGAGTGGCCATTTGTGTTATTTATTTATTATTGATATTGTCATATCCTTATATATTTCAGGCAATACTGGAAGTAGACAAGTAGTGTATGACTTGTTGGCATTTAACCATACAAAGTGAACATCCAGAAATGAAAGGTATGTGCTACTCTGCGTTATAGTTCTTCACAGGTTCTTGTTAAATCCATATTTTTCATGCATGTATGTTAAATTTAGTGCTTTAGGATCGTTTCTTAACTTTTGTCTATTACTAATCCGTTTCAAATTGTAGTTCGTTTGGCTTTTCTGACCACAACTTTGACAACTCGTCTTATTCAAAAAATTATGTCAAATATTATTTCTTTTGTTGTAGCTTGCTTTACTAACATAAGACCTTCAAAAATAACTTAAATTTAACCATATTTGCACTATTTTTTTTTGAATAAAACGAGTGATCAAAATTAGAGTCCAAAAAGTCAAATGAACTACAATTTGAAACGAAGAGAGTATAAGAGAAAAAAAATGCTTAAAGCATTAGACACGGTCACCCATAGCACACTCAACTATTAAAAAGAAAAATTAGGGATAAAGAAAATGAGGAACTCACCGTGGCCTCGTGCTCGACGTCCTTCAGTGAGGGCAGCGTAGTGCCAGACTCGTTGAAGGAGATGACGCCGTGGATCCGCTTCCGCTTTCGGCCTCCGGCGCTGTCGGTGCTGGCAGCTCCTGACAAGGAGAGCGACAAGGTCTGGGCGGGGGCCTGGACGGGGCCGACGCAGACGTGGCCCTTTTTGGGCTCGCCGCAAAGGCCGCATCTGTAGTTGCCCCGTGTCTTGGGGTGTAGTGCCTTGTGTAGCGACGCCATCGCTGGACTGGAAAAGTATGTCAGTACATTGTCAGTGGCGTACAACATCAGTGACTGGAAAAGTATGTCAGTACATCGTCAGTGGCGTAGAACAGCCAGGGACGCTGGGGAAGGGAAGGGACACGAAACATTAGACTACCCGCACTCATCAACCTCTACATTCATTCCTCAAAAGCAATATTCTCCCTAAGTTATCAAGATTCTCCTCTATATTAATTTCTCCCCGCACTCATCCACCCTTCATATCTTACTAGGTAAGTGCCCGTGCGTTGCGACGGGAGAAAAAAAAAATTTACATAGTTTATAATCTAATTTAAAGAGTGTAACATCATAACTTCATGTCGTCACAAGGAAAATGATGAAAAATGAAATAGTTCTACTTAAGCATAAATTGTGTCCTACTAACCACACAATCAATGTTGATGACCTCATAGAAAATGCCGTGGAATGAACAAATAAATTAAATCGACCAAATATCAATGCACTAATGGAATCAACATTGATAGTTGGCCATGTACTAAAATGTGCTAGCAACAATCACTTGGCCCCAATGGTAGGACTGTCCAATGGGAAGAGAACCACCCATGTCATTGGTAGTTCCATCCACTTGGGAACGAGACTATCTTGCTCCTCTAATGATTAATAAAACAGAAATACAAGAACAAGAATTAATAAAAAAAAAGAGATGCAGATCAATCCAAGGTTATATATAAATGGGTGAGCCTAAATTGTACGTAGTAACTCAATCCAAGGTTATATAATTTAATTAAATCTAATGATAATGACTTTCAATTGCTAATCATACTAAAGAAAAGGTGTAGATAAACCCATAGAACGACAACGAAACACAACTAATAATACTGAGTAGTACAGGAGGAGATCTAAACTTTTTTCTTGAACAGATTCAAAACAACTAAAGCACATGCTTATGAATTGTTGTGTTCTAATATTGTATAGGGATAAACTATATATAGACTCCCGAAGTTCATAAACGGTGTTTTTATACTGATACAGGGTGCGGTTATTCCTTTTTCTATTTTTAGTAGCATTGCATGTAGCAAGGGGCCGGAGTCAATGCATACACGGGCGGGAGAAGGCAAGGAACGCCGGGCGAGCGAAGAAGCAAGCGGTAGTTTTCGCTCGCCTCAGTTGACGATTTACTTTCAGTGGGACCCATGTATTATTTTCTTTTCTTTTTTTTTTACCTCAACCATCTCCTACCTCGGAATGAGATCGTCTGACTTCATGTGGAACGACTGCAGCTGCAGTCAGTACCATCTGCGCCGTTCGCTAAGATCGAACGCTTCCACGTATTTGGCAATATTTTATATGTTCACGGATTGCTGATTCGGCCCAACTAAGGCCCATCCTCTCCCCATAGCTCGTCGAGATGCAGCAACCCCTCCCCGCTCGCCGTCGTGCGCCGCGCCGCCGCTCGTCGCTGAGTACCCACTTCCGTGGTCTGCGACGCCGTCCATGGCTAAGTGCTCTTCTCTACGCCGTTCTTCCCCTTCGACTGCTCGGCGTGGAGATACAAGATGCAGCAGTTGATGGTGCAGCTACAGATGAAGCACCACACTAGGCACCAGCGCACCATCCTTCTCCATGTGCTTCTGGATTCCGAGGGAAGGGCAGCCATGTCTGCAGTTCTGCTCGTGCCGTTGAGATGTTCAGACACAACAATGTAAATAGCAGAGCTATTGGTAGTTTCAGAACATAGCTATTAGATAGGATTGTGAGATTATAAAGTGATATTGTGAGTAAAATTTTTATAATTTGAATTGCCCAAGTCACATTCCAGATTTGCTCTACTTTTCAGTTTCTATAGAATCATTGCTAGAAGTTTGGCTGCCTACCTGCACAAATTGCTAAAACTTGTGCTTTCTATTCAGTTCCAGCAGGCAAGACGGAGAACGCCGCCGAGGCAACTAGCTGGCCAGCGCAGCGTCGGTAACGACGAGACCAGGGCGCGGAGAGAGACCGTGGCAGTGGGGAAGAAACGTGTGGCGACCGGCGAGAACTCCGACGGAGCGGCGCTTGGCCCGGACGGCGCACTGCATCGGCAAAGACGACGACGACATCGATTTTGCCTATCCACAAGTGACAAGACTACATGACCTATCGCACATGTAACGGTGTTATTCTTGGGCCAAGGCCCATGTAGCAGAGGAGTGTGTTGACTGCAGCTGCAGTCGTTGGCTGTGATGTGCTCACCTTTGATTTGAAGACTCCAGAAGAAGCACGCAGGGAAGAACAGATCCCGAGAGCCACTAGAGGAGGAGAGGCTTATGCACAGCCTGACTCCCCTGCTCAGCCAGATGCTCCTGTGCAGCCTCCCCAGCAGTATGACTATAGTGGATGGGAGGCCTACCAGGGCTACGCAGGCTACTCGGGATGGGAGCAGTACCCCCAGCCGGCACAGACCGCTGAGGGGGCATGGCCCGAGGTAGGGGCCGACGAGTGGGAGCGGCAGAGGCAGTACACTGTCGACTCGCCACCACCAGAGCAGGAGCCGACGTTGGCCTCAATCAACGCCCGCGTTGGACAGCTGCAGATCCAGACGAACGACATCAGGAACACCCTAGGTGGTTTCATACAGTCGACGACCCAGTGGCAGCAGCAGTACGGGCAGAGGTTCGACGATCTTGCCGAGCACCTCCGCATCCAGCAGGAGGAGCAGAGGGCCTACTGGAGGTCCCAGGGATACAACCCTGGGCCATGAGCTTCAGGATAAGCTTGGGGGAGGACCCCCATTGAGGTACCTGCATTGCATATTTAATTTCTAGCAATTTAATTTTTATTAGCATGTTTAAATTCAAGTTTCTTGCATCAAAAAAAAATTACTTTTATAATTCCATTCCATATATGTGCTATGAAATGTTTAGTTCCGCCCATGTTGAAATGATTGGTTGCTCTGTTTTATGTCTCGTTTGTACTTGCCTAGAATAGAGTTTTCTCTAATATTTGGGTTTATCGGCCTTACATTATCATACTCTAGAAACTTGATTTAGTGGGTTGCATACAATTACTCTCATCTAGGTTATTGCGCGATATGATATAGTGACTTAGACCACGGCAATGAAACGTCCCTTGAGAAAACTCGATGTCCGGAGTATTTTGTTTCAAAAATCTTCAAAAACAATAGTTCCTCAGTGATCACGAAATACCCACCAGAGCCATATGATCTATCCATAGAAAAAGAACCTTCATGTGCTGCTTGTTCGTACATTGAGTTCGGTCGGATTGTTACCAACGGGAGATTATGACTCTACACCCATGATTGAGATCCACTTGCACCCACTGAATAAAAGCCAACTCTTACACTGAGAGTTGCGCGCAGCATGCACCCTTCACCATCCGCCGACTCTTACACTGAGAGTTGCGCACCGTTTTTTCACCAAATAAAAATGCCGACCCTTACCCCGAGGATCGCGCACCCCTCTCTTGTAGTTTGTAAAATTTCTCCATACATTGTTCATCATGACATCTCTCTCCACCACATCCTTTCCATCAATAAATTTTTGGGCTATGTTCTTAAAGAGAGTGAAAAAAAAGAGAGAGGAAAAGAAAAGAAAAAAAATGAGAGATTGTTTTAGTAGGCAAACGGGAAACACCTTAGATCCCCGTTCAAAAAAAAATTTAGAGAGTAAATATAGATGTTCTTGATAGCCCATCTTTTCTTCATCACATTCATCAATAAAAGAGAGCATGTCATGATGCATGGAGACCCAAAAATACCACAAAAATTAGGAATCATCTTTCATTCCATCCACACACTTGCACATCTCAATCAAGGTGTATAGCTTAATCTCCGTAAGGTTTAATCCTTGACCTTACAACATATGTGATACAAGTATGCCCACTTACATACCTACCAAAAACTCCACTCTCAGCTTTAGTGGTAGGAAGAAGGCAAGTTGAAAATGCCTTTGGTGAGGTTACTATACACTTTGAGCGATCGAGTGGGTCATTTGAGGAACTTGGTTTATTTATAAAAAAAACTTACAAAACCTCCGGACTGAAAGTTGATCTTGGGACGAATGAAAAGCACCGGTCTTTGGAACTGTTCTATTTTGCAATCGCCCAAGACTTGAGGAAACTAGAAGCCCCACTCCATCAGGAATCATAAGAGTAGATACAATTGCCAATTTATCCAAATAGCAGTAGAACGCTCTCTTCTAAGCTTGTACACTTGAGATATAATCGGCATCGTAGCAACCCCTGATCAACAACCCAAAGCCAAGACTTGCTCGGGACGAGCAAGGGGTAAGCTTGGGGATCTTGTTGGCGGTCCTTAACTCGGTTTTATACCCGCCAACTATAGGTCATTATGGGGGAAATAAATATTTTATATCACATATATCTTTACTATTGACCTAGTTCCACCGTGCTTGGAGAAAATATTGTTTTGCAGAATGTACACCAAGTGCGGGAATTTCCGGAATAAAAGTACGCTTTTCGGAAGGCGTAAAACAAGCTCAAGAGCAAGTGGGCCATCCGGGGTCGAAATGGGCCAAAAGCACCAAAGCATGGATGCGACCCGGATGGCGGCCTGTGCCCACCCGCCAAAGGCGGTCGGGCGGCGCCACCTGTGCACGAGCGCACAGGGCGCGCGCGCGCCAGCCCGGCCGCCAGGTGGGCCCGGCCAAAGGCGGTCGCCTCCTTCCATCTGGGGCATGATGGTTCCGCTGGTTATTTTACCTCCATACCCCTGAACCGCCTTCAGTGCCCTATAAATGAAGAGGAGAGGCCCCCCACCTCAACACACACCATTTGGAGCCATCTCTACACCTCACACTTGTTCTTTAGCATTAGTGTTAGTTATTTGGAGCTAGGCAAAGCTACTTGGAGAGCTTGTCTCTAGGGGGAAAAAGCTACACCTTTGGTATAAATCTATGGAGCATTCTTCCTTAGTCAAGTTCTCATTATATTTATATAGTCGTGCATATGAACTAGAGTATAGTCTAGTACACGATATATTCTATGATCAAGAACTAGGCCATAGTTCTTGTGAGAGTTGTTCATCGTGTTCTACATTGTTCTTCATCGTTCGTGTGTTTCACTTGTTTAGATTAGGTTGTAGAAGAGGAATAGCGGTTCGATGTGCCTTCGGGTTTGCCTATGTTCTAGCTCGTCCATCCGTAGGGTGGGAGTCTTGGGGGAACGTAGGTAGCTCCTTAGTATGCGGACGTGGTGTCCAGGTGCGAGGGAACCTTCGGATATGTCGACATGCCACGGTTGAGGTGGTAGGCGGCAGTGGTGACATTGCCTGTCCGTCCCTTGTAATCCCCATGTTCGCATGTTGAGTAGGAGTTCATAAATGCCGCCATCGATCAAGGCACCAGTTGCCGCGGTCTCCCCATATTCCTAGTCTATAGTCGAGTCTTGACTTGTATAACATGTGGAATTAGCCTGTTCTAGTATTGACTATATAGGACCCGCTCGCCTCCGCGTAGATTATTCTTTATTCTTTATTTTATCTTTATTCCTTTGAGGTTGCTCTAAGTGTGTGTCCACTATCTAAATTACCGTATGTTTACCCCTCGTATAGCACATTGGTCGGTTTCTCCTCATGCTAGATATTGTATTCATACCCATGCTAGAATACTTAACTACCCCATGCCTTCCTTTGGGAAATTATAAATAACGATACCCGAATACTTCCGGGTGAAATCCGTGACGATAGATCCGTGCGCTTGCGGATATTTATCTACTAGGATGTGATCTATCTCGGCAACACTCGCGTAGTTGCTAGAACCAGTTTCTAGTAATTATGCCGAGTAGAGCCATTTAGCGTTTCTGGCGCTGTTATCAGAATTGGGCTCTAAGTCTATTTTGGTAATCGCGCTAAGAAATGCCAACAGTGGCTTCACGTCCACTATAGCGGCTGTGCAGCGGGCTTGCGCGTACGTGCGCCCCTCGATCAGTGGGGAGAGGGAGGACCACACGGAACCCGGTTATGGCGCGCAGCCTTGACCGGCGTGGCCAGCGGATCGGGGCGAACCAACGAGCTGTGGACGAGGGTGGAGCGGGTGCACGCGGCTCAGTCGTCCGGGGCTCTTGGAATAGGGCGCGAACGGTGGCCATGCCCAGATCGCACCGAGGGTGGAGCGGGGGGCTTGGTCCTCTACTCCTCGTATGATGCACGAGCGCTTGGATGCTCGGTCGCACTGTCATCCGATCCAGGGTTTGAGAGTGCCAGCCCCTGCTATCTATTTCTTTCCTATACAGGACGGGACCCACGGCCATCAGCCCGGCACACTAATCCATTGAATACTTGCCTTGATTATCAAATTCCTGCTGGCACTGCTGATCTTCAAAGTCTTGCTCCTGCTCAACGTGATATAGCTCACCGTCTATACTCGATAACACATCAACATACAATGATCCAAAGGCAATCATGCACGAAAAAACAATTCTATAATTAGAACAGTACACCAACAGTGATAAAATAAATGTAAAAGTTTATAAAATTATTCTCCACATCGCTACGATCACAAAGACGCGAAAATCATGAAATCGGACTTCAAACGGAGAAGTTATGAATTTACAAAGATTCCTATTATAAAAATAATTAGTTAATTATAAGCTCAAAATTTAAATGTTGTGAACAGTACTAACAGTGACATTATCATAAAGTTTACAAGATTACGAATCTAACGCAATTCGAACGGTTCGAATCGGAGTTAAAACGGAGATTTTATAAGCATTTGAATGTAGTGGCAAAATTGTAATTAACTGGAAGTCTAATGGCATTAAAATAATTCTGAAATTCTGATTTCCAACTCAGCCAGGGAATTTGACGCAAATAACGGAACATATAGGGTCTCTTTAACAAAACTTACCGCGAAGGGGTATGGAAGGCCGTGGGCCACCCGATCGAAAACGGACGGTCAGGATTAGAAATGGGAGGGGGTGGCCGGCCGGAATAGTGAAACCGGCGGCGGCACATCGCCGGAAGTTCGCCGGCGTTGGCCGTCCGGCGGTTCCGGCCACTATTCGGCACGCTTCCGGTGTCAAGGGGGAGAGGAGGGGTTCGCGAGCTCACCTAGGTCAACTATGACTGCCGGGGAAAGGCGGGGATGGCGCGCGACGGAGAAGGGCGGATGACGTCGCCGGCGAGGTCGGGTGGTGTTGCTGTGAGCGGGAATCGACGCCGGGAAGTGGTGGCGAGGGCGCGGTACTCTCCGGCGAAACCAACGGCGGGGTCGGTGAGGTCTGAGGTGGACTGGAGAGGGGCGGCACCGAGCTCGAGCGGAGCTCAGAAATGGCGGCGTGGTGGCGGTTGCGGGCGCTGGAGGGCGAGGGGAGATGCGAGGCGGAGCAATTGAGTGGAGGTGAAGTTCCTGCGCTAAGAAGAGCAGAGGGGAAAAAGGAGCAGAGCGGCGGAGGCGGAGTCGCGACCTCGGCTCCATGCCGGGTATGGCGGCCGTGGCTTGACTGGGCGCGCGACGGAGCGGCCGGGCTCGGTCGCGGGTGGAGTCTGGTCGCGCGGGCGCGGGGCGGGGCTTGGTCGCGCGGGTCTCCGGGGACGCGGGGAGGTCGGGTCACGGGCGCTCGACCTCAGAGTCGCCGGCCTTGCCGGATCGGGGCAAAGAGAAGGGAGGAGCCGGAGGTAGGGGATGCAGCTGACAGGTTGGGGCCACCTGGCGGTGAGAGGAAGAGGGAAGGCGCTGTTGGGCTGCCTGCTGTGCTTGCTCGTGGGCCTTGGCCCAGTTCGGGAGAGGAGGGAGAGCAGGCCGAAACCAGAGAGAGAGGGAGAGTGGGCCTTCGGGCCAAAAGAGAGAGAGGGAGGGTTTTCCCCTTTTCTATTTTTCTTTAGCTATTTCCTAATACATTTTTAAATAGGTATTTGAATCAATTTGAATCTTGTTCAAAACAAACCATTACAAAAATAAAATGCAGCAGCATGAATGCATCAACATATCCCTAACCTAATATTTGTCTTTAAATTGCCCAAAAATATTATTTTTTTTGCCTATGTTAAATATTCCTAAAAATTGCACAAATAAATCATTTTAGCTATTTTAAAATATTGCAAAATTTTGGGTGTTACAGCATTTTAGTTTGTTTTTCCACGACAGTATAGGTGCAGACTTTAAATATAATAAATTGGTTCAAGTGTTTCTTTGAGTTATATATTTCATAATGACATGTGCATAATATATGTACAATTTAGATGTATTAGTTTGCATTTTCTTTCGTGACCATAGAGGTGAGTAATTTATATGTACTTTAAAAGGTCTATTTTAAATAATCTTTCATGATGCTAGATGTGACATGTGTGTATAATTATTTACATACAAATATCTGCAATTTAGATATCCGGTCTAGAGTGTGGAAGTGGATGAATCCATTTTTTGGGCAGGTATTGGTCCGGGCCTAAATTGGAAACTCCAATCCCTCCAGGGGCCCAGACTTTTGCATGGGATGTCATTTTAATTATCATCTAGATTTTTAGTGTAGGGTTTTCATCCATAGGTTTTGCTTCTCTTCGTTCTGAAAGAGGCCTCATTGTATATCTCCTTTTAGGTCCCACTTGATTTTAGTTAGTCCCATCCATCATCATCATTTTTTTCATCGCCCTTATCTTTTCCTCTCACCTCCTCTCTAGTCGCTCTCAACGGTAGAACATCATCGTGCCCCTCCCTAGTCGTGTCGCCAAATTGCATAATGCCGCCTCACCCTCTCCCTAGTGTTGGTTGGCGGAGGTATTGTGCTTTGTGCTACAGAAACAAACATCTTCCTTGGTGTGTTCTCCATCTCATTGGGAAGTGCTCCAATTTGGGACACAATCTCAAGGGTGAATAACACCAGGCCCCATAATGATAGCACTATTCTCAACAAAAAGAGCGGCAACTTGAAGTGACGGTTTGGAGTATCTCCTTGCTGTCATGGGGTCGAAGCAGATGCATCTGAAAGCTTATCAAGTGCTCATGGACCTCAAACAGCCTGTGAAGTTATGACGATCTCATTCCCCTACCTCGGTCCCTCCGTCCCAGAGTAGTACTCCCCGCGAGTGAAAGTGGAGGAGCATCTTCGCGGCTCACTGGTGGAGGAGCAGCGGCCCGGCTCCTCGGCTCCTCATCCGCGGGCGTGCGGGCGGAGCTCCCAGAGGCGACCATGGCGGGGCGAGGCGAGCAGCAGCGGCGGCCATCCCGGACCAGCGCGGCGGCTTCCTCCTCGGCGGGCGGAGGTGGCCTCGTCCGGTCGCGAATCGACCAGCATCCGGCGCCGGCGAGGAGCGGAGGTGGCGGCGTCCGGAGCGGCTCGTCCACGGTCGCGCTGTGAGCGCGCCGCTGCAGTGGATCGGGGCGGCGCGGGCGCAGAGCAGAGGAGGAGACGGGCGCGGCGAGCTGCTGGCTGTGCGACTGGCGCGAGCTCCAGGGTTGCTACGAGTGGGGCGAGCTCGGACGGGGGTAAGGGCGGTGCTCACCGTGGCGCGGCGGTGAGGCGGAGGCGACGGCGCGGAGGGAGCGGGGCTCGGGGCAACGGCGGCGTCAGGATCTCCGGCGCGGCTCCTCTCCACCGGCGGCGGCGCTCTCTCTCTCTCTCTCGTTGCTCACTGGTCACTGCTCCTCAGTCCTCAGTGTATATTTAGGGCGAACGAGCGGTGGCAAGCGGACCATGGATGGCATGCGGGCGAGGGAACCGGGCACCTGTCCACCGCTATCTCGTCGATTAAGAAGTCTTGCGGAACGAGTGTCTACCGGGGGACGTGTGCACCGAGCATCTACGGCTGAAACGATGTAACAGGATGGCACTTGATGAACCGTAATAGAAGCAGCCCCACCGTAACGACCAGGGGACTGCTCCTTCTAAATTAATAGAATCTTCCAACGGAAGGAAGAGCGCACCTTCTTCGAAGACAAGAAAAGACGCTCAGGCTTCCACTGCAAGGTAAATAGGGCGGTTCAATCCAACGAAAGAAAAACTGACACACCTACAGGAGTGCAAACTCATTTCGCGTTGCCCATCTTCAGGATCAGCCAAGAAAAACTGAATGAGCTGAGAGATGGAGAGGAGAGGACTGAACAAAATACTGGGAACATAGATGTGGAGATCGATGGGATGCAGAGAAATGCGCATCTTCAGGATCGACCGAGAGATCGAACCCCTGAGGCCATGACTGTGGAGGCCGACGGCCAAAATAAGTTGATGAATCTTCATCCGATTTCGATAGGAACCGGGGATGGAGAACTACGTACGAACTATAAACGGAAATCATGAGGACTTCCACCCTGCGTTCAACGCTTCTCATTCACCTGTACTACATCTACATCGACACCAGCTGCCTGACGCCCCAGAAGAAGTACAAAACAACCATGTCTTACAAAAAAAGGTATGTACAATCAGCAATGCTTACATCAACTTCGACTTTTTCAATATTATCAAATCTTAACCTGGATATATCTGATTGCATTCATGCGCTGCTTCATATCCTCAAATACACCATGCCGATACCTGAACTCTTTTTCATAACCTAGGATTTCATTGCTTCAACTTCAATGAAACTTGAAATATAAACATGTAGCCACTGGTGATAGATAGCTTGATTAATTGCCCATTCGATCAGCTATCTGCTTAAAGGAAAAAAAAGGCCATGTGCCAATATATCCCGATGAAATGAAGTACTGATCTAATTTTCCCATGTATGCAGCAGAACCATTTCTAAGAAATCCAGAAAAAGTTAGCCAGTTCTTTTTTTCCCAGTAATGGCTTTTGAAGCACTATGATACAAGTTTACATTTTTGGTTGACAATTCTGTTTGTGACATGTTAACCAGAACATATCTGATTACATTCAATAACTGCTTCCTATCCTGCAATGCACAATGCCAATGCTATAATGTTTTTCCTTCACCTAATATTTCAATAGTTGAACTATAATGAATCTTGAAAAATAAACATCTATCCATTGTCGATGTATAAACTGATTAATTGTCGATTACAATTGCAGGAAAAGAGGGCGATCAGGCCCAGACTCGTGCTTGATACCAGACAAAGACATGCCATCAATATATATTCTGATGCTGCACAAGCAGAGTGTTCTTGCCTCGCAGCAGAGATGGAGCAACTCAATTGTTCAATATATTAGTTCTTTGATCAACTTAATTGAACATAGCTCTGAGCGCGAGCACATCTGAAACAATTTTCACTGCTCCAATAGTTATAATGATCATATTCATAGCAACAAGTTTGAAGTATATATATGCGTAAATCACTTCGGAACACATGCACGATGCAGCTAATGCAAACCACAAACGTTTCATGTGTGGAAGCAAATGTATACATCTGTTGGTCAGCTATTCGGTGCAATTCATCTTTCCGCTAAAAAACCCTTCCAAGGTTGTTGATGGAGTGGTCTTATACAAGCGTTTATTTTGTGCAAAAGAAGGTTTTTGTGAGATTGAGTGGTTGCTAAAACCAAAAAGACAATTTGGCAGCGCTATCAGAGTTCATTGCGTCTGTAGGTAATGACAAGCAGAATACACTACAGACATCTCTGATAGCACAAATAAACTATTCTGGTGCATGATCTCAGACATCACAAATTCCATAGATTTAGGACTCGTGGTGTATACCAGTAACACACATGTATAGGCCCGATTTACATTCTTATACAAATCTCCATTGCACAAAAACTCCTTAAATAACAAGTTCTCACTGAAGATCAGCAGCACAATACTCGCGCTGAAACTACAGAGAAACAGCCCCTTACAACTTCTCACGGCATATCCTTCTCGAACAACGCGTCTTTCCCTTGCCATCTGAAGCCTGGCTGCCACCAGAGTAGACGAAGCAGCGAGATCAGGACTTTGAGATGATGGAAGTTACTGCATAGAGGTTGCAAGCGCAGCAGCCCAGCCCGCATTCCGATCGACGTCAGGAAAAGGCTGGCCATTAGTGTGTAATTTTCAGAACTGAAATCAGCAAAAACATATTCCCCATCAACTGAAATAACAAAAAACAGAACTGCTATCACCAAAAAATAGGACTGCTATTTTTAATAAACTGTTCCTTCTCCATGAATGGCATAACATTGTTGACTCCTGCTGTTTTCAATAAACAGATAGCCCTGCAGAAAAATAATTCACAACAAACATCTTTAGGTTCATATACACATAAGACCGATGCCTGAGAGCAAGTCAACATTCTCATAGATATGTACATAGATAGATCACCGTTATGTACCATCAGATAAGGTAAAGACCATTTCCTTGAATGAGAACGTATCTTCTCAAGTAAAAAAGCATACTCCTGGCATCATGAGAACCTTGATAATCTACTACATGTAAGCATGGTCAGAACATCTGCATAGTCTTCAATCTGATGGCATGTTCCTCTTAGCACTAAAGGTGTTGAGTTCAGCTCATGTCAACTATTCTGCATAAAGGACAATAAACATATCAATCCGTGAGTCTCTGAATGTAGGCTTACATGACAACATGCAATAGTTCCAAATCAGTGCTCTAAGCACAAAGGACAAAAAGGATTTTGGATACACAAATAACCAAAATATAGAAATGATAACGGACCAAATTGACTTATTAAGACAGCACATATAACGAGGAGAAACGGACTGAGCCACATGAAAAGAACAGAAGATTCATGTGTAGTTTGCTGGTTAGCATTTACCAAGGTAGAAGGCATAGATAGTAACATCAAAGGTTGGAAATATTTTGTTGAGGAAAAATATAAGCAGCAGGACTATGGTGTGAAATAGATATTCAAAGGACTTCTTAATTATGATGAGTCACATAAGACCTAGGAACTATAACTAAACATGTCTGTGACATGCATGTCACTGATTCTAATCCAGCGGTTGATTGCACGTTAAGAGAATGAACTATTTTGTCATTGATGGAGGCTTAGCTATGTGCAGAACAAGATTTGGGTAATAACTGAAAATAATATTCATGTTATTCTCTGTTAGGGAAGTGCTTCTAATAGGTATGTATACACTATTTGGCTGCTGAGATCTGAACTCAAAAAATATCTTCAGAATAGTTTGGATCAACAGAGTGGGTTCTGCCTTAGGAAGTAACTCTTTTATTTGCAGGAAACTCTCATGGTTGATCATGTTTCTTGCAATCCCATATTGGCTACATCGCTATGTTAAGCTAGCATATTGTGTTTCTACACTGAACACATGTCACAGCCAAGCGACCATGAGTTAACAGGGTTATGAATTCATTATACCAAATTTGTAGAGCACCAAAAATAGTTCAATGTGTAAAGTACTCGGACACAAATTTGAAGGGGAAAAAACATGGCATAGGATGTAAGCATTGCCCTATCTAAAATATCTCAACTTGTTGGAAACATCATAATCAAAAGTCAAAACCTGATAGTTGGGAACATATTTGAAAAAAAAAATAAATTGGTTCTAGCAAGACTTGTTGAAAACTCGTAGTGCCGCACATTGTATGGAGCATCTTTCAGTTAGACATGTTATGGCCAACTCTAAAAAAATTGAACCCTCCAGGATGGTGGTTTCTGAATAGCACAGTAATTACCAGATCTTTGAAACTACAGGAATCTTCGTATGGCATACATGTGTTTGAAACCACACTTATGAATTTGGAAGATATATTCAAAGGAGGGAAAAGAAAAAGGATGTGACCTTACTAATTACTAGGGAACATGATTTTTTTTTTTTTTGTCTGAACCAAACCCTCAAACTGGAGTTTGCAGAAACAAATCTTTTTATAGAGAGGTCTGAGCTGCTAGCTACTAAGGCCGGTGTAGGCAGCTGGGCTATCAAGAGGGAGAAAAACATGTCATTGGATGTAAGCATCGCCATATCTAAAATATCTCAACTTGTTGGAAACAACATAATCAAAAGTCAAAACCTGATAGTTGGGAACATATTTGAAAAAATTTAAATTGGTTCTAGCAAGAATTGTTGAGAACTCGTAGTGCCGCACATTGTATGGAGCATCTTTCAGTTAGTCATGTTATGGCCAATTGTAAAAAAAAAAAAAAAAAAAAAAAAAATTGAACCCTCCAGGATGGTGGTTTCTGAATAGCACAGTAATCACCAAATCTTTAAAACTAACAGGAATCTTCGTATGTCATACATGTGTTTGAAACCACACTTATGAATTTGGAAGATATATTCAAAGGAGGGCTGGAAAAGAAAAAGGATGTGAACTTACTAATTACTAGGGAACATGATCAATTTTTTTTGTCTGAACCAAACCCTCAAACTGGAGTTTGCAGAAACAAATCTTTTTATAGAGAGGTCTGAGCTGCTAACTGCTAAGGCCGGTGCAGGCAGCTGGGCTATCGAGCGGCTAAACGTTGACATAGTATAGAGCTTGTGTCACTGGTGAGATTGTTGGGAAAAGAAAATTAATAATAAGCTGATGAGGTAGGCGGCATCTTTTCCCAAAAAAAAAAGGGTACAAGCATGGAATACCAAGGGGCCACAAAGATCTTGAGCAGCTTACAAAAAAAGTCCAACCATGTGTAACTTGAGAGTCTAAAGAGTAAAAGATACTGAAATAATAAAAATAGGACCTAACATGAAAAAATTAAGTCGCCAAGCATGCCACATAGCAAACCTTCTTTCAAAGCATCAGTTCGTATATTTAAAGGAAAATTGTGAAACAAATGTGCCCTAGATGTACCTAGAATGCGTGTAGATCACATCAGTTGTCATTGGCAACATGAGTTGTTCTTACCGCAAACTAAGCAACATATTTGATGCAAGTGGTGCAGTATCTGATTTAAGCAGTGCTACTTCACCATGTAGATAACATACCACTGTTTGCTGGTCCAGATAGTGGAGGACAAATTTGCTGGTGATTTCATAAGCATGGACAGATCTGAAAGTTTATAACAAGCACTTGGTTAGCAGATCCTAATAATTAGTATATCTTATTGCAGTAGGAGGTCGAAATATATTTGAAGCAACCGAAGCAAGCTCATCTGAAAATTTAATGATTCAGAAAAATGATTGGAAATTTTGTGGTAGTCGTCTCCATTTGCTAAAGCATTACACAGTACTCACATGGAGCACCAAACAATAACTCAGCAGCTCAGTGTTATAATAGAAATATCTAAAACTTAACCATGCGCCTAATTATGAAATTTCTAAAGCATGGAGTTTTTATATAACAGCTGCAATTACTTTAAAGCAGAACTATATTTGCAACCTGAGATGCGAGTACAAACACCTGCAGCAGAAAACCAAAGTGAAACTTCTTAGAAATTACCACCTATAAGTGGACAAGGGTACCTAACCTATTGAAACTTTGGGGGGTTTCAGTTGAACTTCTCAGGTAATCTTGTCAGTGACACTTTTTAACATCAGTTTGACCTGCACGAGCAAAAGTGCTTTGAGTAGAAAAAAAGGCAAAACCTGAAGTAAGCTGACCGTCCAACTCCATGTTTGTTTCCCTGTAGCACTTTCTTTTTCCATGAACCAAAGGACTATGTGCTCTAAATATATGTTTCCTGGAAACATTGCAAGGCCAGCATATAGATGTGTGTGGATAGTATTGTTTGGCTATATGGTTTCTTTTGTGCTTTTTCTATCACTTTATATTTATAGCTTTTTTTTTTTCAAGTTAGCCGGTATGTGACAATTATTCTTAGCTAAAACATTCCTACAACATTATCCTGTAGAGGTGAAGTTGAGGTTTCAACAGAATTGCGAGTTCTGAGATGAGAACAGCGGATAATTGTGTTGGGCTACCTATCATAAGCTTACTGGAAAATCAATTCGATAGGCATTCACAGATGGCAAGGCCAACGCTTTGTGTTGGGCTACTTATAGTACGTTCGTGCCTGAAAAATGTAGGTACGAACATACCTAGTTAGCACTGAACTATTTATAATCAAGAATTTGACTTCAAAGGAAAATCAAAATGCTAGATGCAGACAATAGACAGCAAAGGCAAGAAAAGTTGCTCTACCCTTGACATCCACTTGTCCAGCAGGCTATAGTGGATTATGGAAAGGGCAAATTTCCTATGAACTCAACTATTTATTTGTGCTTTCTTAAATGACTGAGTAAATAGTAATGAATCAACATTTTATTAAGAAAAATGAAGCACAAAATGTAGCAAATAAAAGCAGCTATTTGTAATACGTGCAGATATCAATATAGCGACTTTTAGTTATCTTGTTTATCAGTGCCTAGCAACAAGGGAATATGAGAAGGCCAAAAAGATCCAGATGATTTTAAATGTATGGTGCTTTTTTGCCAAATGTGAACTAACACCTTCCCTTTTCTTTAAAACTTGCTGGATCTATAGAAATTACTGAATAATATCGCATATTGTACAGACTACAGAGTCATGATGTCCTGTTCACCAGTGCCTAATAAATAGAGATAGGGATGAATACCATGGATCTTGTACGAATGAAATCAATCCGTGAAGCTCCAGTGCAGATCATAAGAGGGAGAGACGCGAGGCTGCAATGGGACCCATAGACATGAAAAGGATGATCCTGCTTCAACTGGGATATGCAAGAAGCGAATGGAGCAGAGGGGGCTACCGCTCTGGGGGTGTTCGCGCATGGGACCGGCGTGGTAGGCTGCCCCGTGCTAGGGCTGCCGCTCCGTCCCCGTGCACCAGCGAGGTCGACCCGCGCCGTGCCGCATCGAGGTGCGCGAGCCGCTGGGGCTCCGCTGGCGCCCACGCGTCCGTCGGTGCGCCGCCGGAGCAGAAGCTGGGAGCGGCAGCACCCGCGGCTGGGGGCGTTGTGCCATGTCGCGCGCGGAGGGCAGAGAGCGGTGGCGATCTGAAGCACTGCGCTGTGCGCCGCCGTCTTGCCCGCGCCGTTCGCCAGCCGGTGCGCCGCGCCGGGGATGCCGCCACGCCGTGGGGGCGGCCGTGGGGAGAGGGAGGACGCCGGCGGCGGTGCTCGTGGGGCGCGGAGCGAGGCACTCCGGCGGCGCTTAGAGCGGTGCCCTGGCGGCGCGGAGTAGAGATTTGGTTTCAATCTTGCAATCGAAGCTTGTGTTTTCTGGTGTCTTCCTTTACAAGGAGAAGCGCGGGGAGACGGATGACAGAGAACGGGAAATCAGGTGAAACAAATCAGACCGTTATGATTCTGTTTAGATCAAGTAAGCTAGCATTGAGCACACTTTGTCTACGAATCTCAAAGCAAAATACACGGCAGATGATACGGAGGACGTCCCACGGTAGGCACCAGAACTTTCGGCTCTCTGGCCCCTATGCATTCGCTTGTGGAGCTTCATTTTGTGGGAGCCCGATTGATTGGTGGTCAGTTGGAGGAAGTTTCTAAAGCACACCAGTGAAATTCTACGATGAATGTTGCTGCTGCTGCAATGAAACAAACATCCTCTGGCATCAGGCTACTAACTGTCATCTTCACATACAGTTTAGCAAAATTTACTTGAATGGTTTTTTAGCTTAACATGCGACTCAGGGAGCCATATATGTGATTTGTAGCTACAAAAGTACCTCAAACTCCTAGGCTTAGATGCATGGCAGGTCAAGTGTGTTCTTATGTTGGTCACTGAATTCAAGTCAATATTTTAGATCAGTCGATCTCCGGATGAAAAAAATATTTAGGACCTTTAACACTGAATGCGATTCCTATTAAAATCCTTCCTGTTCAGGTAAGAAACATTTTACATAGCTCAGAATGCGATCCATTTTACACTGAATGAGATCCAGGTGAGATTTTCAGCGCTGGAGATTTTATAAATCACCCATATTCCAAGGCTGATCAGACCGCGAGTATGTCTGGCTGTTTGTTTGTTTGTCAGTCTTGTTATCTTGCTCTGGATGTTCAGTTTGCCAGATTAAACATTGATTTTCAATTCATCTTAGGATCATTAGGGGAGTTAGAGGACACTGCGTTTCTGAAGATGGACATAACCGTCTACCAGAATCTTGAATGGACTTTTTGCACTCATTCTGTTGATCTGGTCCTATGTGGTTTATTTTAGTATTTACATGCAGAGGCAATATCCCATAACAAGGATTGTTGCTTGGCAAACCAGGTAGTTAACTTAATACAGAGGAGAAGTGATACTTGATTGCACTGGTGCTTCCTTTTGAGAAGAACAAGATAGACTAGATGGACATGCTATAGTGGTATTCAGACTTGCAATTTGTGGAAACACTAATTCAAAGTCTCTGAACACTTCACTTGGTAACAGACTACTTATTGCACAAACTTGTACTGGACAGTATGATTTGGTGTGATGTAGAAAAGAGTTAGCATTATGTTTCCATGGTTGAGTTGGTGGGATGTACAAAAGGGTCAGCATTACTAGAAATAGCTGCTACTCTCAAGAAATTGGTAATACATAATAAGTTTTATTTGCTGTTTCTTGTTTGTCAAATCAAAACTTAGCTAGCTGAACTAGTTATGGTAGGGAAAAGTGGTTCAAATAATTATCTGTAAGATTTTGTTAGTCAACAGCTGATTTTTTTTTTGTTTTGGAATTATTCTTGATCTGTTCATGATAGTCCTTTGATCACAATGGTGATTACTTTTTTCTGGCACATCTATAAAATCCACAATTTTCCACTACCCTGAAGGTTATTAATATAACTCCAATAATTATACGTTCCCCTTTGTCCATCCATCTGAACACTGAGCTCTTAAGCCTGTACTGACATGTGTCTAACAGTGCCTCTAGTCACATCTTTTGAATCTGAAATTAGTCATGGCAAACACTGCTCTGCTCCCATGGGAATCAGAGGTCATTTTATAAAGCCTTGCAACTGGACGTGGGTCTAGCATCATGTTAGAGAAGAAGATCAAGTCATACTGCGCTCTCTAGCTTCTCAACTTTGACGGGCTTATCAGGTGCTTGTAATCTTAGCACAGTGTACCAGCTCTGCTGACAGTCACCCTTGGTCAGAACACTTGGTTGTCAATCTTTTTTATCCCACTTAATTTTCATAGTACCTCGTCTTTGATTATATCATTTTAGTTAATTTCAAGTGCTGGTATTGGTTTTTTGAAATAGCTGTCCTTGTCTGGCTGTGCTTGGAACTGCACTTCTTTATAGTATTTATAGTATCTCATTGTAGAGTATAGTCATCATGATGTATAGTAGAAGTATAAATGTTTTCACATACCTTATTATCCTTTCCATTCATGATTTGTATTCAGCCACAGAAGGATGTTGTTCAAATCCCTCTTAGGACGATTTTCATCAATGCACTGAAGTCGGTTGGCATTGTTGATCCTGTCTTTATTGTTGTGCAATATGAAGGTTCTTTCCAAGTCACCATTGAGTTGACGTCAAATCTTGCGATCTGCATATTGGGGGGCTCCCGTCATGCTAATGGTACCTATGAGATGGCAGAAGCTACGGCTATCGACAAGGCTTTTATGCATCTTAGGAAAGTGCACAATCTTGTCCTGGTTGACATTTAGTGCTCGAAAGGAGTCATCACTGATCCGCACTTCTAGGAAGCTCTATTTAAAAGCAATGTCTGGGCCCAGCCTAGTGGATTTCATTTTACAAAAGTGGCACAGGTGTCTGGACAATCTCTTCCAAATGCAAGATTTTGCATATTCGAAGCTGAAACATGCCAATCCTGTTGAGTCACGTTTTGCTGAACTTGTATATTACTAACAGCATGATATCCAGCGTGTCACCATGGTTCACATTCGCTCGTTAGATGGCAAGATGAAGGCGTTGTGTGATGAGAAGGATAAATATGTTGAAGATTCAAGGTTCAAATCATCCTTCAATTCAACGGTTAGTAAGCAGAAGTGTGATTTCACATCTATATCATCCTTCAGTTCAACGGTTAGTAAACTGAAGTGTGATTTCACATCTATGCTCACAGTGCTTAATGGAAGCTGCAATGCTTCTATGTTGGGCAATCTGCACAACTTGGTTTTCTTTCATCTTCAATGGCACTTAGCCTGAAATAGCAATCAGCAAAACAGTTTTTATCATACAAATCAAGTGGCTGGTGCACAGAGCTAACTAAAGATGCAACTAAGATTTTCAAAATGATGATTTGGAAAATGACATTTCTGCAACTCTGTAACTTGGCTCAGAATTATATGGACATGTATTATTAGTTGTCAAAACTCTGTTGGTAATTTTCCTTTAATACTTCTAAATTAAGCGTGCCTAGACTAACCAGCCATAAGCCCACTCCAGCGCTTAATTCACATAGTTCATTTTGGAGCTATACTAACCATGTTTGAAAAAGTCATAGTTTCATTGCTGACTACACTATCGTTGGGATTGATTCAATATCAAGTACAAATGAGTGTACCCATAGCATTCCTTTTCAAGCTTGAATTGTTCCTAATGATTTGTTATGTACTTCAATATATCCTTTTCCATCTGCCTTGTAATGTGTTCCAGTTATATGGACACCTCTACTTCTTACTACTGAAGACTATGTCCTTCTGTGTTACACCATGCATTAAACTATCATTTTTTATTTGAACCCTGAAATGGAGATCTACTCAGCTGCTCAACATGTAGTGTCAACTGTTACTAATAGTGGCCTTAGTCACATCATTTTCAAAATTTTGAACATGAGCCTCTAGGAGCCAAACCCTCCAACCCTTCAAAAGATATGTTTTTCTCCAAAAAAAAAAAATATGGCTAATCATGTAGTAAGAACTGACTATATAGAAATAAGACTAAGGTGTGCTGCTACTATCATGTTCTATCTTTATGGAGCTTTTAAGTTCTTAGTACGCCAGACTATGTTCTTATGTGCCACAGCACACCTTGCTTGGAATTATATTTATTTATTGTCGTTATATTTATTCATTCCCGAAACAAAATTTCATGACACAGAGGCTAGTACTACTGCTTTTGCCTATACCCTTCCTACAGTGAAGAATCGTACTTTTATTTTATTCACATGTTGTCTGCATGAGATGACTGCTCGCTGGTATGCCCAGTACTGTGAACAAGCATCCACCCAAGCCCTTACCCTTTTGATTTCCTTTTGAGTAACCTCACAGGTCAGGCACACAGAACCTACTTTTTCCACCTTAGGCCTCGTTTAGTTCCCCAACTCGGGGGTGGCCGATTTGCACAGTGCCACCCCCGAGCACTGTTCATCATTTTGTTTTTTAGTGCAAAAAATTGTCCAAATCTTGATTAATTAGTCTCAAAATGTTCGTCTCGCAAAGTACAATAAAACTGTGCAATTAGTTTTTGATTTCATCTACATTTAGTATTCCATACATATGTAAACATTTTGATGTGATGGGGAATAGGAATTCTGCATAGTGGAATTTGGGGGTAAATTTTGGGATCTAAACAAGGCCTTAATATGTAAGAGACTTCTAATTCATATGTGCATTTGCGAAGTTTGGGAGGACATGCTGAATAAGTTTCATCAATCTATTCATGCAAACAAGAATCATGGTACTATGATTATTTCCCATCCTCGAGGATGGAATGCCCTTAATCTATAATCTTCTTGGACGACTTGAGTCAGCTGCATGCTAATGTTGTTAATATAAATACTTTCTAGTCATTATTTGTTCGTCATAAGGCAAGTGTTAGATGTGGCAGTGTCCTCGACTGCTTATTCCTTTTTAATAGATTCTAGTGTTTCATGATACAAGCTGAATGTCATCAACCTGCTACTCACTGTATATAAGTTTTAGCTTACAGTGTTCTGGTATATTTCAAGGGTTGCCTGCATGGTGAACACAGAAAATAAATGGTCAGCATATCCAGTAAATAGTTGTTGAATTATACAACCTATGCTCATCTCAATGTAGTCAAATTATATGGGACATGTAGAATCAAACTAAAAATACTTAATTATGCAGTTCTTTGAATCCCATCCTAAGGTTGGGCATAGGCATCTGCTGCTATGCATACATAAAGCTACACACATAAATAGGTTCATTGGACTACTAATGCAGTCTTTCCTGACAACATATTATCTCCTGTAGACTGCTATGTTCACCATTTCCATCATTACAATAAGACATTGCTCACTGGTCACTATTCCATCATAACTTTTTATAATCTCTAATATAATTATATCCATAATAGTCTTTAGGATGCCATTACTTTTTCACACAACTAATTCAGTTCAACAAATGCTTCTCTTATTTCCTCGGAGTGTCTACCAGCAACTACTATTGAAGAAGTCATTTATAGTGCAATCCACACAAACAGAGAATTTTTTTATTGGCTAAATGCTACAAATGGAACTCCTGGCGTATTTCGTGTTACCACTAAAGGAATACTTCATGAGGTACGATTGCATCTTACAGTTTTTTAAATATAAATCTTCAATGGCAGTTCTTACATGGGTCAAGTTCAAAGTGTTCTAAACAGTTGTGGACCCTGGTTGGGAGCCCGTACACTTGAGTTCTACTTCAATCTTCCAGTAGCATCAGCAAGAGTTAAAAACATGGTACATTTCATTTTGAGTTCTGCTTCAGCCTTCCAGTAGCATCAGGAAGAGTTAAAAATATGGTAGTAACATATCATTTTTGTTTCAAACTTGAAGCAATGTCTAATTTGTGACAAGAGCTCAGAACATCACTTAATACCCTATCCAAATTTAGATCTTAGTACCATATCCTAATCTAAATTCACATTTTTTTAATTTTTTATGTAAAGAAGGCCTTTTTTGTTTGGACTTATGAAACATATTGTCAAGAATATACTCTTTTTATCTCCTAAAGATCTGGAAATTGATAGACACTAAGTACGAACTGTGGAGTTGACATGTGGAGTTATCTTTACTGACAGTAAACAAATCCCCTCTGTATGTGGTGATTTCTGGCCAGTCCATTGATGCCACTACCTACACAGTTTCAACTAATGTTTAAAGTTAGCAACATGATAACTTATTTTTGCATAATTTACATTGCACTGATAAGCCCAAGGGTGACTGTCAGCAGAGCTGGTACACTGTGCTAAAGATTACAAGCACCTGATAAGCCCGTCAAAGTTGAGAAGCTAGAGAGTGCAGTATGACTAGATCTTCTTCTCTAACACGATGATTGAGCTGTGCAAAGCAAACCAGATTATAAACCATTAAATATATTAGATCAGTAAAGGAGAATGGAGATTATTTCGCTAAGAAAAGTTTTCAAATTGTGGACATGGTTAGTTAATCCTATGTTTTCGAACTATGGCTTAAAGGCTTTGAGTTTTACCGTCACTAGATTTCAGATTCATAGATTAATTCCTTTGTACTTAGCATTTCAGTACATGTATATTTGAAATTTTAATAAATAAAACAATTGATAAAATTAGTGAAATACACATTCTGTTGTGCTAAGAGATGAAGATGGGGATAGACATCACAAGTTAGATGACAAAATATATGTACCAGGACTGCAACTGCAAGTACATTATGCTATGTGTTACATAACTGATGTGCTGAAAATTCAATTCCTCGAATCACATAATGTTATATCCTAGATGATCGAAAATTGATGCGAAAGCTTCAGAGATATGTTGATACCTACCTCGACCGCCTGTTCATCTTCATCCTCTCCCAAGCCACCGACCACCACCCTGCCATGGACCCACCCACCCACTCACCACCCCGCTGCAATCTTGTCCAACTCCGGTGAACCTCCCGGCCCGACCTGATCCAACTCCGGTTCGAGCGGGGCAAGGACATGACAGGCGGGGCCCGCATGGCAGTGGCTGGCCGTGGGGAGAGATTTCAGCGGGGCCGGCCTTCGGCCTGGTGGGCTGCCCTGCTGGGCCGGTTGATCCAATTGGGCCACGGAAAAAAGAAAAGAAGAAGAAGAAGCAGGGGAAGGTAAGACAGGCCGTGCCGGTTTCTAGAAGGAGAAAAAGAAAAGAAAGATAGGCAGCAGGCTAGGCCGGGGTCATGGGCCAAAATGGCGGTTTGCCATTTAGTGTTTATTCTTTTCCTTTTTATTTTTATGTCATGACTCAAATCCAACAACGCTTAAAATCGAACAAAATAGAAGCGGGCTAACAATGCCCTTAACGAGGATACGGCGCGGAAGATCTTCAGGCAGCGCTGCAGGGGACCCCAGGACGGCGCTGGTCGTCCATGCGATTCCGTGCGGCGCTGGAGAGGGCCAGAGGACGACGCTGGCCATCGACGCAGGGTCCGCCGTCCACCGCTGGTGCTGTGCATGAAAGCGGTGATGGGCAACGGCTTTCATCCGTTGGCCATCGACACATGGGTCTACCACCTCGAGCGAATGCAACGGGTGGCGCGAGACAGGCGACCGAGCTACGCCAAGACAGGGCGGCCACCGGCGGTGCAACCTTGAGCTTAAGCAAATGTTTGTAATAGTAAAAGCAAATGTTTATAATTTATTTCATATGAAGATATTTATGTGCTTTATAATGGGACAAAAAAATGTCGAGATTTTATTTTAAATTTGCTATAGACATTGTTGTACTATTACAAACATTTGCTTATGTCATCATCGTAAAATAAATTATAGCTTTTAAAAAGTTTACTAGCAAAAGTGCCCGTGTTATCCGCTTTTAACTTATATAGCCTTAAAATGGGGAAAAAATAACTTTGTCAAGCTACCAAAGGCGGAAGGACCTCATGCGTGGTGGAGTATGCATGTCGTCGGGGCCGTGTGGCGACCGCATCTTGGGTCCATCCGCACGCGGTCGAGGACGTCGCCGTGCACAGTGCCATGGTGTCGATCCACGAGCAGTTCGAACACGCCTTCGTGATGGGCACCGTGCTACTGCTCCCCTCCCTACCTGAGGCATCCGGCTTCGTCATTATGTTGGTCACCATGCGAGTGCCTCCTGCTCCGTCCTTGGAGCGGTGCTGATCTCCTGCTAGAGTGGCAAGCGACGATAACGGTGTCCACAGCGCCATTGACACTCGGCACCATGCGAGGTTGGACGAGAAGCAAGGCATAGAGGTGAGGAGTGGGGACGGGTCGGCCCTCGGCCGCCAAGGCCATGGGCTTCGACGTTGATGGCAGCACAATAAGGCTAGCCATTGGTCGGCCGCCAAGGCCATGGGCTTCGACGTTGATGGCAGCAAAATAAGGCTAGGTCCGCGCACAATGGTAACAGAATAAGGCGAGGTCGAGACCGCGCACAGTTGTTCAGGCGGTGGCGGTGGCTGTGGACGTCGAGGTGGCGGGTAGTGTTGTCACGCTGAGGCGCGGCGACTGTGCTTTTTGGAAGAAGCTGGAAAAAAGAGAATAAATCATTGGAGGATAAAGGGCTGCTGGAATACCGAGATATACTACATCAAGCCGAGCGAAAAAATAAAAAGGAACATAATCGCTAAAAAGAACGAGATTGATCAAGATACGTACATGAAAAAAAAAAAAAAAAAAGGCCTCATGGGCTTGCATACTGTACCAGGTCTCGCCTCTCGCGTGCTTAGCCGTTTCCTTCTAACGGGCAGGACAAGTCCTTTACGTACTCTAATATGTTTTTTTTTCTTTTTGCCTCTTTATAGATAGGTATATAGGTATATAGAATAAAGCATCCTAGACAAAAAAAAAAAGGCTGAAAATTTAGCAATTTTTTAAATAAAAATAGGTATATAGAGCGACACCAATACGGACACGGATAGGTGAAAGAAAAAAGGTGGACTGAAATTTTGCCAATTTATTATTAGGTATAGATATAAATTATATAAAAGAAAAAACAATATGTACCATTCTTATCGTCGTTTTTTATGAATGTTTGATAATCTTTCTTCTCCCGTTGCAACGCACGGGCATATTTGCTAGTTGATTATATAAATAAACATATTCATTCATTTGTATGGGTTGTTTTAAATAACCAATACATAAATCCAATAAAAATCCGAATCACAATATTTATAGTAATGCAATGCTCAACTACATGAGATTAGAGATGGATCTACTTGGTACTCTAGGGGTTTCCTACATGACAAGCACCATACAAGGGTTTGTTTTTGAAAATTTTTTGTAGCTGCTAATTTTGTGTTAGGTAATTTTAGGGTTGTTACAGCCGCCGTTGCGTCGTGGTGAGTCCGCGACGCATCGTCGCGCTGCAGCGCCGGCGGTGCAGGGGCACAACGAAGCTGACGGCAGTGACTTGGCATGGAATCGGCGGCGAGGTGGACGCGCTTGGGCAGCGAAGAGGCCGCGGCGAGGACAACGCGGCGTCGACGATCCTTCGCACGCCGGCCGGTGCTCGACGAGAAACTTCGGGAGGCGCTGCTGCTCCTGCGCATTCACAGCGTCTGTGGGGACGCGCGGCAGCGGAGGCAGTGAGGATGAGGAGGAGCTACGGTGGGGCAGGAGGCGGCTTGGGGGCGCATCGCAATATACGCGGTGAGGATGAGGAGGACCTTCGACGGGGTGGGTGGCGGCGTTGGGTCGAGCGGCAGTGGTGAGGGGCTGTGGCGCGACGGGATAGAGGTGAGACAAAGCTAGGAAGGTAACCCACTCCTCCTTTGGCTAGCTCAATCGCTTAATCCGGCCCGACTCAAAAAAAATGGCCACCGCCATCGTTTTTCTGGGGCCTGGTCTAAGCTGCTTTAAGAACCATGCAGCACAGGCTCCGAGATGGGCCACCCAACACCAAACATGAGCAGCTGCAGCGGGGGGCTCGGGCCACCCTTCCGGCCCGCTGCCAAACACCCCCGTATTGTTTTCAATAAGTGGAGACTTATATAAGATAAAGTGTGCGGCTGGTCGGTGCTGGCCGTGTTGCTGCTGACGTGGCGCCACGCGGCGTGTGCTGTTTGTTGGCTCAGTCCACCACCCTGGGCAAAGACACGCTGACGCTAGCGTCGTGGACTGCGTCCATGGTATTGTAGACCGGGTGTATACCGGTTCAACTGGTGATATTAACTAGTATAGTGCCCGTACTAACAAGAAGCTAAATTTGCAGGTATCAACTACTAATAAGCGGTAGTCTGCCCATTGAATCATCAGAAAACTTCAGTGGTACCAATAATCTGGGGCTATTCAAATTGCAAATTGTTTAAGGAGAAAAAATAAGGCATCAGCTGCCAGATTGGGAACTGCCGAAAAAGAAATAAAGCAGCACACAGATCCAAAAGAATTTGGAAACTTCAAACATAGAATAACAAAATTTACCTGTAAAATTGACAGTATGAGCCACTGTAGTTTGCGTGGAAAAGTTTAGGGCTGCAGACGTAGGTTTGTTCAGACCAACACCATCTTCAAGCACAACAGTATCTTCTTCATCCATGGTCTTCGGATAATACTGGATTTGTTCCACCTCACATTTACTTACAGAAGGACCTCTCATCAAAAGCAGGTACACACACCCAACATCTCTAACTCCCTACTATAATCTAGTAGTGCTAGTATCATCAGCTCACCCACCACCACAAAGGTCAGCAGGGGGCAGGGATGGGAAACCAAGAAAAGAGGTGGCTAGACAAGCGTGGAGTTTGGAGGGGTGATGCCCATCATCTTGTAATACGCCTTCTCCGCCTCTGCCATCCTTGTCTGGAACATGCCCCATTCCTTTCTGCACCGTGCCCTCACCTAAACGACAGATCATAAATAAACTGTCAATCATAAGCTCCCATGATAATAAGATGACAACTGCTCAGAAATATAAGCAACTTCCTTCCTGAAAAGCACTATACAACAAGTTTTCAGGCAATAAACGTACCCCTTCCCATGGCGCTCTTCCGTTTTCTGACTGCCCCTGCAAGGTTTTTATATATACCAATTATGATGGCAGGAAAATGGTAAAAATCCATAGTTCATATAGTCAAATTAAAGAATAAAAAGCATAATATTTCTCCTTACCTGGTTCCCCAGAGAAGGAACCACTTGGTGAACTATCCACTGTGAATCAACAACTCCAATCTTTTCATGAGCAGGCTGTTGTGAACAACGTCATGGGCATTCAGTGCATATATTCAGAAATAGCAGTCCAATAGAATGGTATAAAACTCTCCCAAACAATACATACCTCCACACATTTCCTGAGAGCAAAATCTAAGCCCCAACCATGAACCAAGTCATTCTGCGTCCAAAGCAATACCGAACAATTATGTAAAGGAAGGATCAAAGGTAGACACACAAGGGGAGTATGACAGACAAACCTGAATCATATGCCACACGCATCTCCATGCATCTCTTGAGAAGACTGGAGCCATTATTTCAACAAAACTGATATAAAACATAGATAAGTTAACTCTATATGTAGATCATGAACAGACTGATGATAGTAATATTATGGGAACTAGTAAGTATTATGGGAGGAGGAAAAACTCAGCAAGAGGGCAATAACTACGTACGCAGCACAAGGTGGAAGATGAGGGTCAGAGCACCAGCCAGGCCTCTCCTCTGTATCCCTATAACAGAAATGATGCAAAATTAAAACACGAGAGCTCGGCAGAAAAATAAAAGTAGTACTCTTTTTCAGATAAGAATTACACTCACTTGTGAACCTCACTGTCACCTCTTCTTTTGGTCATCTGCCATGTTAAACCCTGATCAGGCTCTAATCCAGGTTGAGAGATGGCCAAATTATGCTTCTTAACAAGTTTGATGTACCTGTAACCCCAACATAATCAATAATATGTAAAGACTCAATGTTGAATAGCATTGAAAGGAAGTGCGGAGAATGAAAACATACTCCTCTGCATTAAAATGCTCAACCCCAAGGTCCTCATCCCAGATGAATATGTACTCATAAGCTGCCACAATATCAGGATGTAGGAATCTCTTGGCATACCACCTAGCGTTGTGTGCGCAAACAAAACTTTTAGCACAAGATCATTTCAAATTAAGCAACTGAACTACGAGAGTAGAATAGAGCACAAATCCAACTCACCATTTAGTTTGTTTCCTGACACTGATATGGATAGCTCGCTGGGACCACTCAAATTCATCCCACTCAGTCACCCGACCATCATAATGGAATAACAGAATAGCAAAGTTGTTAGAAAACTGCAGCACCAAAAACAAAACAATCAGGAAGCTGAGTTAAACAAAATGCCATAAATGGATCTGAAAGTTCATTATCATCAAAACCAGGGAAAGGCATTATTTTCATTTTCAGCTCACTGATCCTATTATCAAAAGTACCTTCTTCACAACTCTGTTTATATTTTCTTTCTGCTCACCCCCAACAGTAAAGGTAACAAGGTACTTTGGTTTGAAAGGCAGGTCCTGTACATTCAAGATCAAATATCAGCATAGAACGTTGCAAGCAACAAAATGCAGAAACAGTGCAAAACTTTTTATTTTTCAGTTACAATTATTTGTGAATCCAACCAAGAAATAGAGAACTTCAGCTAAGTATATGCTCGTAGGCACATGTCAGATGAAGTACAAGACAGAAAATTCTGAAATGTGAAGAAAACAAAGAAAGAACAAGCATGAGAAGGAGCATGTGTCAAGAGAAGTATCAAAGAGTTTGAAATAAGGTTTCCAGTATAGTTCCCAACATGTCCAGCTATACTAAATATATCAAATGCACTTGGAGAAGATTGAAGGGATGGTGGTGCACAAGAAAATATACCTCACTTGGATCTCCCCATAACCTGCGCAAATGGAAGTCAGACTCCGAAACAACGATACCAGGTGCTAATCCCTCTGCACCCTTGGGGTTCGTTGGGACATAAATCTACAGATCATCAAAGAAAAAACTCTATCAGACAAACTAAAATACATATATCAGGATGGTTTATTCATTATTTATAAGTATATATTAAATGGATGTCATTCAAATAGCCTAGTACTCTGCAACTAAGCTAAGTCGTGTAACCGAGTAATACAACTAACCTTTAAGGTACTGTTTGAAGATGATTGGGTACCGTTTCCCCTTGCATTTCTGGCAGAAGTCCAAGCATGATTGAGTATAGCCTGGGTTGTGAGTCCAGAGTTTTTGTCTTCAATGTATGAAACAAAGCTAGCTGGAAAGTGAAGCTGGTGTATTCGAAAGACATAAGTAATTACTCCATTAGTTGAGGTATAGCAGTTATGGTGGACACTGTTATCGTTAATACCTTTGTTATGCTGACTGAAGGGAATGAAATTCCAATGAGAAAGCCAAGAACTGCTCCAATAATTGTTACCATAACAAGCCTCATGCTTCCATTTGGGAATCTGAGCACGCTGTGAGCCGAGCATCAACAAGGCAGGACGTATTAGCAGGCAACGTTGCCATCTAGAAGTCAATGGCTCGAGTAGAGACAAGCATGTAGGTACACATACAAACCTGCGACCAAGAGCTGCGAGCTTCGCCATGCTCTAGCACAAGGGTGCAGCAGCTAGAGGAGCGATACGGTTGCGAGCGCCAAATGCTACGCATCATATGGCGAAGATATCATAATGGCAGCAGCTTTATTATGCAGACAGAAAGGAAGCCTGCAGGAAACGCAGAGAGTAGCAATCCATAGTCAGAATACTCCAACCCAAATATGCTTCGTGCATTTTCATAGCATTATGAGCTACTAACAAGTAACCAGAACAGTTGGACTGCATCTAAAAGTATGAGCAATGCGCAAGAAGTAGGCACTTTCTCCTCGGTTTGCCCAAGTAATCCGAATACTGAGAGTGTACTACAAGATTTTGTGCCACAGAACAAACTGCCGCAGGCCAATTTCAGTTTCCCTTGTGGTCAAACGCAGACAAGAGCTAATTAATTCCCTCCACGGAATTACATTACTATATACTCCCACAAGTACAGAGTAGAAAGCAGAGCTGAATTAACTAGCTCCCTCTGTTTATTACAGGACGCAAAATAGCAGCTGTCAAATCGGAAACCGAAAGCCCCATCCCCATTCACCTGGAATCCCAATCCCATGAAGATGAACCCCCCTGCCTTCCCTGCGGTGGGCTGTAGCGAGTAGCAACGCTCCTCCGTGCATCCCAAATCCCAATCCAAGCGCAACCAACTCTCCCCACCTAACCGCCGCTTGGAAAGCAAATTATTTTTACGTTTCTTGTATCCGAAGGGGAAAAAAACGCGGAAAGCGGGCAGGATTATATAGTATACTACAAGTGGAGTATCTAATACTGCGGCGAATCGGACGAAATCACCCGCTTGGGCGGAATCAAAGAAAAAGGCGGAGGCTTTTTGGCAGGGAAGGGAAGGAAGCACAAGCACACCTGGTCCGTCCTCCGTCCGCGCGGGCTGGCGGACGGAGCTGAATCCCGCGGCGGTGCTTGTATGTACGCTGCGATTCCGACGGAGGGGAAGCGCCGGAGCGAGGCGGGCGGGCCGGCGGGCGACGCGCCACCAGCCGTGCCCCTGGCCGTGGGTACGGCCAGCGGCGGCGTAGGAGACGGGGCGAGGAGCGGAGCGCGTGGGCAGGGAGCGCAGGGGAGGCAGGCGCGCGCGTATATATGCGTGCGTGAGGCGGAACGGAGGGTGGGCAGGGCGGGAGGCGTGCGCTGCGCTGCAAACTTGCAAGGGATGGATGCGTGGATCGAGCGAGCTCCGCTGGAGAGGGGAAAGCTGGAGGCGACAGCGAACTTGGGAGGGGGAAGGGAAGAGGGACGCCACCGACCTGACCCAACAAACCTGGGCCATCGGATCCTGCCTGGACCCCACGTACTCTTCTCGTTCTGGGCCTTTGGACAGCTCGGTCGGTGATCATCCATACCAACGTTCCAAACGTTTTTCAGTTTTTTTATATGTATAAAATAATTTCTTTCTGTTTTAGCTATTATTATTATCCCATAAAAGAAGCTGAGCAAGAAATTGGCAGTGCTTGCAGTAACAAAGGCATATCCTTTCTCATCGATGAAATGTTTTTTTCGAAAACCAAAATTATGTTCACATCAAAAATCGATTGGGCCGGGCGTCAACAATGTGGCTTTTTTTTCCACACAAGCACCCTGGAGAAAGCCACAGCTATTTATTGTATGATAAGGACAATGTGAAAAAGTATTATGTACTTGACGAATTCAGTCAACGCTCAACGGAATCCCGTACGGCCGGGCACATGCAAAGTCTTTCTGGCCGGGTTTATAAAAAACGAGACCTGGTGGGGGTTAATATATCATCTTCTATCATCTATTGTATTTATCTATCTTACTATAAAAGAGCGAAGAAATTGAGCAAGACATCTTACTCTTCCTATCTAACAGCCGTTGGATCAACATGACGTGCAATATGAGCCCTCCGTCGTCAAGATCTTACTCTTTCCTGTTAATAACCGCTAGATCCATACATGTCGTGTGCACTTCATTGTCCGATCTCATGTGTACACATTGGAAACCCTCTGTACCTCATACACGAATCCATCTCGGTCACGTGTATAACTTGTATTATTTTTGTAGTACCATATTTTGAATTAACAACAGCTGCAACGTGGAGGTGAAAATAAACGAAGGCACACAATAGCACAATTTACACGTCAGGGACAAACAATTAATCCCTTAAATTTATGGGGGAAAATAAAAGTCTAAACATGAAACATGTTTGTGTATAGTTAAGAAATGATGGAAAAATGATCATGTCTATGTGCTCCATCATTTTCTTTATTTGGCTAAAAGGGAAAAAAAATGATGTGGTTTACGAGGCAAAAGAAAAGAAAAAAATAAAGATATTTTTGGTTTAGATAGACAAGTTCAATAAAATAATACTACATTATTTATAATTAACATGATCAAATCGATGAAGCACTTGGCAGCCTTTATTGTATATCGACAATTCAAATTAAAGACTTTCATTGCATTTTAAATATTTTAAAAAAACACGTGCGTGAAATTATTTAAATTCTCCACCAGGACATGACGAGCAGACCCGTAAACTTGTAAACGTTTAAATATTTTAAAAAAACACGTGCGTGAAATTATTTAAATTCTCCACCAGGACATGACGAGCGGACCCGTAAACTTGTAAATGTTTATGTGTGTTTCTCTCTTTAGATGCTTTGGGACGAGTTTTTTTTTTTTTTTCACCGTGTGTCGTCGTCCTCGTGCGCACCCGAACGGGGTCAGGCCGTCGGCAGCGGTCACGCCGACCGTGGCGGCAAGGATGATGGAGGTGTCAGACTGTCAGGAGCGTCGTTGGATGGTCCTTGGAGATCGATCAGATGCATATCCTAGATGGGCAGGCAAGGCTATGCGATGCAGGTGTGTTAAATAAACAACGACCTCCATATAGTTCGTGCACTTGCGGAGAGCAGGGAGATGGCCTAGAAGCTCTCGCACAGGAGGATCGGAGCTAGACAGATCCAGCATGCACTCGACCATCTCATCCACAACTTTCATATTGGAAAGCTCAGCTACGTACGTACAGTCCTGTCCATCTTCTTTCTTTTTCCATGTCCCTCGATGCAGATATGCTACAAGACGTGTATCTCTCTTTAGTCTTTACTCAATCTCATAGCAATACAGACCAACATCTATATTCTTTGCTGCACTGCAAAACGTGCTCCACAAGGCCATCCTCGTCGAGTCGAGGCGCCCAAACTAAAGTAGTACATGCCCACTAGAGCCAAGACATCATGCTCACCAGAGAGCCAAGACATCATTCAACTATGCGTGCTATTTGACATGTTTCTAATCTGACAAGCTTGCATGCTCACTTGTTGAAGCATGTGCATGATCCTTCCTTCCAGGTCTTTGTGTTACTATAATACTGGAGTCATCAAATTCGGAGCTGACGAGGACTACTACACTCTATTTTTCCTCATCCTGCGTCCAAGTTGTTGCCCTCAGATAAGTGTTCCTCGCTGCCGCTCTACCTTTCACATCCTGCACTCTATCTTCACATACAAAGTACATGGCACTCGCTCTCACTGTCATGAGAGACAAGACGTTGAAGCAATATATACACGACATTAAAATAGCCTCTCACCCTAATAACGTTCTGCGGCTTATAGTATTCAACTATATTAATCATCAGATAGGATAAATAGGTTTCAAGGTGAAAAAAAAATAATTCTATGAAAATTGTGCATTATATCAGTGGCCACCGATTTGAGTTTCTTCTTGAGTCTCAAATGCGCAATATTTTCAATAAGCCAATCGGAGTTTATGTTCGTAAGATATAATATTAGTACAACTTTTTCTGATCATAGATATGTTGTTCATTTTTATTTGTAAAGTATGATATAAAAATAGATATATCAATAATTGTTATATTTCTAAAATAGTGTTGTCAAGAGGTGTTCCATGCAAGAGTACATGAAGTTTATAGCCAAAATAAAGATATACTATATACCGAGGACAAAAACTATTGTGTACATGAATTTTTTTATAGTTGTGACAAAGGTATGTTAAATTAATTATTTAATTTATTATCTTATTCGAATCATGTATATTCATGTCATAATTTACTTCTGCTAATTATGCCATATAAATATGAACAATGCAAAGGAACTTCTTTTCATAGAACCTTAAATTCCAGTTATCTCCATTATTTAGTTAATATAAATCACTCAACTCATCAAATTAATAAATCATAAAATTGTTCCCGATTATATCAGTTACTTTGTATAGGAAACATATATATCTCTTTCATTTTAATAATACTATTGTTTTTAATAATATGTGTGCCTATTGTAACTTGTACACATCTTTTAGGCATGCACATGTCTAATAATAACTTTAGCTAAATGATATGGAATACTACTCTAATGCCACAACATTCATACAATATAAAAATTAAAGAAGGATTAAAAAATAAAAATGTTAAAAATACAAATGCTTCAAAAAATTCCCATATATAAAAATAAAGATGAAAAAAGAATTAAGAAAAACAATACTCATACGTGTATAAATGGTTTAAAAAACTTAAAAATACTAGAATAAAATGAAAATGGAATCATAAATTACTTGGTTTAAAAACCTGAAAATAAAGTTGTGTTTAGTTTCCCACAGAATGTCAAATGTCAACTCTTTTGGAATGATGAAATGAAAAATGTCAAAAATTTCAGGGGTTGTTTAGTTCCATCTGAAATGCATGGTGGTGTTTTTGCACCCCCCCCCAAAACATTTTTTTTGCCAACCTTTCATTTCTAGGGTGCCAAATCCAAATGCAAAAGGCCAACTTTGTACTACAACTTCCGGGGTTGTTTAGTTCCATTATGCAAATAATGAGTCAAAATACCTTTTTTTTTTTTGCATGAATGGGGATCTAAACAAGCAAGCTAAAAACGACAAATATCTAAATATATTCTAGGCACGTGAGTGTCGTACGTGCATGGTTACTAGTATATACAAACTAGCAAATTTATTCGAATGTTGTAACCGAATAAATATTATTTTTAAAAAGATATTATCATATATAAACCACTTTAGTAAAAATACAAATCATAAATTATTGGATTGATATTATGTAAAAGGGGATCATCCATGACTCATAGTTGTATATGTTGTTACTTATTAACTAATAAATCAAAGCATTATCATAGCATCATTATTCAGCTAATGCATTATGTTAGGCAAGAGGCTTAAGCGTTTCTATCCTCGCTTTTTAAGATAAATCGTGATTTTAGCCCTTCTTTTAATCTTTGCCATTTTTACTCATGCTATTTCAAAACGAAGGGAGAGTCTACTACTGGTCTGAATTTCGTAAGTTCAGGGGCAAAGTCTAATGTATATAAGCTCGACGGGTTCTCTCTCTAATTTTTCTCTCTAGGTGAGAGAGCGATCTTGCCCCCGGCGGCGGCCACGTTGGCCCCACCCTCCCTCCAATTCCCCACCGTCAGCAGCCAACGCGTCCTCCTCGTCCACCATAGCGCCTGCCAGTGGGTGATCTAGGTTCCCCCCCTTGGTTTCGAATGGAGGAGGGGTCCCCTTCACATCAGGCCTCAGCAGATCTGGATGGGGATGCCCTGCCACCGCCAAAGGAGTTCTTCGTCGACTCGCCGGGGCAACTCCATGAGGTCCTCACCTGTGGTCCTGTTGAGCGTCTTGCTCTCAGTGACTCGAAGGACAAGTCTGACCCCGAGCCGTCACCGTCGCCGGTGCCAGCTGGAAAGGGGAATATGGTGGCGGAGCCGAGCCGCAAGCGTTAGAGGGCACGTCGTTACCGGCACAAACGACGCCTAGAGGGGTTCATCCCGATGGGCTCACTGGTCGTCGTAGTCTAGCCCGACCCGTCGTCCCTCTTCTCCAGTGGCCCATCCCCGCCGCGCGGATGACAAAGATTTTTCAAAAAATAAAAAAAAATAAAACATTTCTTTTCCGATTGCCCAAGTGGCAGCAATCAGCAAAGATTTTTCAAAGAAATAATAACGAACACATTTCTTTGTCGAGTGACCAAGTGGCAGCACTCGGCAAAGATTTTTCCAAAAAAAATAAAAACATTTCTCTACCAAGTGCCACCAGAGACGACACTCGGCAAAGACTTTGTCCATGGCTTCGGCGCCGTGACGGCTGCTTTTCTTTGCCGAGTGCCCTTTGCCGTCTAAAATTTCACCGAGAACTCTTTGTCAAGGGCCGCACTCGGCAAAGCCTTTGCCAATGGTATATGGGCCTTTTGTTGAGGGCTTGAGGCCCTCGGTAAAGAGGGTGTCTCTAGTAGTGACCGTCCTGTTTTTTCATCCCATTCACCAGATCTGTTCATTGGACCTTTTGCAGGTTAGCAGCTTCTTTTCTTTTTTCCAAGCATTCTCTTTCTCCTGTTTTATTTTCTTTGAGACAAATTTTCTCCTGGTAACCTATGCTTGCCAGGGGACTGATGCTCTCCTTTGCCTCCTTCCTCCTCCTGAATTTTGTGGAAAGTAGCACAATTTAAGAAGCTATTTGTACTTAAAATGAAATAATATAAATCTACAAGAAAATATGTCTTAGTTTCGGTTTTATATCTGAGTTTCATCCCCTCTATATCTGTTTGCTTGTGTGAGACAAAGTCTATGTGTTAGAGCGTGGTCCCAAAAGATCTCTACATCTGCCAGTTTGCATTATTGAACTGCAGCTTGATTTTTGTTTTGTTCACTCTTCAGGAATTGTCTTGCTAGATTGCCACTTTACATAGTTCCTTATTAGCATTTGTTGCAGTGCAGGATGTATGATTCTTAAAGGTTTGTTAGCTTCTGGAATTTTAAAGCTCATAGCTCAACCTAAAATGGTATGCTTACGTTTCTTGTACCAATACTCCTAGTTTTTTCTTGGTGTTCATCGTAATATTTTGTGCTTACCTGTGAATAAATTAAATTGCACATGTGCTAAGTGATTGGTGCTTTAAAATATCAGGTTTCAGTTAGGAGTTTGGGACTGCCCATGCTTTCAATACTCCTTTATAAACAAAAATTGGACAGGTGGGAAAGCTGCAGCCCGCCAAACTTTATATATCAGCACAATACCTCCCAAATAATTTGCACGTACAGACCACATTTTATACTTTGCCAAATTTAGCAATCAACAGGCCGAAGCCCAGCAAACTGAGTTCAGATTTAATTTGCTTGGCTCATTGAATGGTTGAGCGTTTTTGCCAACTTTATAGGATCTGATTCAACGGCTGCTGCAGCGCGCCAAACGCCAAAGCTAACGTACTGGAATTCAGCCCGCGCCCGCCCAACTTTAGAGGATCGGATCTCCTTGCTTCTCTCTCCCTTCAAATTCAAATTTGCATTGCCTAACGTTGATTGATTCCACCGTCCCCGCCCGCCTCCTCTCCTTCCTTCCTTCCCCTATAAAGCCTTGCCGTGCCAATTCCAATCCCATCCCTCGTCTCCTACGGCCCAAAGAACCATGGCGCCGAAGAACCTCGCCCCTGCCGAGGAGGAGGTGATTGGGGACTACGAGCGCGAGAGAGCCGCAAGGATCAGGGAGAACAAGGAACGGATGCAGAAGCTCGGCATCCTCAACCTCGCGCAGACACTGAGTCAGTCCGCCGCTGCCTCCTCGAGTCGGTGTCGCCGGAAGAAGCCCGTGGAGCCGGGGTCCGCTTGCGGGCTGCCGCCGCCGCCTTCGCGGAGGTCCACCAGGTTCGGACCTAATGCTTCTGTCTCCCGCTGTGCATAGATGAAATTGTTATGTACGCACCTCTTCCTTTTCCTTATCAATGCATTCTGGGCGTGTGATAATGACTATCGAACCTGGTTGGGTTATTCCCTCTATCGTGTCCTGTACCAATGCAGGTTGTTAATTGGGATATAGGATATATGATCCTCGATTAAAGTTTTCGTTGGTTGATACATTCAGTGAATTATTTGAACTCTGGGAGGGTCTGTCATGGATGCTACAGCATGTAATACAGGATGCTCTATGCACGATTATTCTGGGGCCACTAGTACGTACTGTCATTTGTGTGTACTACTGTCCTGTGGGTTGTGATCTCGGCTTGTGTAAAAAGTTTCTATTTGTAGTCTCAATAGCAGCTGGTATAGGAGCCTCTATGTCTCTATTCAGAGTTTCGGCTGCACTAGGCTGCTTAGTAGGTGCTTTTAGACTATGTTAGAAGCATCAGTTGGGACTGTTAGAAGCTTTAGTTTGGAGTGGATGATTAGACACTGTTAGAAGCTTTCTTTAATTAGATGTCGCTAACTCATTGGGTATTTCATCACATTAGCAATTATCTTCTGCAAACCTTCTTTTTCGTTTTTTTAGATTGAAAAGCATGGAACCAGTTAGCTACCGTGAAGTTCAACCAACATGGAGGATAGAAGCCAAGAAAGAAATATACACTGAGGAACAAGAAGCCAAGGAAGAAATATACACTGAGGAACATGATAAGCTTTTGGGTACATGCAACACTCCTTGGACTCTCAAAGTTGATGGTTATGACAAAGGTGGAAAGTGCATCTTTGGTAGGGGCCAAATATGTCATCAGTGCTTGTAAGTTTCTATAGAATAACTATGTGGCAATTCTCTATATTTGAATTAGTTGCCTTTGCCATATTTTATATTTTTTTTTTTTGTTTGTTGAACGGTGAAACTAGTAACCTACTGTGTGATACTATTCCATAAAGAAAACTGCACATAACAATAACAACTTCAAAAACAGTAACCATAATGCATTTCCCAAATTTTGCTATGGGATAGATGGTGGCAGTGGGGGGGGGGGGGGGGGGTGTTTTGTAAATACAGTGACAATCTTTTGCTAGTGCACTAGTAAATATTTTTACTACCTCTTTTCTAATATGATGTAGTTTGTGTAGTCCACTGAAGTGTAGAAGCGAAGTTAAATATTTTCTGAAGGTTGTTTTTTTCTACATTGCTGTAAATGTCAAGATAACTTCCTTGTTCATTGTTTTTTACCGTATTAATTTTCTTCACCTTTGGCGTAATAGTATAATTCTTCCATGTTACAGAAATAAAACACTTCGTCATCATACAAGCTGCTGTAAATGCCAGAGAAAACGAGGGCAGCTCTGTGGAGATTGTTTGTACAGGAGGTGGGCATTTTCTTTATAGTGATAGTAATTTCTTATTACTTTGGTTAAATGTTGACCTGCTCTGCTTGACAAAATTAAGCATAGAATTATCAATCGTACATTTATGAGCTATGTCATCCGTCATTTTCACAATTAATGACTTTGCAACGAATTCCCTGCTCTGCATATAGCTTATACACTTGAAAACAAAAGAATAACTTTAGTTCTAGAAGTTTAGCATTTTTTAAATTTTTTGCACACTCTCTAGGATTTGGGTTGCAATATATAGAAAGTACTTAAAACTTACAAAATTTCATGAGAAATTTTCATTTACGTCTAAATATGAATTGAGCTCTGTTTTCTTTTAGCCATGCTATACTATACTATACTATACTTGACAATTAGTTTGTTTCTGGGTTGACACTTTGTAGCTGATGCAGGTATGGTGAGAATGTGTTAGAGGTTAAGAAGAATCCTAAGTGGACATGTCCAAGTTGCCGTGGCATATGTAATTGCGCTGCATGCAGAACTAAGAAAGGATGGTTGCCTACTGGTCATGTGTATAGCAAGGTATATTTAATAGCAATATTCCGTATTACCTTTGTGTGTGTGTGTGTGTGGGGTGATTGCTAACTGAAGCAGAATATGCTCTGTTTCTGAATCATGCGCCTCTTGTGGAGGTTCTATCAGCAAGGTGTGCCTAACCTACTTGGTTGTAGCTAGAGGCTATGTTATTGTAGTTAATTTATGTTAGAAAAAAACGAGGTAACAGACTGGATCCAATGTAGGTAGTATATTCATATATATTAGGATCTAATGTTGGTAGTTGCATATACCAATTTATCAATAACCCAACAATTTTCACAATCTGGCACGTCTTTCTTTATGCAGGTGGTTGCACTTGGGTATAAATCTGTAGCACATTTTTTAGTTGCAACACGTCGAGCATCATCAGTTAACTCAGAGGATTCAAGCTCAGTATGACATGCCACCTGATTTGGTTTCTTACATGTGTTCATTCAGACCGTGCACTGTGTTTTGCTTAATTATGTGTCTACCTTCAATATTTAATAGGTGGCCTCAACGGTTAAGGAGTGCTCCAACGTAGAAAAGGTTGCTCACATATCTGGCCAGTCGATGGATGAGCACAGTACTACAATCCCAGAAGAGTATGTCTGATCTTATTCATTATATTGGCTCTTGACTGTATTTCTGGTATGTCATCAGGAGTGCTCATTTTCAACTATAAACTAATTATATTTAGCTATTACACCATAGACGACATATCCCGCTTGCTAAGTCTGGAAAGAAACGGCCACGTGGCGCTGTACACTAAGATGCGTAGACAAAGGTACATGCCCCTTTTGTTGCCAACACGCTTCCCCGCTGAAAGAATAACTCCTGCTTAATGCCAGCTATTCTATCTTGTGTATATAGGTGCTCCGGGGTGTACCGTTCTTTTGCTTTCATGGGCCACCACTAGTAGTGATGATGAAGGAAGACTTCTGCCTCCTATTTTGATGGATCTTGGCACGTGTTTCATTCATTTGATGTTGCAGCATCGAAACCTTTGTTAACCCAGGCGTCAAGAACTTCCTGTTCTGCGCATTTCCACTTTTGCGGTTGTTCGCTCGGTTTCATTCCGAGCCAACAATTTGACCAACGACGTGTCAGGATATATTCCTTTTCTCTATTCCGTTCCCTTCGTTTAATTATTCTATGTCATTTCTTTTTCTTTAGTTCCACATCAGCTTTGAATATATTTCCACCCTTCCGTGATTGTTTATGTAGATATATTCAGTACATGCAGGTGTTTTTTAATCTTCTTGCTGGTCGAAATTTTCCCATTATATGCAGACAACTATTTTGAAAGACACACTGTTGCAGTGTTAAGTTGAAACTATATATGCACAAAGCTTGTTGAAATACACACTTCAGCAGTTTTAAGTTGAAACTACGCACAAAGCTATATTTCATTGCGTAGACCAAGGAAGCATGTATACATTAATTAGGATAAATATTTATTTTATATTATAAGCTTATCAAGCATAAAAAAATGTCCACACAAATGATATAATAATGACCTTTACACTTCATTTTAAGTTATACTAATCCTCATGATTACAAATTTTGCAAGTCGTTACCTCCAAAAAGTTTAAACAATTTGATTGGAACATTATATCATATGAACATTAGCAAATTAATTCCAAATATTATTTGTTTAATAAAAAATATTAATTAATATAATATTATAAATTCATCATCTTAAGTGCCATCATGCATGCTGAAACAATTGTTTATGCCATTGTAAGAACCAAGACCATAGCCTAGGACGTATAATATTCTTATGATAGAATAAAAATGAAAAAAATTAATAAGTGATGCAATAAGCAATGTTATTTCAAATTAACACATGATCGAAAGCTAAAAATTAAAATATGCATTCTAATGATATCACATAAAGTGGCAAGGGTGTATATACTTTAAGTTTATCTTGCTAAAAAATTAATTCCTAGAAATTATTACCCATGAAACTGCTTGAAGTAAAAAGATATATCCTAAAATTCTTACAAAAACCTAAAACACGTAGCCATCAAATTGGTAGGCTATAATCACTATAGTAAATAATAGTCATTATATGTGAACAATCAATAATAAGCTCAAAATTTGGAAAAATAATCAAAATTTAGGTTTATAGTCTTTTTTTAGATTAATTTTGGTTTATAGTCGTAAAAATATAGACTACACACTACAGCTAAGCCATCATAATTTAAATAAATGGTTTAACTAAATGTGTGTTGGAGATAAATAGATGTGTTATGTAAAGAAAACAAATTGATGCTTTGGAAGAAAAGTAGATACAAATCAATAATTGTTAGATTATTACTCAATATAGACCATAGATTACCTATTATAGCTATTAGTTTAGAATATTAGTGAAGAGAAAAAACTATTAATATAATTGGTTTTTCTTAGTTAATGTCTCCTAAGATTCTATCTCGCACGGGTTGATATAGCCCATACGCCTTGTGTACTACTAGTCAGTTATTTATCACATGTGTTAGTCCTATTTCTCTTGCTTATGTTGTCATCATTGTTGCTTGTATTGCAAGTGATAACACACCTTTTTTCTAATTATTTTACTAGCAAAAATACCAGTGCTTTGCGACGGGATACATAATTTATAGCAATGTTACTTATAGGATTTTTTTGCTTGAAATTTATTTAACTAAAATGTCATGTGTTTCAGTTTGTTTTCATATCAACTATGTTCTGCTCTAACTTGTATGAACATGGAAAGCTAAAGTGTCATTTGTTTCAATTCCCTTTCAAATTAATCGATCATGTTTTGTTTTAACGTGTACAAAAATGAAAATATTGGAGATTTATCCAATGATGTGTCATGTATTTCAATTCATCTTATATATCAATTAAATATGTAGGCCTAACTTCAAACCAAATACTTATTTTTAATAAAAACCTAAGACATAAAAAGTACCTCTTGGTCAAACGAAAAAACAAAACAATGCTAGACCAAGACAGCCTAGACGTAAATAACTTGAGAAAGCATGGTGATTTGAAAAGAGCCATAAATTTCTCTAATAGCTCCTCTCACACTCTCATAATGTGGACCCAAGGTCCATGATCTTCGTGAACCTAGATTTTGAACCACACTTGTGTCATGTTTCTTATCTGTTTCTTCTCTCCCTGTGTGCACTACCAGGCTATGGAGATTTCTCGGGCCGAAAACCATCATGAATGAACCAAAAACCCTCAGCAATAACATCCATGTCAGCCTGCCGGAATAGGACATCGGGAACTTCACGACATGAAAAACCAATGATTTCTGACGGTTGGCCAAAAGTAAACCTTTCATGTCAGCAGTTTCTGATGGCCGTTGCTTGACCAGTCAACATTATTTCCTATCGGTTTACCCGCCAGGAATTCGTGTCAGGAAAATGATCCAACAATTTACAGTTCACTTTCTATCGTATATCTGTCAGGACAAAATAATCACCGAGAGGGATTCAGTTTTTTACTCCTGTCGCTGAACCATCAGGAAACCACCTCAAACAAAATCACATATTTGTCTCTTGTCGCAAAATCGTCTGGAAAAAGTTTGTCAGGAATAAACAACTTGTTTTCTACCAGCACCAATATTTTTTATTCAAAAACAAAAAAATAACACAGGTAGCATATTGCATTGCAGGCATTCCAAAGATAAATTCAATTGCACGGTGCATTTTAGACTTGTTCATAAGTTCAACAACAATATTACATTGTAGACCTGTTCACAAGTTCAGATTCATACTAGTTGGTGAATCAACTACACAGCAAATCCAGATCCTACATAAAGACTTCAAGGTACATGCCAACTACAACAGAGAGGCCTTTTCACTCTCTTGCATATACATATTAAGTTTGTAGCTCCAAAAAAAAAGGTTAATTTCCTCGAATGGAAGTACTTGACTCAAATTCTTATATGTGTAACATAGAACTTGACTCAAATTCTTTTATATGTAACATAGAGGCAATCATGCACTAACACTAATGTAAACCAAAAATTAACTGTCAGTAAAAAACTGACACAAAAATAGTTCGTGTCGATTTTGCACCGCCAGAAACAAGAGTTTCAGCCGACAAGAAATAGAGTTTTTTCCATCTGCAGCAAACAAAAAATATGGATTTTAGCCTGCCGCCTCTGCCCCGACGGTAAATAACAGCGTGCATAAGAAATTCATGATAACAGTACATGCATGCACGAACATGATTGAACCAGGCATTTCATTTTTTAGAAAGTTACCAAACTATACACATAATTTTTATGCATAACGTATTTATATATGGTGAGATGCCTGTTGGCCATGGATAGATGCATGTTGGTGCACTGGTCCGTAGGATGTCCCGGTGAGGCGAAAAGTCTCAGTAATGTTTACGGGTAGCTATAGCTCTTTTTGTCAGCTTGATGAATGTTCAAGATGATGAAAGGGCTATATATGCTGTTTATCATTTTGAACTTGTGATATAGATGTAGCGTGATGTATATTGCTACCTGGATCTACGAGTTTGATACTATATTTTTTTGCAACCTAGGATTTCGTCAAGGTTATGTAATTGTGGAGCGGTTCTATGAAAATCAATAAAAAATGAAAATAAAGGGCATAAGCTATCCCATTAGAGGTTACCTTCGTGGCATGTAGGAAGCCTTGACCAAAAAAATATCAAATGCCACAAAGCTTTGTGACTTCAAGAGGTGTTAGCACCACCTGCAGGCAGGCCATATATAGAGGTCACTCCGGTTCACCAGCATCAAGAAGTGCTCATGGCTGATCTATCGCCAGACCAATTCTTCAGTACTCCCCTCCCTTCGATCGGCTGCACACAGCCACACAATTCGCACACCAGAAAAACATGAGCCCGCGCTCCAAACTGTGATTCTGCCCGCCCATTGAAAATTATGTATATTACTTACCGCGCCTGAACTGAAACTACTGGCTAGCAGCTGCTTCCTTCACCTCTCCTTCTCCTCTCCAACATCCACTCCAGTCCTCCGATCCGATCCTCACCATACCTGCCCCGCCGGCCGGCCCCCTCCAGTCGTCCCTAGCGATCGAGAGCTAGTCCGGCCGGGTCCAGCACCGGCACCAGCACCGCACAGCCCTGTCGTCCCGCCGCTATCCCGGCCGGGGATGGATCATTTCGACGGCACAGCTATTGATGATCAGTTGTGAGTACGTTGCAGCCAGGCCGGCCGCCGGGGACGGACGGACCGACTGACCGACTCGCCTGTTTTCTGTTTAAATTCTCGATCGCTTCGTTCAATCGATCGGTTCCGTCGTCGATCGTCCCTGTGTATAAATCGATTGGATCTATGCATGATTTTTCCTTTTTTATTATGCAGACTATATATGATCGAGGATGATACTGTACGCAATTAATTAGCTAGGGATTAATTAGTTGGGGAGCAGGATACTGGCTGCAAAAGTAATCAAACACTTGTTACTGACCGACCTTGCACTACTGGAAACCGGTTCTTTGCCGCCTGCTGACGGCAGTTGGCAAAACCCGCCCCGTCGTCAGCGAAAGGCTTTGCCGATCGCATTCCACGTGGCGGCAAAGCGGCAAAAGTGCGGCAAGGCGGCAGGGGGGCGAAAGCGGCGCTTTGCCGCTGCCACGTGGATGCGGCGGCAAAGCAGCTTTGCCGCTGCTCGGACCAAGCAGCCCGGCAAAGACTTTTGAGAGAAATAAAAAAAAGACGAGCACCGCCAAGCCCATCTAGGGCCCCGCGAGCCCATCGACGCCGTCGGTGGGCCTCGTCCCGCCCTCCGTGCCCGCGCGCCGCCGCGCACGCCTACTCGTCGACCGCCGGGGCGGCTGCCGGGGCCGGGCCGCGCCGCCCAGCCCGAGCCGCACCGCCGTGGAGGGGCCGCCGCCGCCGGGCCGGCCGGATCACGCCGCCCGCGCCGGGGAGGGGACAGGGCGCGGGGGGGCTGCCGCGCGGGAAGGAGGACGCGGGGGAGGAGGAGGAAGCGCCGCGTCGGGGAAGGGGGCGCCGGGGGCCCGCCGCGCACCGCCGTGGCCGGAACTCGCCCCGCGGCGCCGGATCCGCCTCGCCCGGCGCCGCGCGCCGCCGGATCCGCCTTCGCCCAGCCGCGCCGCCGGATCCGCCGCGCCCACGCCGGCGGGAGCCGCGAGCCCCGCGCAACGCGGCAGCCGGGGAACCGTCGCGCCGCCGTGTAGGGCGCCACCGTGGCCACCCTCGACGGAGCCGCGCGCGTGGTGCGCACGCGTGCTCCGGCGAGGACAAGACGGCCAGCCGCCATCTCCCGGCGGCGGGTGGGAGAGGGGGAGGGAGAGGAGGGGGCGGCGGCGCCATGGCCGCCGCCGAGCTCCGCGCCGCCCTCCATGGCCGCTGCCGGCCCCACCGCCGGGCCGCGCGAGGGCGAGCCCCGCCGCTAGGCCGCTGCTCCTCCATCCGCGGCCGCCGCCCGCGCCGGGAGAATGAGAGAGACGGGGCCGAACCGAGGGAGAGAAGGGGGAAGAAGGGCTTGCTTGGGGGTGGGGGAGGTGTGGTTAGGGTTAGGGTTGGGGTTGGCTATATATGGGGAGCGGTTGGGCCTATTGGGCCTTATTGGGCCGCCCTCTTTGCCGAGGCCCGGCAAGAAGGGATCGGCAAAGCTTTTTTTTTTTTTTTTTTTTAATTTTTTGTTTTAAATCTATGAAATTCAAAAGCATGACAAGATGAAGTCTTTTGAAATTCAAAGTTTTTCTGTTGTCCAAGTATATTGTTTACAAGCACATATTCAAATTTGAGACTTTTTATGACATTTTGCTATATTTAGCTCATTTAATTCATTTACTTGATTTTTTTTGGATAATCCAAAATTGAACTACGGGTGTACAAAATAATGGAATGTAGCCACTCAAAAAATTATATTCATGTTGCGAGTGTATATTAAGGCCAATTATATTCACTCACCCAAAGTTTTGAAAAGAATTATTCACGAAACATGACTATTTAGTTGTAGAAGAAATGTTATTTAATTATATAAAATGCAAACGAAGTCCGAAAATCACGAAACTTGGCGAGGTGTGATCCCATGGCATGTGGAGGCTGTGATAAAAAATTGAGAATATTTCGAACAAGTTCGACAACGGATGTGTAGAACCCGGACATCTCTCACATGAGGAGATGTATAGGTTTTAACCATCCGCGGTCACAACTTGTTCAAAACATTCTCAATTTTTTATCATAGCCTCCACATGCCATGGGATGACACCTCGCCAAGTTTCGTGATTTTCAGACTTCATTTGCATTTTTATATAATTAAATAACGCTTCTTCCGCAATTGGAGAACCATGTTTCGTGAAGTAGGAGTTAAAATTTTTAGGTGAGTTCCTGGATAGGGCCTCAAAATACATTACCTAACATGAATATAATTTTTTGAATGGCTAGGTTTCATTATTTCGTGCACCTACAGTTCAATTTTTACTTTTTCGAGAAAAATGCAAGTAAACAAAATAAATTCAAGAAATATAGCAAAAAGTTATGAAAATGTTTCAAATTTTAAAATATGATTCAATACAATCTAGAATGATCACTGAAAAAATTTGAAATCAAAATTCAAAAGAAAAAAAAATTCTTTGCCGCCTGCTTGTCCTGGCAGTCGGCAAAGGCATCCTTTGCCGACTGCCAGACTTTGCCGCCTGCTGGCACCCAGGGGCAGTCGGCAAAGGATGCTCTTTGCCGACTGCCGGACTTTGCCGCCTGCCGGGACCAAGGCAGTTGGCAAAGGATGCCTTTGCCGACTGCCCTGGCCTTGGCAGTTGGCAAAACGCCTCGGCAGTCGGCAAAGAGCCGTTTTCCCGTAGTGTTGCTCGTCCTCGTGGAATTTCCTTCTGATTGCAGTGGTCCGGCGATATGGGAATGGCAAAGCCAGGACACCTACTACGGCATGCAGAAAGATGATTTGTTACCAGCTGGTTTGGCACATCCAAGTAGCAGCGTCTGGGACTTCGAATATCAGTTCTGTGAAGAGATACAAGGTATATATATGAAGTCTTGTTCTCTCTTTCATAAAAAGAAGCTATATGTACATATCATTTTAGTTCTTGTGTATTTCTGGTTTGGCAGATCCATGTATCAGCTTGTGTGCCCAAGCACGCAATAGCAATGTCAACGCCGGAGATGATGATTGGAGCAACTTATTTCATCAACAAACACCTATTAAATATTGTGCAGACATGGCACATCACTTCTCTGAGATACCAGCTGGTAAAGTCTTTATCTCTCTGAGACGAGGGAAAAAAAATAAAAATAACTGCGAACCTTTCATCTAAATTCTTATAACATACTACATACCACCTACAGATAGAAAGTAATTGAATAAATATGTATTCTATCATTTTTTAAAAAAAATAAGACAAAGTATTTTTTTTGTTGACTAGTTTGGCCTCAAAAATGTTTTCCAAATTCATGTTTTGGGGAGTGGTATTTTGTCATGTAATTTTAGCATACACGCATGCTCGAGTAAACTTCAAATTTCCTTAGCAGCAAAACACATGCTATGTTTTGGGCCAAAACAAATTGCGTACAAATGATATATTTAGTTTCCTTTTATGGATTGAGGCGACCTTAGAACACTATTGTGCATAGGGATAAAATATATGCTACTTTAGAAAATCCATATTTTCCAAAAAAAATTAAAAATCCATTTATTAGTTGTAGCATTTTAATAAGATTGTGTATATATATATAAAGATAAATTAACAAGTCGGATAGACCAGTAGGATTGGTAATTAGTCATCGTCTGATGTTTCTGATTGCCTTCCATGTGAGAGAGAAACACTTAAGAGTATTATGCACTTGGTATTTTCTCAATTTTATCCCATCGTCTCACCTTTTCAGCAACGAAAGTACTTCAATATCAGTTGCATTTTCTCAGTTGCATTAATTTTCTGACTAGTAAAAGTGCAATGTAGATATCCTCATCAAGGACTCCGAAGAAGCGAATGAAACTTTACAAGCAAAACGCAGACGCACGCTGCAGTTCTCTCCAGAAAATGTTGAGGTACATGCACGCTGATCTATCAAAGTATCGTTAGAGATGAAGAAGTGAACTATGAATACAGTTTATTTGTGGGACTTGTGTCAATTTATAGTGGTATATGTGTTGTTTTGCCTGCTTCAACGAACCCTCATCATTGGTATATATGATGCCTTTCTATGTCTAGATGACACGTCCTATGACGACTAAAGGTGGGCTTTCTCAAAATCTTCAAGTGATGGATTCTTCAGGTACATTGTACTACCTTCCATCATTACTGCTAGACAGTGTTTAATTAGCTAGGTAGGGTGCGTCGCCTTCAGTTCTTAATTATAATGGTAACTCCAGGTACCAGCTGCCTACTGAATTCTGATGGGACCGATGAAGTGCGAGAAGAATGGCAAGTTAATTGCTTACAAGATGTCGAGACGGCTTGTTTCCCGGCAGATGAAATGTATGCGTTTCATTCCAACATATATAGATAATTAAGCTCTTGGATTAATTTATCAGTCGTCGCAGTGTCACTCAAGATATGCACTATTCCCCTAATACTTACGGTATCTCTGAACCTTGTTAATAGGAATACCCATGTTGCTGCCATGGAAAAGGTTGTCAATATCATCTCAGGTTGGTACAAAATTCTAATGAGAGATTTCAATATTGCCCATTTACAGCAGATTCTAATTTGCATCAACGTTAACATTGTGCTTCTTTTTCAGCGGAACCAGCACAAGCAGATAGACCTGCAATGTTGAAAGGTGTGCCCAACACTTGTCCACGTAAGTTTGCTAAACATTTGTCTCTTCCTTTCAGAACAGTATATAATAATATTTGCTATGTAATATATGTTGTCAATTGAGCTCAAACCACACTTTTCTGTGTTCCACAGCCGGCAAAGATATTGTCACAAGAAAGGAACCCTATGTGGCCCGCCCTTTCGATAAACTATCATCCAGTGTTAGAGGTGGGGTCACCATTAAAGACATAAACGAGATGATCAAGGCCAAACCGCCGTACAAGAATGACGAGGAGCTCAAGTCCTTCCAATCATCAGCTATCTTCGGAAAACCTATGGTCCACAAGAGGAGGATCCATGCCCTGCCGCCGCACAAGATCAAGCACAGGAACGATGAGGAGCCCAACTCGTTCGAAGTATCAGCTATCTCCGGGAAACCTGTGCTTCTGAAGGGGACGATCCACACCAAGGGCAATGGAACCATCACGATCATCAGAAGCTGACCATTTATGACGTGAGCACGGGCACAAATGGTTAATAGCAGATTCTCCTGATCTGCATTTCTGCTGTTTTGGGTTCGTCCCCAATTGGTTTTGTGGCTGAAGAAAGGCATGACCTTAGTACAGTGTGCTATTGCTAGCTTGAGCATTCCTAGCCTGGCAGCCTAGTCATCTGCTCGTGGTTTGTGTTTATATATATGGTGCTCGTGCTTCGTGTTTATATATATATATGGCCACATGGATGTCAATCGGTGGAAGAGGAAGTTCAGAGAAGAGCTTGGCCTGGTGTGGACCAAAGCTAAACCAGCTAGCTAGGCAAATTCCACTTAGTCGTGTCTTTGGAGAGTTAATTACTTGTAAATGCTTGGCGTTTTCTCTTTGGGCGTAGTTGCCTTGTGTCCCCCTTCTTGTTTTGTTTCCCTGTACATAACATTCGTTCATTTAATGAAAAAAGCAAATAACACAAAAAAGGTAGGGGACTCCCCATTCGGTCAAAAAGTAATCAGTTGAGTGTTATGAGCTGGCGGGCTTCATAATTGTGCTTGTTTTCTCTCTACTGCGCAAAGGCAAAATAGTTCGTGCGACTTGATTAATATATCGACAATATTGATTTGTTGAGATTATATAATATAAACTTGCAAGGTGACCTGTGCAAAAAGCACCAAATTTCCTTATTTTTATGGACACACCAAATACATTTTTTTTTCACAACATAGCAAATACATTGACGGTTGGTTTCGATACATAGTTCTTGTGCATGCATTTTATCACTCCCAATCTCCCATAGATATCCTTATAGTTTCCTTGACTTTATTAGTTGCCATGAAAAATCGAGCCGTCATGCGAAATCTATAACAGGGTTTATTTTCATACTTCAATCTGTAGGATTATTCTTTGTGTTTTTATATGTTTTTTATTATTACGATCTCAACAAACCACTACTTTTTCAATGTAACCCTGAGGTTAAATTTAGATAAGTTAATTACGGGATGGTGCTGGTTATTGAGATGGTGAGAGCAATCCGCTCGTTAAAAAAAGAGATGGTGGGAGCAGGAAACAAGACTATGAAGCCCGAATCCATCCTAACTCTGGATCCCATAATTCTTCAACCGAAAAACTTCTAAAATTAAACCCTACATATCTATATTATTTTTTCTAATTTTTGGTGGTACCCCATCTTCATCATACAAAAAAAAATTCTAAAAACAATTTCCAAGTTTCTCTCATTCGCATTTTGTCGTTAAACTTAGAAAGTGTATATCTCATCCATCTTAACTCTGAATCCCGTAATTCTTCCACCAATAATAATCTAAAATAAAACCCTATATATTCTGACCTTTTTTTTTTTTCCTAATTTTCGTTAATGATCACAAATGTAAACAGCCCTGCTTTTGAACAATTCCATTAGCAGCCTAATTTGCATATACCAAGAATTTGTCTCCGGCAAATAATACCATTGTGCTGTGTCCCCGAGTTCAGACGACAGCCGACGGGTGATGACTGACAACGAGGCAACAACAGCCAACTTAGACCGTAGTACGATGGAGATACACTGCCGCTGGGTGTGACCTTGTAACTGACAATGCCCGTATAAGGTTCAGATAACTGACAAGTAGCTTTTGCATCTGACTAATTTTTTGTTCAAAGCAACATCCGAAAAAAGACAGGTAGCTGCTGTTATTCACTATAGGTAGAAAAATAAGTTAACCCAATTTATTTATATAAGAAAAAATAGGCATGAAAAACTCCATAGCCACACTGTTTATTAAGGAATACCCAACGAGCAACCCACTTCCGCACAACAACACACAATTGGGGGAGCCCAAGGGCACGTCTTCATTGTCAAGCTCATGTCGTGTTCCTCTGACAAACTGAGGATGAACTGAATTGGATCTGCATCTCTTCAGTTCCGTTTGATCTGCATCATCTCTTCAGTTCCGCCCAACCCGTGTTGACAGCCTTGGGACTGATATGTATGAACACCCATTTCTAGATGTCCACTCAAGGCACCACTTCACTGTTGACTTAAACTTTACTAAATTGACATCTGACATGTCCACTGGTTGCAAGCCGCATATAAACCTAGCTCGCATCCTCCAGACTCCAGAAAGCAGATTTAATCAAATGATCACAAATATCCTTTGGTGATTTGTTCTTCAAGCTCATTGAAGTTCCAAGCATCATTGACCGAGTATTCACCTGCAAAGTAACCCTTAGAAGCCTTCACATCAACAAATTTTCACTTGACTACTACAGCTGGACCAAGTAGACAGTAGCCAAGAGGCACAGAAGAGAAAATTACCAATCGAGTCTCTCCGCAAGGCAGTTAAATGGGCACAGCTGCAGGAAAATGTATAGACTGAATTTGGTCACCGAAATATATTAGCATAAAACAGATATAGATGGATAAGAACAGCCACTGAAACGAAAATGGGTGAAAAGGAGCATGGGGTTATTCTACAATTAAATGAAAAGAATATATATCTTAAACTAAATCGAGAAACATAGGAACAAATATTTGGGTTCAGTGCAACAAATAGATGAAACTGGCCAACTTCACTAAAATAGCTAAGTTCTTTTTTCTTAAAAAAAAAAAATGAACTTCAGCCCAATAAATGATAGTACTTGTGGTAAGTTCCAAGTGAGTACTATTAGTATGTAGTTCCAAGTGAGTACTATTAGTATGTATGCCAATTGGCCAAGATGGTACACTGTAAAATCTTTGACAGAGTTAAGTATAAGCAGGGTGCATAAGCATTAGCCCAAATTACATAGGGCCAGCTTTACACAGACTTTTAGGCTTATTGTGTTCAATGAAATTTAGAACTCCATTGGATACCTAAAGTAACTTGCTACCATAAACGATGACAGTAAGTGCAGGATATTGCACAATCCTAACAACTGAAACATTTATAGAAACCTGAAAAGGAAATCTAAATATCACTTAGAGGCACATTATACATGCTGATGTTCATTTATGCAGACTACACACACAGAAAGAAAACAGAAAATAAGGGTAACAAAAGAATAATTGTGCAAACCTTCCAAGTGCTTTACCCAAGTCTGCACATAGGGACCGAATGTATGTTCCTTTTGAGCAAGTAACTCGAAATATCAAATTCTGTCTGTAGAATGCAACCCAAACAAAAAACAATCATCAAAAGGAGCACAGGTAATCATATGAACAGTGACCAACTATCCGCTATGAATTTAAAGGGAACAGAGGAATGTAAGAATACCTGTCTTCCAAACTACGCTCAATATCAAATTGGTATATTGATATCCGTCTTGGTGAAAGCTCTACTGTTTCACCCCTCCTTGCTTTGTCATACATCTTTTCACCACCAACCTGATTTCATGGTCAATTAACATTGCGAGCTTGTAAAATTTGTCATACATCTTTAGGAAATAAGACAACTTGTGAACTTGTGGTTTCATGTTTGATAAACTTTAATTCGGTCAAAAAAGCAATAGGAAGTGTGATAGCAGACGGAAGTTAGTAAGATAAAACTGAGTCATGACCAAATCCAACTATATCCTTACGTCATTATTTATAGAAAGCACAGTACACAGACAAGTCCTGAGATAGTATGACAGAAGTAACCTATATGCACATTATCTTTCTATTTCCTTTTGCTCTTCATAGGTGAACAAAATAATTCAAGTGGTTAGTAGCTTATATTATCCAAAAGTGTAAAACTGCTGAGCAGATTATCATACATGCAGTACTTCCCACGAACAACTCTAGTAGCATTCTTTTAAAGAAAAATGTGGAAAAATAGCTTTAGGTACAAGAATAGTGTGTACCTTAATGGCAGAAAACATTGGAGGAACTTGCCATATCTCACCCTTGAATGATGCTGCTGCCTTTCTAATATCTTCGTCTTTGATGTGTTCCCATGGTTCCCTCTGGATAATCTGATCATACAAGGATGGAAGGCATCACTGTCATCTAAGCAGAATCATAAAAGTACAGATAATTTTAAAAGAAAGTTAATATAAAAAAACTATACAGGATCAGATTTGTGAAAACACAAGTGGTTTAATTAACTATTTCATGAAAAGGTTAGGATTGCACACAATCAACTATTGAGATCTTTTAAAAAATTAACTATTGCGATCTGAAAAGAGAGTTTGTAATTTCACATTTGTAAAGATAGGACCAACAAATTTTTACAGAATTTACAGTCACCAACTAAACTATACAAACTTTTACAGAACTTACTGTCACCAACTAAACTATATAGACTAGGCTGATAAGGTGATCAGCATTTTTTTAGGATACAATCTTTCAACACAATTTGTCAGCAACATTTGTACAAAAGCATATTAAGTTATTAACTATGAAAATAGAGTTAACAGTCACCAACTAAATGATACGCACTGTGAACCTAATAGGTTATTAAGATTTTCCAGCAACATTGAAAAGAAGCAAAACTAACTGTGAACCTAATAGGTTATTATTTGGTGATGATTCCCCAAATCCCTTCAATAATGTAGATCCATTTGCAACCCCTGAATACAAGAATGTTCAGCAGACCATTGTAGAGATGCTAGGAGCCTAGGATACATACTGGTGAATCTGCATCCCAGGTTGATGTGGCTTCTCCAAGTCGGAAAACACCGCTATAGCCTTTAACCATTCCTTGATAGCTTCAGAAGCATGAATCAATCAGAAAAAAGAATGTACAGCACATGCTAAGAGATGGAGGGATGATAAGTATATGTAAAACAATTCTTTCAGAGTCCATATTTTATTTTTCTCCAAAGCCTATAGAGTCTAGACTAGGGCAAATTTGAAGATAACATAAACCAGAGGACAATTGTCCCAGCAACCACAGGAATAAGTATTCCCTGAAAGTAAAGATGATGTTCCTTCAGAAGCATGAGATCATTCAGAAAAAGAATGTACAGCAAGAGCTAGAGATGGAGGAATGATAAGTAGTTATTGAAAACAATTCTGTCAGAGTCCATCATGTTGGTTGCTTTTCCAACACAAACAATCATGCATCAATACTAGGGCAAATTTGAAGATAAGCATAAACCACAAGAATAAGCTTTACCTATCAACTATTTTGGTTGCTTTTCCAACACAAACAATCAACAATCCAGTTGCCATGGGGTCCAGAGTTCCAGCATGTCCAACCTGCAACCACACAAATATTATTGCAGAACATACACTTAATGCTAAGGGCTAGTGCTACATTCAGATACAGTGAAAAAAAAAAAACCCTGATTTCACCTTTTGCACTTTCACCAAGCGCCGCAACTTTCCACAAATAGTAAAGGAAGTCCATCCTGAGATTAGAAGAAAGACAATTCAGATGAATAGTTCAGGATGGAAGGCAACAGAGCAAATTAATAAAACGCCGCTCGAACCTAATCCTGTCCACACATTAACGAATTATTATCTGCCCCGATAGGAAACACAATACAGAACGCTGCCTTGAGGCAAAGCTGTAGTAGTGCCACACTGACTGACTGCCATCTAATTGTTATTGCTAATCGCTCACATTTCACAAAACGATTTTTCCAGTGATGCATCTCAGATAAAAGTAGCTAAAATACTACTGCTGTCTTAATCTCACAGACGTCAACATAGCACTGCCGATGATACATTTCGGTGAGAATCCCAGAACCTGCAATGCATCAAAGGGGAGGGGAAAGGCATCACCTTTGGGCTTGTCAATGAGCACGACGGTCCCGGCCGGGCCGTCCCACCTGGGCGGCAGCTCTGTGGCCCTGGTGACGAGGTACGGCTGCGGGCGTTCCTCCTCCCTCGGCGCCTGACGCTTCACCTGCCGCGGCTCTGCTCCGGGCCTCTTGGCCTTGGCGTCGGCTTGGCCGGGGGGCTTCTTGAGAGACCTGAAGAAGTCCTCCACCTTCCTCTCCAGCACCTCCCCTTTGCTATCGCCGGCGCCGCCCTTCTTACTGACCACCCGCTCCCCTCCCTCATCTTCTTCCTTCTTCTCGTCGTCGAAGAAGACGAGGCTCCTGTCGGCGTCGTCGGAGGCCGCCGGGGCCGCCCCGGCGCCAGCGTCAGCGGATACGAAGGCGTTGTCGAGCGACTGGTGCGGGAAGTACTTCTTCTCGAGGCGGTAGAGCATGCGGTAGTGCTTGTCCTTCTCCCACGGCATGGCGAAGGCGTCGTGGAAGTAGAGCGCCTCCTCGCGCGCGTGCAGGCGCGGGAAGTCCACCACCTCCGGCCGGAGCTCGACGAACTCCGACGAGGCAGAGGAAGGCTTGGTGGTGGTGGTGGCGTCGGGGTCGGGGAGCAGGCGACTGCGGCGCTTGCGGAGGTACCGGCGCTTGGCTCGGTCCAGCGGCTGCTCGTCGGGGGGCGGCTGCGGCTGGCGGTCGGCGCCGGCCCCGGCGGCGGCGGATTTGGGGGGATTGGGGTCCGCGGGGCGGTGCACGATGAGGTCGTAGTAGAGAGGGTAGGGGGTTGAGGTGAGCGAGAGGAAGCGGCGCGGGAGGCGGAGCAGTGGCGACGGGGAGGAGGAGGCGGAGGCTGGCAGCAGCGCCGCCCTCGCCCTCGCCCTCGCCGCCGCCGCCATGGCTCCCGCTCCAGGAGGCATTCGTGTCCCTGTGGTGCGCGCTATCGGGAGGGGAAGGGAGAGCTGAGTCATGAGGCAGCCTGGCCGTTGGATCTGCAGCGGACGGTGCAGATGGAGAGCGTAGCATCATCCATGTCCGTGAGGACTTGGAGATGGATGATGACAAGAAAATTTAAGAGAAATGGTTTGTTTGAAAACATGTTTTTTGTTTAAAAATTGAAGAGAAATGTTTAATTATAAATAAAAAATATATAAAGAAACTTATACTACAGAAATTTTTTTTGAGGGGAACTTATACTACAGATCTGGCCACGATTTTCTTTTTCTGATAAATTTTGTCGCAAGTTTTAAGCCCAACACGGCCTGTAACAGCCCACCAGGCCATTCAAAATGACATCCAGGCCACCCAAATCGGTCCACGAGTCAGCAACCCCTTGCGAATCGGTAATGCTATACTTAGGACGACCTAAGAATAGGACGGGCGGCATGCAATTGGGCCGACGCACCCTACGGCCCAGTGATCGCCACCTCCACCACGCGGGTCGCTTTCATCGTTCACTCCGTCCGAACCGCTCGAACCTTATCCTCTCGCTCGAGCTCTGCTCGCTCAGTTCGCACATCTCTCTCTGCTTCTCCGTCATCGTCGTCGGTCGACCTCTCTCCCTTCCCGACGCCGCAGGGGGACGAGCTCCGGCGAGGTCCCACCGAAGAGCTCGCGAGCTCGTCACCGGTAGCACCCTCCTCTCCCACTGCTTCCTTGAGCTCCTGTTCTCACGCCGCCGGCGTGATGCGCGGTGCTCACCTTCCTTGACCATGGCGCGGCGGCGGCGCGGTTCGGAGGCGTCGGCCCGGATCCGCCGGGATGACGGTGTATCCGGCTGGACCGGCCCGACAGCTCTTTCCCTCCTCCTGTCTTGCTTCTATCCTTTCTCCTCCATCTCGGGGGGTGGAGGGTTTAGGGTTCCGGCGAGGGTGGTGGAGGGAGTTAGATCCGGCCATGGCGGTGGTGGGGGCTCGATCGGCCATGGAGGTTGTTGGGGTCGCGGGATTCGCCGGTCCCCGCGGGGTGCGGCTTGTGGATTCTAGATGGGGACCGAGGTAGGCATCTTGCTCCTCATCTCTACTTTGTCTCCTTTTTCTTCTTCATCTCCGTCAACAAGGTAGGGATTCGGCGAGCTCTTGTTTTTCTCTTCTCAAAACTCCAGTTTTTTTGTGTGTTTAATTTGTGATTTTCTGGTTGTTTCAGCACTTTTCATGCGTTGCTTCTCCAAATCCGGTCGGTGTGTTTCCTTGTGATCTTCATAATGTTTCGGTGCTTCCTCTGCTCCATCTCTCACCCTCCAATCTCCGGTGACGCCCTAGGGTTACGGCGAGCAGCCCCTCCGTCCTCCTCCCCTCCTTTTTCCATGTGTTTCAAAAGCCAACTTTGCTTTGGTTCAGCAGCCAATCCATGGATGTTTTCAATGGTTTCATTTTGTTGCGGCGGTTTTTTCCTTTTGTTACAATGGGTATTTTTCTTAAATTTTTTCTAGGGATTTTTTGGTTGTTTCGGTTTGGGTACTCATGTTGTTTCGATTGCTTTTTCTTTTTTGTTTCTATTTTTTAAATATATTGTTTCAGTTGATGCAATTGGTTTTGTTTCAATTTTTTTATTCTGCTTTTTTTTGTTGCAACAACATGTTCTTCGATGTTTCAGTCCATGTCAATCTTTGTTTCTATTTCTTTGTTTCACAAATTTGTTTCGATGTTGGTTTTTATGTTGTTTCAATGGTGTGTTTCAGTTTGTTTTGGTTTGTATTTTCCCATTGTTTCTATATTGGTTTCGTTTGTTTCAATTGTTTGGCCCCGTTGTTTCTATATTGCCACTCAGTTTGTTTCGAAGGTTGTTTTCTTTTTGTTTCTATATATGTTAAATGTTTGTTTCATTTTTGATTTTTCTTTTTTTTTTTGTTTCAGTTCTTTGTTTGTTCTGATTTCTAGTTTTTTTTTTAATTTTTGATTTCTTCCTTTTTGTTTCGAGGGTTGGGCGGCGTCGGCGGTGGCGAATCTTCGTCCGCGAGGGTCGGTCATGGAGGGCGGGGCCGCGCGGGGATGTCGCGTCACGCAGCCTCCGTGTGTGGTGGGGGTGGTCGCGGCGGGGGGCGTCTCCATGTGTTCCCGCGTGTGTGTGTCAGGGTGTCCATTTGTTTCGTTCGGAACGGTGTTTGGTGGGCCGGGCTCTGGCGTGCTAGCTTAGGACGTCCGAGCGGGAGCATGACCCATCTGTGAACTATACACGGGTACACTCGTGGGCCTCTAGCCTCATGGGCCCTTGCCCCTTGGGCGTCGCCACAGGCCGCCCAAGCGGATGTGCCCATGAAAATAGCTGGCTTCACTATTGGAGAAAAGGAAAAGGGAAAGCAAACTGAAGGGTCGTCACTCGTCAGCCACCGTGCAACCGTCAACACCTTGCCTTGGATGCTGCGCCTATACCGATCTTTTGTTTGACTTTCCAATCCTCGCCTGACGCGTGGTTTGAGAACCCCACGACTGATGCGTCGTCGATGGACACGTTCCACTGACTCTACCACAGAGTCCAATACTATTTATTATCCTACTATTTATTACGTTTTGCTGATGTGGCGGTATATTGATTGAAGAGAGAGACAGAAAAATCAAGACTCCAAGTCTTATTTAGACTCTATGTCCACAATCTTCGAGACAAATATGCCGCCACATCAGCAAAATAGAATAAATAGGAGGGTAATAAATAGTCTTAGACTCTGCGATAGAGTCTTGCATTGGGACTGCCCTGACGAGCTCACATCGAGCTGGCAGGCAGCCGCGCGCGCGCATGTCCTTCCAGTTGATCGTCTGCAATGCACTTCGTCATACCTTGGCTAATGCTCACGGTTTAATTATACTGGCGTCTATACATTATCAACTGTTTGTAAAAAAACACAAGTGTCAACAAAAATCAAATTTGTACTAGTATTTAGTGTCGTGTCCCCTCCATCACCAACATGTACTCCTTTGTTGTTGTTTTTTTTTTTTTTTTTTTTTTTTTTTTTGAGGGGGACATGTATTCCTTTGTTTGCTTCTCAACTAATTACCTGGGCTTTACTAAAAAAAACTAATTAGCTGGGCTGCTGGTTAATTGGTCCAGAATGAGTTCTTGGGCAGCTTGTATTTAGCTTGGCCGGCCCAATATGTTAAGCAAATGGGCTGAGCCAAATTTAAATTTAAGTGGGCTGGGCACAATATATATAAAAAAAATTAAGTGGGCTGAGCACAATTTAAAAAGAAAATGGCTTGTGCAGTAAACAAGTCAGCCCAGCCCATCCAACATTTCGGTACTAAAAAACTAAATTTCGAATTCTCAAAAAAAAATTCTAAAACAAAAATGTTGATTTGGCATGGAGTCGTCGAAGTTTCTAGTAGTGCACGTCAGATTCCACTCCGAAGCAAGAGGAGTTGTCGAAGCAGATTGTGTTGTCACAAGTGCCGGCTCCATCTCTGCAAGAAGTTTCCCTCTCATCCGATATGTGTCTCCCGCTCCTCTCCTTGTGTGTGGCGGCACACGTGTGGGAGCCTGGTCATTGTAGGGATCCAACCACTTTTTTTTCGAAAGCATGGGTTGCACGTGCTTTATTAAAAGAAGTAGGAATAAAGTTACACTATCGGTTGGTCTAACGAGCTGCCATAAGCCACACTGGTGGTTGAACACTAACAATAATCACCGGATTGGACGGTGAAGCTTAGGGGGTAGTACTAAGTGAGAAAATTATTATGCGACTATAGCAACGCGCACGACTATTCAATCCTTGTGCATTCCTTTTGCTCTCATGGACGGGGATCCAGGCTCATGATGTGTTATGAATATGTGATATGAGATTTATGGATTATTAGTGAGACAAAAACTTCACAAACCGTGTACTTTGATAGACCTAAATTTCCTTTTTTATTTTTTTACTTGTATTTGAACACTGGTGAGAGTTCCTTCCCCATTTATGATGTGTCCTAGAGCCAGGGTCATCACATGCACTGAGGTTGTCGACACTGTTCGGCTAGGTTTTGCCTAGTATAGTGTTGGAGAAACCTCTTTGTGAATGGGTGGTCGAGGAGAAGTAAATGTTCTTACAGAGCAGACCTCCATGTCATAGGTGCAGCACAAGTGTGTGGACTAAAACTTGTGTGTATTTAGTAATATTTCTCTTGTCTTACAAAGAGAAGGGAGAAGCCTCTGGATCCAGATCCATTGAGCAGCGTGAGAAGGCAAGAGAAAAAACCAGAGAGAAGAAAAAAAGAGTGAGAGAGTGAGATTAGAGAGGAGATCTTGCAATAGATCAAGAGGGATTCATTCATAAGATTGTGAAGCTTCAGATCCACAACCTTACTGCCTTTAATCTGAGTTCCACCTTCACTTGGTGAGATCATTCACCCCAACAGTAGCAGCCCCTTTGAGATCCATGATCTGTGGTATCTTGATGTATGAGAGCCACTAGTGGTGTCTAGAGATGAGCTTGATGTAATCCCACAAGCATATATAATGAAAGAAGATTTGGCTGGCTTGGTCCCGTGTTTTTTACCCCGATTTGGAGGTTTTCCATTTTAAATCGATCTGGTGTCTCTATTGTTTGTATGATTCTGAGTGCAACTAGTTGCAACTGCAATTTGGAGCACTTGCTGCTAGTTCTGTTGCGATAAGTTTCTGATCAGTTGTGATTTGGCTGCAATTAGGGTGATGTGTTAACAGCTGATTGGAACCTGTTTGGACCAGTTGCGACTACTGTTGATGCATGTGTTTCCTTCAGTACATAGATGATGCATGAGCTAGTCTAATTTTGCATTGTGATGAAATTAAGCGCTTCCGCAGCCACTAACAGCCGTGTTAGTGTGGTATTCCCAAAATATAGTACCTTTAATCAGACAGTGTCATGTCTAATAGTACTAGTATCGTGTTGATGTTGTGTTGCTCATTCGGTATCTGTAGATGAAGATATGGCGAGTCCAAGACGTCTGATTAATTTGTTTTAACAATCTAACTAAATTAAATAAGCCAATTATTTGAGCTAAAAAAAGTATTCAATTCGCCACGCGCAATGCACTGTGTAGCTTCTCCAATTTATATACAGTACTAAAACCAAACCAATGCATGATTGCTTTGCACTGCTTATTATTTTATAATGAAGATATATAACTATAAATAAGCCTAATTGTATTCAATTGGACACGCGCAGTACGTGCACACTGCATGATTTATAGGCTAGCAGCTAGCTGGCCTCTCCAATGCATGATTGCTTTGCACTGGCACGCAGCAGCAAATTGACTCCGATCGATCCAGGCACGCTTGCAGGAATAATGGCGGCCTGTTCCACGGCGGCGGCCATCAAGTTTACGGTGCGCAGGCGAGCGGCGGTGCTTGTGACTCCGGCGTCCCCGACGCCTCGAGAGGTGAAGTGGCTCTCGGACATCGACGGCCAGGACAGCCTGCGAAAACAGCTCCCCATCATCCATTTCTACCGGAACAAGGAGTCCATGGTTGACAAGGACCCCGCGGTGGTCATCAGGGACGCCGTCGCCAGGGCTCTTGTGCCCTACTACCCGTTCGCCGGCCGGCTAAGGGAGCACGACGGAGGCAAGCTCGCCGTCGACTGCACCGCCGAGGGCGTGCTGTTCGTCGAGGCCGACGCTGACGTTCGCCTGGAGCAGTTTGGTGACGCCCTGCTGCCGCCATTCCCGTGCGTGGAGGAGCTCATCTTTGACATCCCCGGCTCGTCCGCCATCCTCAACACGCCTCTCCTGCTTTTCCAGGTAGCTCTTTGGTGTTTTCTTCGACACCCATGCATTGCTGCTATAGCTAGCAAATGGAACAAAAAATTTGTTACGCGTACGTGCAGGTGACACGACTCGCCTGTGGAGGATTCGTCTTGGCGGTCCGGCTGAACCACACCATGGCCGATGGAGTGGGGGTGACGCAGTTCCTGGGTGCCGTGGCCAAGCTGGCGAGAGGCGACGCCGGCGAAGGCGACGACCTGCCGTCTCTGACCGTGCGGCCGGTGTGGGAACGCCACCTGCTGGAGGGGCGGCGCAACCCGATGCCACAGCAGCGAGACGAGGTGACGACGACTGACAGTAGCAGTAGTTTCGTGCTTTCATCATCGCTTGGTGGCAAGATGGAGCTTCGCTCCTTCTTCTTCGGGCCCATGGAGATCGCGGCCATCCGAGCGCAGCTCTCACCGGAGCTTCAGAAGCGGGCGTCGAGGTTCGACGTCATCGCTGGCTGGCTGTGGAAGTGCCGCACCACGGCTCTGGCCCTGGACTCCGACGAGGCGGCACTGCTGGTCTTTGCCGTTGACGCCCGTGGCCGCTGCAGGGGGGCCATCCCCACTGGCTACTACGGCAACGCGTTTGCGCTCCCGGTAGCCGTGTCAACGGCCGGGGAGCTGTGCGCGAACCCTGTCAGCTACGCCGTAGGACTGGTGAAGGAGGCCAAGGACAAGGTGGTGGGAATGCAGTACATGAGGTCGGCGGCCGACCTCATCGTGCACCGCGGGAGGCAGACCCCGCGCATCACCGCCGGCTTGTACTCTCTGTCGGACCTGACCAAGGTCAGGTTCGACGACCTCGACTTGGGGTGGGGCAGGCCTGTGTACGGGGGTGTCGCACACCCTGGCGGCAGCCCGTCCTTGCCCTGGGCGTCAAGCTTCATCTTTCCCTTCAAGAACGCCAATGGCGACAACGGCACCATCGTGCCCGTATGCCTGCCTCTCCTGGCTATGGACAGGTTGGTCGACGAGATGGGCAAGCTGCGGCGGCGGCGCTCACCAACCGATGTGGCCACGCTGCAGCACCCCGGCCAAGAGATCCGCACTCTGAAAGTCTGAATAATTGTGAGATTATGTGCAACTGTATATTTGTCTCAAAGGGTACTCCTATTTTATTTGTTCTAATTCTAATGCCCGTACGTGTTTTTTTTTTGAGGAAAAATGCCCGTACGTGTTGTCCGTTTAAATCGCACATGTGTGCACCATACCGCATACATATGTATCACTGTTATTAAATGAAGACAATGAATCATGTCAGTCATCTATGTTTAATTTCCATAGCTAGTTCTTTAATTTGGTGAATGATGCCCAATATATTATGAGGATATGCACACATGTGCATATATCCTCATAATATATATAGAAATCTTGGAATCGGCAAGGCAAACACACCTTTCAAATTTGTTCTAGTTCCACCCAACAGTGAAGCATTACTAAGGACCCAATTCTGATCCTACCACTAAAAATTAAAAACAGGCTGATCCGTATAAGTTAGGGGTCCATTACCGACCAAGAAAGCTTCACACACAACTTGGTTGCACCAAGAGCAAGTGGGCGTTCATCTCTGTCGTTGATCCTTGGACTGAATACTACGCGCTCAGATTTACCATCAGTGGTCAGGGCAGCAATCATCAGCACATCCTTGACACTGACAGCGACAACAGGTCGCATAAGCTCGAGAAATCCACAATCGTCGACCACAGCAGCCTCTTGGCTATCATAAAGGACAAGCTTGTACCGATTGTTAGCAGTGTAAGCAGTGATTTTGCCATGAAAGCCTCCCTGCAGAACTTCAACTGCAATATTTCCCTCCAGTGCACGATATACGATTGTATAATTCACATCCGTATAATTCACATCCACGGTACTGAGCCGGGTAGCAAGAGATTCGGTCTGAAACTTGTATCCCGACACCGTAGGACCAGTTGTTCACTACCGGAACGGCCCTTTTTGCCGATGGCCGGCCGCCATCGGCAAAGGCTATTTTCCCATCGGCAAAAGGTGGCAAAGATCGGTGGCCATCGGCAAGAAACCCCCATCGGCAAACAATTCATCGGCAAAGCCGGGTTTGCCGATGGCCCTTGACATTGCCATCGGCAACCTTTTGCCGATGGCCACGTGTGCCATCGGAAAAGACGCCACGTCGGCCGACGCGCCATCGGGCGACGGTGGCTTTGCCGATGGCCGACGTGGCCCGGCCATCGGCAAAGATTTTTTTATTTTTTAGAAATTTTTTTGCCGATGGCCAATGCCGTCGGCATTAAGTTTGCCGATGGCCGAGGCCATCGGCAAAAAAATTTCAAAAAAAATAAAAATGGGTTTGCCGATGGCCATGGCCATCGGCAAAGTTATGGCAAGTTTGCCGATGGCCCCGGCCATCGGCAAACCCGGGATTAGCTGAATCATAACCCTAGCCATCGGCAAACCTGGAAATTTTTTTTTTATTTTTTTTTCTGTTTTCTTTCCATTTACATTACAATTTAGCACATGCATCACATATATATCAATTAACCCACATATATAGCATATAATCCACATATATAGCAACGAAATACGGTTTCAAGCATCGATACATGTCCATCGGAATCCAAACATATCCGGGCCACAAGCAAAAGAGTCATACATGTCACAAGTCATCCATACATATCTCACAAGCTACAAGACTAAACCTAGCTAGTGGCGCCATCCCCTTGGGTCCCCGAGCCCCCAGCAGCATCCTCCCACGCAGGCCAACTCGGCTGCCCTGGGGCCGCGGCGTACTGCCAGTGGCCGACGTGCTGCGGAGGGAGCACGGCAGGGACGGAGTGCCCCGGGTGCGGAGGGAAGGCGGCAGGCCCGGAGTGCGGGTGCTGCGGCCACGAGTACCCCTGCGGCGGTGGAGGACCCCAGTACGTCTGCGTGGGGAAGCTCTGGTACGGTGGCGTGGGGAAGCTCTGGTACTGTGGAGAAGCTCCTGGTGGGCTTGGAGTCGGGTTCGAACCCGCCGACGGTGCCTGCACAAAGAACAAGTGCTGTAATTAGTACAACTCCCCTGCAAAATTTCGGCAGCACCTCCCCTGCACGGGGAGGTTCCAAAACCTGCAAAAAACATGGCACGAAGGCCAACAACCACCACGGCACGAAGGCCGATAACCACAGCGGCACGAAGGCCGATAAGCATAGCGGCACGAAGGCCGACAAGAAGAGAAGGGTTCATATACCTTGCTCTCGTAGCCGAATCGACGACGGTGGAGGTGGAGGTGTCGGCGGGACGTACACGATCAAGCTCCCCTACGACACGTCCGGCTCTGCAAAACAATAAAGACATCAATATTAGTGGACGAAAGGCGTTGATAGTGCAAAAAGGAATATTTTGATCAAGATAGATGCATGGCTGTGGAGTGTTTAATTGATCAATAGCTAGGCAGTAGGCACACATAAATTAGTTTGTTCAAGATAGTTAGGCAGAGGGAGGCGGCAGGTAAGTAATGATATAAAATGGTGGAGGGACACTATTCAGAGGAGACAGCAAACAGTTTGCTCTTTCTAGTGAAAAGAGCTTCAATCTCATGGCTTCTATCTTGGCAATTCGGCAAACATGGTTTCTTAAGTGAGTGCAAAATCTATATATCATGGTAGAAGCACTAGTAATTGCAATAACCACCGCCATTCATCCATCGGGAAAGAAAATAATACAAGCGTGTCTTTTGTGTCCTCTCTGAATACGTCCTAAAATCTATGCCTACACTGACAGATAGAGATAATACCACTGTATCTCTCCGTAGTTGCATCCTACAACAGTTAGAATCCCCCCAGCCACCGCCAACGTGCAACAAGCACACAACACAAGGAATCGGAAACCTGTAGCGGCAACTCCAGAAGCGGAAAAAAGTTCGACGGCGTCCAAACCAAAAGAAGTCTATAATTTATAACCCCAAATTTCTAACGAATTGCCCCTAAAATGGCAACTTGAGCACCGAACCTGCGACTGACTGCAGACCATTGCAGAAGCCAAATCGAACGCCACAGACAGGTACCTGAAACTGAACCCCCCGAGATAGCAGTCTCGCGGAGGTGGCACTAAATCGACGTCGCCAGCCTGCAGCACTCGGCCGTGGGAGGAAGGAAGAGGACTCACCCTTTGGAAAGCTGGCCGGGAACACGCCGCCACCGGTGTCGATGGAAGATGAGGACGAGGTCGGTCGGAGCCGCCGCCGCGCGAAGGTACCGGTGCCGGTGCGATCGAGGTCGAGGGAGGAGCGGCCGGACGCACGGACGGTGGGAGCAGGCGGCGATGTGATGCGGCTGCGGCTGCGGCTGCGGTTGCGGCGTCGGGGCCGGACGGAGACGGAGCGCCTCGCCGCTGGACGTACCGAGGACGGCGGCGGCGCGGAGGGGGGCGGCGGATCGGGGCGGAGCGGCGGATCGGGCGGGCGGCTGCGGCTGCGTTGCGGCGTCGGGCCGGACGGAGACGGAGCGCCCGCCGCCGGATGTACCGAGGACAGCGGCGGCGGAGCGGGGGCGGCGGATCGGGGCGGAGCGGCGGATCGGGGGCGGCGGCGTTCGGGGGAGAAGGGCTCGGGCTGTCTGTCGCGAGGAAGGGGATAGGGTTCGGGGGGGGAGATGGGCCGGGCTTATTCAAGTTTTTTATTTTTTTTAAAAAAACACACTTTGCCGATGGCCAACTGGTCCCGGCCATCGGCAAAGTCAGCCCACGTGGTGGCCGAGCGGGCCTGCGCACCGAGTTTGCCGATGGCCGCCTGGGCCCGGCCATCGGCAAACCCTTTTGCCGACGGCCGCCTGTGCCGTCGGAAAAGTTTGTATTTTTTTTTTGATTTTTGCTTCCATTTTTTCTGGTAACTTTCTACGTCAAATACAACCCACATCCAAATCTTGGGACATTTTTGAACTTTTTAGCTATATTTCGTGAATTATTTTTGTTACTTTGGATTTTCCCGGCGACTCCAGTTTTGAGCTGCGGGTACATGAAATAGTAGGACTTTTTGATCCGAAAGATGATATTCATGATTCGCCGAGTATGTTGAGGCCGCATCCGGCACCTCGCATGAAATTACGACCATTTTGCCGTCGTAACGTGGGGAGACACGTGCACGGAAAGTGTTTTTAAATTATATAAAATCCAAACGAAGTCCGAAATTGACGAAACTTGACGGGTTGTGTTGTCATCGCATGTGGAGTCTCGATAAAAATTTGAAAAATTTTCGAGCAAGTTGTCACGTCGGATGGCCAAAACTAAGACATCTCCACATGTCATCACTTGTGATCACATGTGGAGTTGTCCGGGTTTTGGCGATCCGACGTTACAACTTGCTCAAACTTTTTGAAAATTTTTACCACAGACTCCGCATGCCATGGCCACACAACTTGTCAAGTTTCGTCAATTTTCGACTTCGTTTGGATTTTATATAATTTAAAAACACTTTCCGTGAACGTCACTCCCCACATTACGATGGCAAAATGGTCGTAATTTCATGCGAGGTACTGGATACGGCCTCAACATACTCCGAGCATCATGAATACCATGTTTCGGATCAAAAAGTGCCATTATTTCATGTACTGCAGTTCAAAACCGGAGTTGCCGGGAAAATTGCAAAGAAACAGAAATAATTCACGAAATATAGCAAAAAAATTCAAAATGGACCCAATTTGTGCGGTGGGTTGTATTTGAGGTAAGAAGGCACCAGGAAAAAACTGGAAGCAAAAATCAAAAAAATACAAACTTTGCCGACGGCCTAGGAAGGCCGTCGGCAAAATGGTTTGCCGATGGCCGGCCATCGGCAAAGCACGTGGGCCCGGCGGCTCCGAGGTCGCCACGTGGCCGTTATTTGCCGATGGCCGCGGCCATCGGCAACCGGGCGGTTTGCCGATGGCCGCACGGCCCGGCCATCGGCAAAGGGCACGGCGTCGGCCGGCCCCCGACGGCGTCGTCCCTGGGCCAATTTTGCCGATGGCTGGGCTTTGCCGATGGCACGGCCATCGGCAAAAATGGACCTTTGCCGATGGCGGGAATTTGCCAATGGCCTGGCCACCGGCAAAGTGGACCTTTGCCCATGGCCATGGTTTGCCGATGGCCAGGCCATCGGCAAAAATAGGTTTGCCGATGGCCCTACTTTACCATCGGCAAACTATGGGGTTTGCCGATGGCCGAGGACTTTACCATCGGCAATTCTGGCCGCCATCGGCAAAGATGCTGATTCCGGTAGTGGTTGTGATGCTTATGACTCCTTTACTAAATTCTCTGTCCTGTACTAGATCATCCTTCATCTTCAGATCAATCTCCACATAGATATCTTCACACAATGCGAGGCCACGTTTCGGCCCAGTCAAGATCAATGATTCAGCCTATGGCAAGGTTTATTTACAGGATACGTTAGTGACACATTAATTATATCTACAAATAAATAGTGCTAAAAAAATGATAGCCACGGTATGTATTTAATTATGCTGTTGGGTAGGTTATAGTAGCTAGCTGATGAAATTGTCAATGGTGTAACAAGAAGCATATGCGTATCTTTCTGAAAGATGTGTGGATTGATCGTCTAGATGCCACAGTGCTATAAGGGCATTCACAATGCAGACTCTACCATAGAGTCTAAGAGTATTTATTACCCTCCTATTTACTGTGTTTTGCTGATGTGGCGGTATATTTATTGAAGAGAGAGGCAAAAAAACCAAGACTCTAAGTCTTATTTAGACTCTAAGTCCACAATCTTCGAGGTAAATACACTGCCACATCAGCAAAATACAATAAATAACAGGGTAATAAATAGTCTTGGACTCCACAATAGAGTCTTGCATTGGGACTGCCCTAACATGTAAACGCAGGATCATCATTTCTCTCTCTCTCTCTCTCTCTCTCTAAAAAAAAGCAGCGGCCAAAGACAAAAGTGTAACAAGAAGCATATGTCTGTCTTTCTGAAAGTATGGATTTTTATTAGGAAGAATTATGCAGCATATGTGTATCTTCATCTTTTCTGAAAGTGTAACTAGTTGGATTTTTACACGAGTGAAAAACAAGGCCCTATGCAGAAAGCCAGAAACTAGAAAAGGAGATGCTGAATGTTGGTTGTACCTCGGAATTGATGAGTTGGAATTGTCGCTATCGCGGCGGAAGTAATAAAGAAACTTCCAATCGTCGACGTTATCCCTGACAATGATAGTGCCGTAGACACGTATTGGGAAGCCGACATCGGAAGAGGCTACCTTGACAGACAAGAAGTTTACAGCCGTGCACAGCCAGTGGCTCTCGAGTTTGTAGGGGAAATCGATAAGTCTCATCGGACCAACGGTTGCTGTCATGCATGTGGAAACACAAAGGAAACAATGAGATTGAAACCATGCACATTGTTACTGATGCAATTTATTCCATTTGGCATGGATGAACTGGAGAATTGAATTCCAACGAGTGTTTGGCAGAAGATGATGCATGTCGACTTACACTCCTCATCGGGGTTATTGGGATCAAAGTATCGGCAGTATCGGCTGTAGTACTTTCCGCCCTGCTTGGGATCGAAGTCGACGAGGCGGGCAGAGGCCTCCATCGCCTGACCCCTGGAGTCGCCCTCATGCGCAAGGCGGAGTGCATAGTGAATCTCGTCGTTCCTCAGCCTCTCCGCCGTCTCCGCTCGCTCGGCCTCGGTCATGCATGAGAAATCCGGCTTCGGAGACACCTCAAGGCCGAGCTCTGCAGCCTGCTTTGACAAGAACGCGCGCTCTTCCTTGAGCCTGTCCGCCTCCGCCTTTGACAAATCCTTGGCCGCCATCAATCTCTTGGAGATGGACCCTATCTTCTTACGGATCGAATCCTGGAGGTACTCCACCTCTCGCCACTCTTCATACCATGCCGCCGCCGCAGCAACCGCCATAGCCGCCTCCGCCGCCGCCTCCGTCACAAGCCGATCTAGCGTCAGGGTTTGCAAGTGCGCGGCCCCAATCAATCACGAAACTGTCTCTATCACCCACGGGGCCTTCTCGATATTCTCCGTCGTCTTATTTGGCGACGATGGCTGTGGGCGTTTCTTTTCTCTACGACCACCGGCTACGAGCATGTATGTTTGACGTATATGTCATGTATTCATATGTATATATCTACTGTACTACATATTTGGTACTCCATTATCTACATATTATTTTACTGTTTTAGGTTTGGCAAAATCGCCACATAGCTCGGCCGCTGCCTCGGTCTCCCTGTGCGGCTGTGTTGATGTAGGAGCATGCAGAGGCGTAACTATAGCATTTTTTTTTGAGAATTTCACGCTACAAATATAGACGCCACGACACGCACGCACGTTTTGATTTCTATCAACACACACATGTAAATCAAATCCTATTCTTATGAGCACCTTCAAAGGACCACCGGCGCCTCGTTGTCGAGAGTAACATCGTTTACCACTTAAAGCATAATCCGAAAAAATTAGGATAAATTTAGGAAAATAAGAGCACTCAAGCCAAGTTAAGTACTTAAAACTCAGATGAGCAAATTCCATCTCAAAGGATCTAACCAACTGATCTATAATGAGATCGTGCTCTAAACCTATCTGGGCCAGGCGAGGTATATTCAGAGGCCCGTATTATTTGACGACCTTTTGCGGTATGACTGTATTTTGATATGTTCTATAGCAAGGTGCACCATCTTCAAAATACACTGTTGTAACGGTGAAATAGCAAAGCTTGCATTCCTTGAAGGTTTGCTACAGCTGCTGTCCTTTAAGTGGATACTATATCTCGTGTTTTTTCAGTCTTCAAAACCATGTTCGGTCTTCAAAGCCTTATTTAGCGAGGGTGTTGGTAAGTGTTTTTTTTTTCTGTCTTTCATAGTGCGATTGTTCCTATATATAGCTCCTTTGTTTATATATGTTTGGAATCTCTTCTACGCTAAAAAGATGATATTGCCCTTGGTTGCTTTGAGACATCTTGCGGACCACGGACAGTGGCGGACCCAGAGGACTTGACGAGCCTGGGCAAGGAGCCCATGGATGACAAATTTACTGTGTACAGCTGCGCTCTTGCCCATTGGAGAAGTAGTGGGCCTTAAGTGTCCAGCAAGAATGAGCCCGGGCCTTGCCGGGCCCTGGGTCCGCCTATGACCACGGATCACCTGTTCACGCCCTGGCTACTACCTGTTCACGCCTTGGCTACTAGGAGACCTCCGGCTCGGAGCCAAATCCAAATGTGCATGCACGGGGCTACATCAGCCAGACGAGCACACCTACTGGCGGGCCACGACGAGGGGCGACGAGGTCGCTCCAATGGCCTCTGTGATCGTGGCGACAACCATCATGGTCATGCCGAGAGCATGTATGGCATCACGGTGCTTTGCGTGAGGGCACCGAGTGGCCATCGTTCATTTCATGAATAGGTTCAAACAACGGCCAAGAATTAGAGAGAAGGGCAATACTCTCTTTTCGCGGCAGCTCCTCTCGTCGGGTTGGACCGTGGTGGCTTCTCTAGGCGGATCGTTGGGTGTGGTGGCCGGATCCACAGGCGAGGCGTGCCGACGGCGCGGGCCCAGACAAAGCGGCGGGGAGGGCAGATCCGACAACTGATGGTGGTGAGGGCGCAGATCCAGCAGCGGGGAGGATAGATCCGATGAGCGACAACGGTAGGTGAGATGACACATGGATCGACTCAACGTATTTATCCACGATTTTCATTTTGCCGAGGCAGCCAACAAACCACCTCTGTCGAAGGCCGGATTAGCAGTGACCTCTTAACGGCGGACGGGATGCCCCGTCTCGGTTAAGCCTTTTTGCCCACCTCAGTTAATTTTTGTGTAGTAGTGGTCATACCCTAGGTCGCCATCCTAGCATCGAAGACTACGGGGCAAGGGGCCGGCCAAAGCAAAAGTCAGTTGAGGGTATTCTCATCCTTTTGCATGGATTTCTTTTTATTATTATTTTTTTCACTATTTAATCTGACTATAAACTTATCACGTGACAAAACTAACGTTGGCTTCACTCAAAAATTAGGGGTACAAACATTAGTGGCCTCTAGATCGAGTACGGGTAGAAACTTACACTCCTCATCGAGGCCAAATTCAGCGAGGCCCCCCTGCTTGGGATCGAACTCGACGATGCGAGCAGAGGCCTCCATCGCCTCACCCCTGTCGGCAGCATGCATAGGCTACCTCGTCGTTCCTGATCCTCTCCGCCCTCTCCGCTCGCTCGGCCTCGGTCATGCATGAGAAATCCGGTTTCGGTTACACATCAAGGCCGAACTGCACAACCTGCTTTGCCATAATTGGCAAGACTGCTTTGCCATAATTGGCAAGACTGTGCACTCTTCCTTGAGCTTGGCCACCTCCGCTTCTGACAAATCCTTGGCCACCATCAAACTCTTGGAGATTGAGTTACCAAATGCTCCGACTCCACGAGATTGAGATTCACCAAAAGGATTGATTCACCATTGGGGCTCGTCAAGGGGTACAGTTTCGTGGAGATGGGAATAAAATCCACCACTACACAACTCATTACACAAAGATATCGGTTCCTTTCTATTTTTGTTCTTGTTGTGTGACGATCATATAATGCCCATGCTCGTCTCATTGTTGCGCGCCCAGCCCCTGCAAACTCCGGCCCCTGCTATCTATTTCTTTCCTATACAGGACGGGACCCACGGCCACCAGCCCGGCCCACTAATCCATTGAAGAGGCATTTTAGTTTGTTTTTCCACGACAGCATAGGTGCAGACTTTATAAATTGGTTCAAGTGTTTCTTTGAGTTATATATTTCATAATGACATGTGCATAATATATGTACAATTTAGATGTATTAGTTTGCATTTTCTTTCGTGACCATAGAGGTGAGTAATTTATATGTACTTTAAAAGGTCTATTTTAAATAATCTTTCACGATGCTAGATGTGACATGTGTGTATAATTATTTAGATACAAATATCTGCAATTTAGATACAAACTACAAAATCCGGTCTAGAGTGTGGAAGTGGATGAATCCATTTTTTGGGCAGGTATTGATCCGGGCCTAAATGGGAAACTCCAATCCCTCCAGGATCCCAGACTTTTCCATGGGACGTCATTTTAATTATCATCTAGATTTTTAGCGTAGGGTTTTCATCCATAGGTTTTGCTTCTCTTCGTTTTGAAAGAGGTCTCATTGTATATCTCCTTTTAGGTCCCACTTGATTTTAGTTAGTCCCATCCATCATCCTCATTTTTTTCATCGCCCTTATCTTTTCCTCTCACCTCCTCTCTAGTCGCTCTCAACGGTAGAACATCATCGTGCCCCTCCCTAGTCGTGTCGCCAAATTGTATAATGCCGCCTCACCCTCTCCCTAGTGTTGGTTGGCGGAGGTATTGTTCTTTGTGCTACAGAAACAAACATCTTCCTTGGTGTGTTCTCCGCCTCATTGGGAAGTGCTCCAACTTGGGACACAATCTCAAGGGTGAATAACACCAGGCCCCATAATGATAGCACTACTCTCAACAAAAAGAGCGGCAACTTGATGTGACGGTTTGGAGTACCTCCATGCCATCATGGGGTCGAAGCAGATGCATCTGAAAGCTTAACAAGTGCTCATGGACCTCAAACACACTCTGGGTGAATGAGTTAAATTATAGCCTTCCCAATAAAGTACTCGCTCTCATGAACCGAATGTTGCCCTTTGATGGTCTCGTACACCCCCAAGATGGGTCTTGAGCAAGGTGCACGTAAGAAATATCTCCATTGGTTCGTAACATCCTCAAATTGTTCCCTGAACACATTAAATATATCAATGTTAGGTAGCAACAAATTCTTACTTACATTGTTATGTAAACTAGAAATGAGCTTACATTGTTTTTAGCTTTCATGGGCGTATCCATAGGTGTCATGTCCTCATCATCTTCTACTTCTTCATAGCAAATTGTTCTTGGTTTGACCTCAAATGGAGGGCATGTTATAGGTAGTAGCCAACAATGCTTATCTTCTTTAATGTTAACCTATTTCGTTAAAATAAAATTTGGGGCAACTCAGCATGACTTGATTATAGCTATTGTAGCCTTCTAGTTGATCCCTATACTATCTACTTATTGATGAGAGTCGTGTGTTGGGTCTATTTTTGTAATTGGGTCACACTTACCTTAGTTGTATTTAGCAATTGGGTCTTGTGCTTTTGTGCAAAACTGAATATCCGAGGGCTACTATTAGGGTGCACTATAAGTTAGGAGCCCCATTAGTGTACATAGGGCCCAATTACATAGTTTATGGGGCTTTTGAGATAATGTTTATGGCATAAATGTAGCCCCTAGAGACTTAGTAAACACAAGCCACACTAGGTAGAATAATGAAAACCTCACCTCCCAACTGCTTATAAAAAGGGGAAGAGAGGGAAGGTGGCGGAGCCCTTGATTCAATTGGCTCTCCCATTCTTTCCACTCCCACATGTCTTATGTTCGGTCCTAGAACAATAGACCTTATAAGCAATATTGTGTGTAACAACTACTGTGACCACCCTTGTTATAACCACGGCCGAATCCGCCGCTTGGAATCCTCCACCGAAAGGACGACCGCCATTGCGACCACCCTTGTTGTAACCACGGCCGAATCTGCCGCCCCCTCCGTGACCTCTGCTGCGGTTGTTGCCGGTGTTGCCGCGAACTCCCATGGCCGCCAGATTTGCGAACGACTGTTGACCGCCGCCCTTCTTCATCTCGATCCTTTGCTCCTAGGCCGAGAGCTGTGCATGCAGCTCCGTGATTGGGCCCGACTAGACACGACTTGTGATAACCGACACGATTGCATCGTACTCCTCATCAAGGCCTGTGTGGATATAGGAGGCAAGCTCCTCATCCTCGAGCTTGCGCCCGGCAGCAGCCACTTCATCTTCACAAAGAACTCGCTGATCGTCGACACCCCTTTGGACGTCGTTGCGAGAGCCATTCTCGTGCTCATGATGCGAGCACGGCACTGGGATGCGAACAATGCCTCGATGGCATCCCAGGTGTCTTTCGCAGTCACCACCGTGGTCGAGATCTGCCCCCCGATCTCTTTGCCGAGGGAGGACAAGATGAAACTCAGGACCGTCTGGTCCTTGGCAACCCAAGACTCGTAGTCAGGGTTTGGCTTGGCGGGCTCCACACTCCCCTCCTTCTTTAGGAACGGCGTCGATGCAGTGTTGTCAGAGTGGATGAAAGCTGCAAGTTGTGCACCCCTCAGGGTAGACACGACCTGCATCTTCCACATCGGGTAGTTGTTGCGGCGAGTTTCTCCGTCACGGAGATGCCGAAGGATGGGGCAGAGGATGCACCAGAAGAGGTGGAGGCGAGATGGAACTCCATGGGATATTTCCGTGTGGAATTGTAAGGCTCTGAATACCATATCAAATGGCAGGAACAAGTTACCCCGGTTAAGAGCCTTGGTTACGTGTTAAATAGTCATGGGAACAGCTCCCATGGTGGCGTGTACATCAAGAGAATTTGTTACAACAAACCTGCCATCTTGCGGTACAATCTATGAGGTGTATAATGTTCCAATAACATGTTCTGAACACAGTAGCATGGCCATGAGATATATTAGATCAGTAGTGCTGTAAATTGAACATCTATGTTTTTTTCAGATGATGTCAAGTTGTAGCATGCTGTCATATACACACGCACAGCTGACGGTTCTCCCTGTTGCGTGCATGCTTCTACCGTGACAGAGGTTCTTTGTTTCCTTGTAGGTGAAAGAGAATTCTTGGAATTATAATATTAACATTTGTAATCTTTGGTTGCTTGTGGGTGTGAAATCACGTTATACCAAGTAGCAATACGTATACAATGGTATACTAAAACAATATTCACGATTGATCATGGTCATACATAGGCATTAATAGACGTTTTCTGTGTGGGTTGTATGAGTCTGTCTGTATTGTGGATTTCAAGGATTTCTGTGTGGGTTGTATGAGTCGTCTGTATTGTGGATTTCAAGGATTTTAAAAATATACAGACAGGTCGTTGTTTGTGGGCTGTACATGCCCTTATTAGTGAGTTACCCTTTTTCTCTCTTTTATTATCTCCATGAGCAGCTTTATTAATGAAGCGGTCCAAAACCACATGAGAACCGCTTTCAATATAGTTGACGAACCACATGAAAATAGGTGCATGCCTAGATAATGGCAAACTTTGTGGTGCAACACGTAGTACGCATGTACCCACAGTACCTCGCGTTATTAATTACTTAGATGTGATGCAACTTGCAACCTTCGAAGACATGTCTAGTTCGTTGAAACGAACATAATACATGCATGAGCCACAACCTAACTTAGCTCGGAGAAAAATAGATTTTTAGCCGCAATAGAAAACTTTTCCAACTTCTTTAATTTACAAAAGACTTTGACACAATCACGTGCATTTTCATTCAGAAAAGTGACTCAGCATAAAGCGCAACACATTTTAGATAACTGCTACATAGATCTGAGCAAATTGAGCCCGGCCCGACCCAGCCCGCAAGCCCGGCCCAAGCCCGACGGGTTTTGGCCCGCCCACGAACCTTACAGTCGGGGCCTGGACACAGATCTCACAGCCCGCAAAAAAAATTTTTGGCCCGAACCCGGCTTGAAATATTGTTTTTATCAATTTTACACTATAAAATACGCGGGCAGCCCACCCAAGCCCGGGCCCGGCCCGGAAAATGAAGCCCGATCAGGCCCGTGGGCAGTTCATGGGCAGGATTTCGTCATCTTGAAAAGCCCGAAAAAATTTTCAGCCCGGCCCGGCCCGCAAAATGCTCAGGTATACTGCTACAGCATAACTAGTCCAGCCCAGCACGGTATAAAGTGCGTCCAAATAAAATAAAACAAGCACAATACAGAATAGTCACAAACACTACTGCTTATCAGGTCCAACGAAGTTCGCATAACTATAGGTAACGACAGCATCACCGAAAAAGACATAGCTATAACAATGGGGTATTATCCCAAAAAAATCGGTCAGGGGTCCATTACCGACCATGAAAGCTTCACACACAACTTGGTTGCACCAAGAGCAAGTGGGCGTTCATCTCTGTCGTTGATCCTTGGACTGAATACTACGCACTCAGATTTACCATCACTGGTCAGGGCAGCAATCATCAGCAAATCCTTGACACCGACAGCTACAACAGGTCGCATAAGCTCGAGAACTCCACAATCATCGACCGCAGCAGCCTCTTGGCTATCATAAAGCACAACCTTGTACCGATTGCTGGCAGTGTAGGCAGTGATTTTGCCATGAAACCCTCCCTGCAGAACTTCAACTGCAATATTTCCCTCCAGTGCACGATATACGACTGTATAATTCACATCCACGGTACTGAGCCGGGTAGCAAGAGATTTGGTCTGAAACTTGTATCCCGACACCGTTGGACCAGTTGTTGTGCTCCTGATGCTTATGACTCCTTTACTTAGTTCTCTGTCCTGTACTAGATCATCTTTCATCTTGAGATCAATCTCCACATAGATATCTGGACACAATGCGAAACCACGTTTCGCCCCAGTCAAGATCAATGATTCAGCCTACGGCAAAAGGTATATTTACATGATACGTTAGTGACACATTAATTATAAATACAAATAGATAGTGCTGAAAAAAAAAATCAATGGTGTAACAAGAAGCATGTGTGTGTGTTTTCTAAAAGATCTCTCTCTCTCTCTCTCCCTCCCTCCCTCCCTCCCTCCCTCTCTCTCAAAGTATGGATTTTTATTAGAAAGCATTATGCAGCATATGTGTGTCTTTATCTTTTCTGAAAGTGTAACTAGATGGACTTTTACACTGTCCAGCATGCAAAATATCGGAATTGGTTACGGGTCAGGTCAGTATATCAGTCTTTATCTTTTAATCTCTATGTATACGAGTGAAAAACAAGGCCCTGTGCACATACTAGAAAAAGGAGATGCTGAATGTTGGTTCTACCTCGGAATTGATGAGTTGGGAATTGTCGCTGTCGCGGCGGAAGTGATAAATATACTTCCAATTGTCGACGTTGTCCCTGACAATGATAGTGCCGTAGACATGAATTGGGAAGCCGACATCGGAAGAGGCTATCTTGACAGACAAGAAGTTTACAGCCGCGCAAAGCCAGTGGCTCTCGAGTTTGCAGGGCAAATCGATAAGTCTCATCGGACCAATGGTTGCTGTCATGCATGTGGAAACACAAAGGAAATAATGAGATTGAGATACTAGATCATCATTTGCATCTATATCAATATCATCATGCTTAATTAATTAGAACTGAATTTAAGATCGTTGAAAACAGGACACTGTTACTGATGCAATTTGCTCAATTTGGTATAGATTATATATAGTATGGATGCACTGGAGATCTGAATTCCAAAGTGTGTTTGTGTGTGTGTGGCAGAAGATGATGCATGGTGACTTACACTCCTCATCAGGGTTACTGGGATCAAAGTATCGGCGGTATCGGCTTTAGTACTTCCCGCCCTGCTTGGGATCGAAGTCGACGAGACGGGCTGAGGCCTCCATCGCCTGACCCCTGGAGTCGCCCTCATGCACAAGGCGGAGTGCATAGTGAACCTCGTCGTTCCGCAGCCTCTCCGTCATCTCCGCTCGCTCGGCCTCGGTCATGCATGAGAAATCCGGCTTCGGCGACACCTCGAGGCCGAGCTGCACAACCTGCTTTGCCAAGAACGCTCGCTCTTCCTTGAGCCTGGCCGCCTCCACCTTTGACAAATCCTTGGCCGCCATCAACCTCCTAGAGATGGACCCTATCTTCTTATGGATCGAATCCTGGAGGTACTCCACCTCTCGCCACTCTTCATACCAGGCCGCCGCCGCCGCAACCGCCATAGCCGCCTCCGTTACAAGCCGATCTAGTGTTAGGGTTTGCAGGTGCGGCCCCAATCAATCACAAAACTACCTCTGGTGAAATTGGCTATTATAGGACTCCAAACGTTTGCTTTCGCCGAAATAGGACTCGTAACGTTGCTTTCGCTAAAATAGGACTCCAAAGAATTTCCATAAGCTATAATAGGATTTTGGTCTCTTTTATTCTCTTTTGGACTCTGAAAATACATGTATTTTCTGTATTGCCCATACTACCCTTGGCTATTCAATATTGCAATCGATCCATCTACTACGTACTGTACCGATTCATCTCTCTCACGTACGAGCCTTTGTGGCCGCGGACCTGCGAGGCTTCGTCTCCGTCTCCCGTACCGCCGCCGCCATCGCTCCTGTGCGCCGCCGCCCATAGCTCCTGTGCGTCGCCACGGCTTTGCCCTCCTCCACGCGTGCCGCTGCCTCCTCCATGGATGGAGGAGAGCCGCCACCCTTCCTCCTCCATGCTGATGCCTCAACCATGGATGGAGGAGACATGGACATGGCTGGCCAAACCCTAGCAGCGGCGGATGGCTTGGAGGCCGCGGCTGGTGGTTCTGTGGTCGCGGCTCGAGCGTCTGGTGGCCACGTTATGATCGATGATGCCCTAGGGTTGGAGGTGGTGGCACCCGATGTCCAGGCGCCCATAGATGCTGCTGCTCGTGCAAGGTCGCTGCTGCCCACTGTTTGCCATCCGGCAATAGAATACAACCTTCCTGTTGTTGAAGTGCAAAGGTATAAATTGAATGGTCTTGATCTCTTAATTCATGTCATTTCAGTAGTAAATATTGGATGCAGTACCTATCTTTTTTCGGTCCAGTACAAGACAGTAGTTATTGTAGGTTTCTCTTGCTTTTAGCTCTGTAGTAAATGACGTGGAAAATTTGGAAAGGGTTGATTGGACAACATTACATATTACGGATACACGTGATGATGAGGGACGAATTGAACTTATGAGCGAGAGTCAAATGTGCGAGCTTCTAGGCTTGGCAGATGAGCGCACACCAAATATACCTACACATGGATTTGATCGTCGAATGGATGATAATGAGCTTGGTCTAGATGTTGATGGTGCTGCCATTCCTACAAATGATGCCGTACCGGGTGAAGTTCACATTTCTTATGATAAGAACAACCCACCAATGAAGGTTGGGACACAGTACCCAACAATGGAAGAGTTCAAGCTAGCAGTGCGGACATATGCCATCAAGAAGGAGTTTTGGTTAGGAGTGGAGAAGTCAACTACCGAAAAATATAGGGGTTTTTGCAAGTCTGGTGATGAACATTCAGGCCCTTGTAAGTGGAAGATAAATGGCTCGAAACTAAAGGGCAGCCCTACTGTGGAGGTACAATATTTTTCGCATCACTTAATTCAATCATATCTTGTTAATATTTTTTTGCATCACTTAATACAATATTTAATAATATTATTTCATTTTTTGTAGGTAACTGTGTTAGTTGACGAACATGATTGTGTGTCTAGCCAGAGGATTCAGGTTACAACTCCAAGTTTAAAGTGGGTAGCTGACAGGGCTGTGGATATCCTTAGAGTTGAACCAACCCTTGGTACTAAGGATCTGAGAACGAGGTTGGAGACAAATCCATTGCATAAGTGTACAATTGGATATGACACTGTTCAACGGGGGAAAAAAAGAGCTCTTGAAGTGATTTATGGGAAATGGTCAGATAGCTTTGAGCTACTATTTAGGTGGAAGGCTGAGGTGATGAAGCGAGTCCTGGGAGTGTCGTTGAGATTGATGTCCTTGAGGTAGATGGTGACATATATTTCCACCGTTTTTTCTGTGCCTTGAAACCATGCATTGATGGATTCCTTGAAGGTTGTAGGCCTCATTTGAGCATAGATGCTACAGCACTTAATGGTAAGTGGAATGGTCATTTGGCTGCAGCAATAGCAATTGATGGTCATAATTGGATGTATCCAGTAGCTTATGGCTTCATAGCTAGTGAAACAACAGACAACTGGACTTGGTTCATGCAACAATTGAAGAAAGCTATAGGTGATCTTCAAATCCTTGCTATTTGTTCTGATGCTTGCAAGGGCTTGGAGAATGCAGTGAAGAATGTGTTCCCCACTGCAGAGCAAAGGGAATGCTTTTATCATATGGTCAAGAACTTCAAGAAGAGATATAGAGGGTTTGGAATGATACATCCTGCAGCGAGGGCTTACACAAAGGACATTTTCTATGACAACATTGCAAAAATGCTTAGTGAATCAGAGGCAGCTGTGCAATGGTTAAGGACCAATCATAATCTATTGTGGTATAGGTGTGGTTTCAATCCAGAAATTAAGTGTGACTATATAACTAGTAACACTGCTGAATCATTTAATAATTGGATTAGAGACCATAAGGACTTACCTGTTGCTGACCTTGCTGATAAGATCAGAGAAATGATCATGGTGTTGTGGAACAAGAGAAGAAATATTGCATATAGGCTACCTGAAGGCAGGATACTCCCAGCTATAATGGTTCAGCTAAGAGCAAACACTAGAGGATTGGGACATTTGAGAGTTGTCACGTGTTCTAACTGGAGTGCAGAGGTGTGGGACCATAGTAGCGACCGTTCTGTGAGGCATATTATCAAATTGCAGCAAAGAACATGTACTTGTGAAAGCAACATTAGGAGTCCTATTTTAGCGAAAACAAACGTTTAGAGTCCTATAATAGCCAATTTCTCCTCTGTCACCCACGGGGCCTGGTTGGTTGCTGAGTGTGATATTCTCCGTCGTCTTATTTGGTGATGATGGCTGTGGGCCTTTCTTTTCTCTACGACCATCAGTTCGGCGCTACGAAATGTATTTTAGATGTATATGTCATGTATTCATGTATATATGACTATATATATATACTGTACTACAAATTTGGTACTCCATATTATCTACATATTATTTTACTATTTTAGGTTTGGCAAAATCGCCACATAGCTCCTCCGCTGCCTCGGTCCCCCTGTGCGGCTGTGTTGTCCCATGGATTCCGTGTGTGTCTGATGTGATGAGGCGACAACCAAGGAGCATGCAGAGGTGTAACTGTACCTTTTTTTTAGAATTTCACGCTACAAATATAGATGCCACAACACGCACATTCCTATCAACACATGTATGTAAATTCTATCCTTATGAGTTATGAGCATCTTCGGATTGCTGAAGTAACCATTAGCGCCTGGTTGTCGAGGGTAACATCGTTTACCACTTATTAAAGCATAACCCTGAAAACTTTTAAAATAAATTCAGAAAAATACAAGCACCTATCCCAAGTTAACTAAGGACTTAAACTCAGATGAACAAATTCCACCACGAAGGATCTAACCTACCGATCTATGATGAGATCATGCTCTAAACCTAACTGGACCAGGTGAGGTATGTTCAAAGGCCCATATTTATATCATGCTCTAAATATGAGTGTATTTTGACATGTTCTATAGCAAGGTGCACCATCTTCAGTGCACTGTTGTAACGGTGAAATAGCAAAGACTGCATTCCATTATGTGGATACTACATCTCATGTTTTTTCGGTCTTCAAAGCCTTATTTAGCAAGGGTGTTGATAAGTGTTTTTTTTTCTGTCTCTCATAGTGTGATTGTCCCTATTTAGCTCCTATGTTTATCTATGTTTGGAATCTTTTCTACACTAAAAAGACGATAGTGCCCTTGGTTGCTTGGAGATATCTTGCGGATCACGGATCACCTGTTCGCGCCTTTTGGGTACTAGAATACCTCGGCTCAGAGCCAAATCCAAATGTGCATTGATTTCTTTTTTTTAATTTTTTCACGATTTAATCTGACTAAACTTAACACGTGACAAAAAACTAACTGAGGCTAGAATCAAAAATTAGGGGTAGAATCATTAGTGGCCTCTAGTTCGAGTAGGGATAGAAACTTACACTCCACATCGAGGCCGAATTCAGCGAGGACGCTGAGTTTGTATCGGCTGTACCCTGCTTGGGATCGACGTCGACGATGCCAGCAAAGGCCTCCATCGCCTCAACCCTGTCGTCGCCCTCAAGGTAGCGCGCATAGGCTACCTCGTCGTTCCTCAGCCTCTACAAATAAATCTTCTGATTCGAGAAATTAGAAAGGAAGCCAAACAAATATCTCGCCTAAGTATGCCCAAAATCTGTGCTGTAATGGTGACCTCTACAAAAATTGAATGAATTAACTAATTACTTTCAAGGTTCACCTACCTTCGGACAATGGTCAATCAACCAGTAGACAATGGGAGCAGAAATCAATTAACTAAATACTTGTAATAGAAAATGGAAGCCAGGATAGGAACAATTTAGAAATCAACTAATCACCATGGTCAAGGGGTTGCAACATTTTTTTGGTTATTGAGAATTGCAATTGTTTTGCTGATCTTAATGTTAATTTATTTTAGACAATGACTTCAGTGTACTGATCTGAATGTATATCCTTTTCTTTCTATATAGTACCACCAAACATATAAATAAATACCAAATACACTGGTTTCCTTGCCACTATATCATTTTCTATCTATATAGCACAATGCGCAACACAGTTACACAGGTGAGCTTTACTTGAGCTAGCTGTGGGAACACTACAGGTTAGTAGTCCAGGTCGTTCAGCACTTCCTCAACATCTTTCCATATGTGGTGCTCCATCTCTGTCATGTCATTCTGTGCACAGGGTCTCCATGAATGACTCCGATCCATCATCGCTTCATCAAATCTAATAATCAGATGAGAGAAACAACGTTTCATCTTCAGACTTCAGTTGCGGAAACAGACACAAGTATGGTACTGGAATAGGACCATGTGGTTCACATCTAGGAGGAGGGCCCTAAATTAATATGCCATTGTTATTACTTGCATGTTTTAGCCACCACTCCCCTTTAGAAAATACTTCTCAAATGATTAGCTGGGATCCCTACATGTATTTTAAAGAATCAAGACCAAACAGCAAGCGATCAAAGATAGAACATGATCTTGAGGTTAAACTAGATCCATTTGAAAGCTTATCAAGTGCTCATGGACCTCAAACTCACTTCGGGTGAAGGAGTTATAGTCTTCCTATGACGTATACTATCAGGACATCAGCAAATTGAATGTTGTGCTTTGATGATGGTCTTTTACACCCCAAGATGGGTCATGTAACAGAACCGACCAATTAATATAAACACAATGTACTTATGAGTCGCCAAAGCAACTTAATTAGCACACTGTGGCTATATCAACCCGGTAGTCCGTGAAATCTCGAAGGATTTCAAACTTTCAACAATACAGCCCAGACCGAATTGAGTTCAACATACAACAGTTCATAGTGATACATAGGTTTACAAATATTAGATTACATCGGAGTACGAAAAAAATATTACAATACCGAGTTCAAATCCAAATTGCGGAAGCAAATAAAGTTTTGGTTCACAAACGCACACTTAGTTGAAACATAGTGCCTGGTCCAACATCACATCCGACAACAGCATAGAGGTACGATAGATAGATTGATCGTGCCCACGATCTACTCATCCCCATACGCAGGGTAGAAGCAAGTTGGGCAATAGCCATAGAACATCTCACCATCTGCAACAACAAGGGAATAAAACCCTGAGTACAAGAAGGTACTCAGCTAGACTTACCCGTCATAAATGAAAAATAAAGTGACACCAAGGAGTATGTAAGGCTTTATAAGTGGGGTAGCTGACTCATTTAAACTTGCGATAAAAAGGTGAGCTTGTTAATAATCATTTAGTTATAAAAGACTCTTTAGCTTAACATCTTTTAAGTTGGATCCTGACATCACTAGGTTAGCACCTGTACTACTCCATCTCCAGGGTATGAGCAAGCAATGCTATCCTATCCTTCAGGTTGAGCATACCAGCATCAACAACATAGAACCATAACCATCCTATTTTTCACAATGATTTGCGACAGTGCCGCTGCGAGGTCAAGTGTTCACTGTCCAGGAATGATGGCGATTATAATCGATTGCAAACCAGCTGGCGGGTATTCCTCACACAAACCACACTCGCCGGCCAGAACGAGTGACGGTCACCTTGGTCTATTCTGGTGGAAACACGGATTTCAACGAATACGGTTGCACCAGGGCATGCCCGGCTACCAGGTACCTCCGGCGCGACCGGCCACTGGCTTTAATACCGCGCCTGTGGACAACACACTCAACTCCATTGAAATGCCGGCCCAAACATCCTCAAGGCTTCGTGGTTGGATGATCGCATCCTTCCAGCTATCTGTGAGGCATTGTTCAACATGATCCGAGGACGTACAAAGCCATAGTCCCATTAAGTGACATCGCCGGGGCTTCCGTGGTCTAACACACCACAAAACTCCGACTAGTCGTGATTTAACAAGGCCACATGGTTATGTTCTCTAACCAACCTCCATAGTATCAACCATAGGGTAGTAACCACCTACCTCGCGGATGAGGGTCAATCACCCGTCTTCTACCGATCTAATTAAGCAGTGCTAAGCATAAGCGCGATCCTGAACTTAATAGGGTAACGAGTATTTAAGTGGATCAAGGTACTCATAATGCGATAACGGTTCCAAGTCAACGCCTATTAACTTAATGCATCATAATAAATAAATAACTCAAGTAAAATATTTTGAAAACTGTAGGAGTAATGCTCGGGGCTTGCCTTTTTCAAAGGAGCTAGGGTGATGGTTAGGGCACTCGGGCAAGTCGGCGTCCGGATCCTCGTCTGTGCTGCCTCTGCAAAGATCTTGCTCCCTGCTGCTCCTCTCCTTCCGGCTCCTCGGGAACTCGGCGTCACTCCTTAGGCAATCCCGTATGATGCATCGATGCGTATGAGTATCGGGAATGCAATACGGAATGGAAGCGTATGATGATGATGAACCGATCATGAAGTTCCAAGGTAGTCAACATCATCCTAGCATATTACACCTTTTATACCCCTAATTAAACATAGCAAGGACACTAGTTAACCTAGACCTCGACGATTAACCGATCCTGATTACAACAGGGCATAACAGCAACCTATAGCTAGACTGCTCAGAAAAATCTACAAAAATTACAGTAGCTTAGCTAGGTAACAACAAGCCTACCATAAATTTTTCGGGTCAAAACAGTGAACCATTTATTCTATACAAAAAAGACAAGACAGCATTAAACCAAGACCTAAAAATACTTTGCATTATGAAAAGTGTCAAACAACAGATCTCAAGTGATTAACAGCTACTTATAGGCATAAAAACACCCTATAAAAATTATCAAGCATTTTCCTTGCATAAATAATTAATTATGAATTTCCTAACTCTAAGCAAAGCAAGCACAATAAATAAATAGGGCATTTTCTACACATGACATATATAAATAATATTTTTCATAGATAAAGCTTCTCATAACTAGAGCAACAAAACAAGAACCACATTTTTTCGATAAACCTACCTTTACTTATGCATTTAACAAGATATAAGTAATTAAAGACATTAAATAATACAGTACAGAAAAGTATTTCATAAAAATAAACCAATACTCTACATGCATAAAGCTCATCATAAGAAAAATATAGAAATTTGAATCACCCAAAATGGACTTAAAATGAGGGAGATATGATTTTTGGAAGATTTAAAACAATTTCTGGAAATCATTTTCTTAAACCGGAAATAAACTAAATTGCTACGCGCACCCAGCGCTTTTCCCCTGCGGCGGCTGACGCGCGGGCCGCGCATGCTACGCGTACCCGGCGCTGCGCACACAGAGCGCACCCGCACCAGTGGCGCTGACGGGTGGGACCCAGCCAGCGGGCCCACCTGTCGGCCGCCCGGACGCGGGACCTCGCCGTCGGCCGGCGATAGCTCGCCGACGGCGACGAGTCCGGCGACGCGGGTGGTACCGGCGTGCTCGTGGCGACGGCACGGACACGGCATGGTGAAGATGAGGCCTATGGCGCACTAACGCATCGGGCGGAGCGAAAGGCGGCGAGCGGCGGAGCGGCTCGTCGGCGGAACGCCGGAACAGGGCACCGCGCGGCTCTTCGTCATGCCTACGGGCTTCGCGAAGCCACGGTGGAGCTAGAGCGCGAGCTAGGGGGTGAAGATGAAGAAGGACACGCGCCCGCGACGGCGCCGAAGAACTCGCCGGCGCTAGGCTTCCGACGGCGGAAGAAGAGAAGGCCGATTGGCTCTACCTCGGCTCGTTTTCTTTCGATTGACGGTGGTCGGAGGTGGAGTGGGGTGAGGCGAACACGGTGACGCACTCAGCGAGGAAAATGAGGGAGCGGAGGTGGTGGCTAGCCGGTGCGGGGCACGGCGGCGGCCATGGCGGCTCTGCGGTGCTTGGGCGAGAGGGAGAGGGGGAATGGGACGGGCGAGTGTGCGAGGGAGTGGGGAGGAGCTTTTAAGGGCGCGGGCTGTCCGCCCGGACCGGGAGTCACGGGCGGACGAGCGGGCGGTCCGGCGGACGGCCATGGCGCTCGGCACGGCGCGCTCAGCGGCTCAGGCGGGCAGCGGCGAAACGGGGAAGCGGGCGACGGGCGAGTGCCTGCGGCGTGCTCGAGTGCGGTCGCGCGTGGCCGTTGCTTTGTCGGGAGCTCGTGGCGGTGGCGTTTGGTGCGGCACGGCGTGCCGGATCGGGCGGCGTCGGGACGGCGGCAGCCGAGCGGCACGGCGCGGGCGGCGGCGACGGGGGCGCGATGGAGGCGGGGACAAGGTCGCGTCGCGGCGATCGGACGGGCGACGAGCGGGGCGCAGCGAGGCGGAGCAGGGCAGCGCTGCGGCGGTCGGGCATCGCGCTGCGACGCGAAGCGGAGGGGGAGGAGAAAAAGATGATGACAGTGGGGCCGGGTGGGTCCCCCCGGTCAAATTGAACTAAAAATTTTGACTGGCCCTAGTTTGAAAAATATTGCGAATTTGAAAATGGTCCAAAAATGAAAGTTTCTCAAAATCAAATAAGGAATAACTTTCATGTAGAAAGTTTTTGCTAAATCGGCCTGGATTTGAAGATACAAATTTGGGTCACAAAAATACCTTTAAAATTCATTTTTGAAACTGTTTTTGCCATTTTTGAAGCACCTAAAGTCATTTTCATAAATTGGGGTCAAAACAAAAGTTTCTCCAAAAATTCTTCTCTACAAACTTTGTTAAAGCTCCATTTTGAGAAAAGCATCACAAGTTTGACTTCTGGAAAATCTTTGAAAACTCCTATTTGCATTTTTAAAATAAGCACTCAAAATATTGCCACAAAAATGCCATAAATGATGCTTATGAGATGATCATGCTCATGATGCAAGATTTGTCTAACCCTAAAACTGGAGTTGTTACAGCCTACCCCCCTTAAAGAAATCTCGCCCCGACATTTGAGCGAACTAACCATTGCTTATGGAAATTCGGGTATGCGTCTTTAAGGTAGTCCTCAGTCTCCCAAGTAGCATCCAGATCATCATGATGACTCCAACACACCTTGTACGTTTTGGTTGTTTTGTTTCGGGTCACTCTCTCCTTGACATCCAACAACTTTCATCGGCTTCTCCTCATAGGTCAAGTCCGGCTACGGTTTGATATCTGACATCTTGATCTTTTCCTTAGGGAGTCGCACACACCTCTTGAGTTGAGATACATGGAATACGGGGAAAACGGTACTCATATCTTCGGGTAATTCTAGCTTGAAGGCCACAGTCCTTTGTTCTATGATTTTGAAAGGTCCTACATACCGAGGTGCTAATTTTCTTTTCACACCAAAACGTTGTACTCTTTTCATCGGGGACACCTTCAGATACACATGGTCTCCAACTTGGAATGTTACAGCCGTCTTTTCTTGTCGGCATAACTTTTACGTCGGGATTGTGCGGCTGCAATATCTTTGTCGGATAAGCTTGACTTGCTCTTACGCTTCTTTAATAAAGTCAATACCATAGTATCGTCTATCTCCCGTCTCAACCCAACCTGCGGTGTGTTCCCGCAACTCCTACCATACAAAGCCTCAAAACGTGACATTTTTTTACTCTCTTGATAGCTATTGTTATACGAGAACTCTGCTAACGGCAACCACTTCTCCAATGAGCCCTTCCAAGACAAAACACAAGCACGTAATAAATCTTCCAAAATCTGATTCACTCTTTACGTCGACTGAAGTCCGAGGATGATAAGCGATTACTATGCAATACTTGAGTATTCAAACCCCTCGCAACCTTGTTCCCAAAAGTGAGCCATAAACTGCGGTCCTCTATCGACACTATCTCTTTAGGTACACCATGCAACCCGACAACTGTTGGACGTAGATATCAGCATACTGAGGTGGACGATATGTTGTATGGACCGGTATGAAGTGTGCGAGACTTGGTTAGACGATCCACTATGACCCGAGATAGAATCATGACCCTTTGGTGTAGTGGGTAATCCAAGTAATGAAATCCATGCGATACATTCCCACTTCCAACGGAATTGGCAATGGCTAAAGTAAACCACCTGTCTTCAAGTGAACGGCCTTCACCCGACAATGGTATCACACTCGCTACATACTCGCCACATCTCTTTTCATGTGAGACCACCAATACCGACGTTTTAGATCATGAAACATCTTACCGCTACCAGGGTGCATAGATAACTTGGACAAGTGAGCTTCATCCATGATCTCGCTTTCTAAGTTCCTTGTCCGTGGTACAACTAGACGTTTATCGTACCACAAGACTCCTTGATCATCCTCCTTGAAGAACCGAGATGGCATGCTTTTGATTCTTTTCTTGATCTCGTGATTGCATTGTCTGACTTTTGACCTTCCTTAACCTTACCCTCCAGTTCACAACTGATGCGAATATTGTTCAGGATCACTGAATGCATAAGATTATGGCCTTCTACCAACTCTGACGGAAGAGCATCACTCTGAGATTTCCGACTCAAAGCATCGGCCACTACATTGGCCTTACCAGGGTGGTACTGCAACTGCAAATTGTAATCCTTGATCAATTCCAGCCATCTACGTTGCCTCATGTTCAAGTCATCTTGAGTAAAGATGTACTTCAGGCTCTTATGATCCGTATACACATTGCAGGGGTTACCAAGGAGATAATGTCTCCAGATCTTCAGTGCATGCACTACAGCAGCAAGCTCTAAATCATGAGTAGGGTAATTCACTTCATGTTTCTTTAACTGACGAGAGGCATAAGCTATGACTCTTCCTTCTTGCATAAGCACACATCCCAAACCTATCTTGGATGCGTCACAATATACATCAAACGGCCTTTCAATATCCGGTTGCGCTAGAACAGGGGCAGTGGTCAACATTTCCCGCAGAGTGCGGAAAGCTGTTTCGCACTCTTCTGTCCAAGCGAACTTGTGCTCTTTCTGCAACAATGTTGTCATTGGCTTGGCAATCTTGGAAAAGTTGGGGATGAATCGGCGATAATACCCTACTAAACCAAGGAAACCTCTTACTTCATGAACTGACTTGGGTGTCTTCCAATTCAATACTTTCTCTATGTTGCTAGGGTCCACAGTTATTCCTTCATCAGAGAGGACATGTCCAAGAAATTGAACCTTCCGAAGCCAGAACTCGCATTTGCTAAACTTAGCATACAACTTATGCTTCCTCAATCTCTCCAGCACAATCCTTAGATGCACAGCATGGTCTTCCTTATTCTCCGAATATATTAGGATATCATCAATAAATACCACCACAAACTTATCAAGCTCAGGCATGAAGACCGAATTCATAAGATACATAAAGTATGCAGGAGCATTGGTTAATCCAAAGGACATAACCAAGTACTCATACAACCCATATCTTGTAGAGAAAGCGGTCTTAGGAACATCTTCTGGTCTGATCTTAATCTGATGGTAACCGGATCTAAGGTCAATCTTCGAGAACACCTTAGCCTTCGACAACTGATCAAACAGGATATCAATACGTGGAAGAGGATACTTGTTCTTGACTGTGACTGAATTAAGTAGGCGGTAATCCACGACCATTCGCAAAGATTGATCCTTTTTCTTCACGAACATAGCGGGACTACCCCATTCCGATGCACTAGGACGAATGAGACCCTTATCCGCTAACTCTTACAACTGCTTCTTAAGTTCCTTCAACTCATCAGAGGACATACGGTAAGGTCTCTTCGAAATTGGGGCTGTTCCCGGCAACAACTCAATGCGGAATTCAATCTCCCGATCAGGTGGGAGACCCGGAAGCTCATCAGGAAAGACATCCGAAAACTCGCATACTACCGGAATCTCATATAGAGGGGTCACTTTAGTAGCATATAACACAGTTTCTAACGGAATCTTCCGAGGTAAGGGTACCTGGAAAGTGCCCTCCCCCATAGGATTCCGTATAGACACCATCCGATTGGTAGTATCCAAAACTACACCCCAATGATGCATCCAACTCATTCCTATGATAACATCCACACCTAGTCCGGGCAGAACGATCAAGTTCATCCGGAACCTCCACTGATCTAACTCCAAGGCTGCATCAAGTACCATTTGTCTCGTGGTGATGTCGGCCCACCGCACTCACCCGAAACTCTAAATTCAACTCCTTTATGGCTTGACTATGCTTTTGTGCAAATGCTTGACTCATAAAGGAATGCGATGATCCGGTATCAAACAAAACGAACAGAGGAATCTGGTTCACGGGGAACATACCAATGTCACGGGTTCTCCGAAAGAATCTCCTCCAAAGACGTGTGATGCACACGAGCGGACATTTACTTCTTTGGATGAGGACATTGCTTGTAGAGGTGTCCAGACCGACCACGGTTGAAGCAAGGACCCATCATCGCCGGCTTGGCACCGGCAAAGATTGGCCCGACACGGTTTTCCATGAGGCATAGGCATCCGAAGGGCCTAGAGAACCTCTCGCGATTCGAGCAGAACATTCTTCTTTCGTGGAGGCCTAAACTTAGACCCCGAACCTTGGTGACGAAATGGAGGACGATATGCAGGTGGAGCCCTCGGCTGGGAGGAACTACCTTCATTAGCCCTCTTACGGCTCTTAGCAGTGGCGTGCAGGTTATTCTGATTCTCCTGAGTGAGACAGTCATTGTAGAAGTCATTGAAAGTCACACGGGTAGAGGTACCCATGGTCTTCATCAGCTTTGTACTGAGACCCTTCTTGAAAGCAGCAATCTTATTGGCTTCGGTACTCACAAACTCGGGTGCATAACGGGATAGGTTGGAATGCATGATGATAATCCTTCACGTAACGATTTCCCATGGTCAAGTTATGGAACTCTATCTTCTTCATTGCCATAAGACCGGGTGGAACATAAGTTGCACGGAAGTCACGAACAAGCGATCCCAAGTGATAGGTGACCCTCGGGAAAGGTGTGGCGATGTGTATTCCACCACAACCTAGCGTCACCTTCAAACATGTGTGCGGCATAGGTAGCCTTCGGTTCCTCGAGATAACCTCGGCAAGGAAAACCTTTCTTCCATAGTGTTGATCCAAGCATCAGCCATGAATGGATCAGGGGCATCCTTGAACACTGGAGGCTTGGTGTCCATGAAGTCCTTGAATTCACTGAACTGGTTAGGCTGATGATCCTCACGGCGTTTGTTGTTTGCTTCAAAGTTGACACGCGAAGTTGCTCGATGTTGCGCCGACTTCCCGTAAACTGTGCAAACAAGCGCTCGCCGGTGAGGGAGGAGGGGGTGGTGCACCATGTGCTTCTTCCCCATCACGACCACCATGCCCTTCTTCCTCATCACGACCACTACCACGACCATTGCGGGTGATCGGCGCCATCCGCATGTTTCAACCATAATATTGATCCACTATTAGGAGCTGAATCTCGAGGGTAAACGAATAAATAGATCATGCCTTGCAAATTAATTGAAGGAAAATTAATTCATACAATTAACCACACGGGGCACAATAATTCATTTTTCCACATCACAAACGGCACTAATAATATTATGTCGAAACATCACATAGAGTCTTACAATATCCATGGTTGCCAGCACACATGAACACTGGACTTTTTAGGCATAGCGACGACATAGCATTACAACAACGCGATCCAAGGTCACATCCATCACTTACTAGCGTACCAACTACAGACACACACATAAACAAAAGAGTCACAACGGACCACGAAGGACAGCAGTCCAGCTAACACTAACCAACACACTAGTCTAGGCGCATAAGGCTACCGCACTCCTGACTAGCTGCGTCACCGAGCGGGGACTCAACCCACTCTCCGTGCTGTCTCGCGTAGAGCTCCTCACGCGGGGCGTCGATGTAGACCTCCTTCTCGTGCAAGTCCTCCGGAGAGTGCGGCGAGCAGCCCTCAAACCACGTGCCTCGGCCCGGGCTGCATCCCGCTCTCCAACTATACGGGACAAAGTGTCTCCAAGCTTCTTGATAGTGGTGTCACGCCCGCCAACTCTAGCCCGAAGCTCCCGGACCCTTTGCAAGGCCAACTTCTCTCTCGATCGCTGGTCTCTCCGCCGGTCATCAGTGCCATCTCCTCTCTGAGCTCCTCGAGCTTCTTCTCATACATCTCCTGTAGCTCCTCCTTCTCTGTCTCGGCACGCTCCAGCTTGTCGTGCCTAAAGAGAGCAAGCTCCTCCTGTGCTGCATACGCCTTCATCAGGGCGAACACAACACTCTGCGCAAGAGCACTGGCACAGTCTGCCTCCTGAGGTCCAGCCACTAGTGCCATTCCTGGAGCCTGCCTCCACGTGTCAATGCGGGGGCTAGCCAGAGGAAAAACACTAGGAATGAGCCTCTGAACCTCATTAGGCAGCTCCGTCACCATCTTCTCAAGTATCAGGAAAGCAGCATCCTGAGCACCATCGAAAACGGTGATACCCTCACCCTTGGCCGTCCATCCAGTCCAAGTCTCACTATGGCCCAAGGATGGCACCACAACCACCACAGAAACAAAGCCATAGTTCTTCCGGTCACCAGCGTCCCAGTAGTACTATGGCTCTGTGCCCAGAGGGTAACCAGCACCGTGCAGAAGCCTCCAGAGGAGAGTGGGCAAGCCACTCTTCCCCAGAAAAGTGCCAGCCTCCCTGAGCTGGTGGGACGGCACTCGACGCACCACAAGAGGAGCGCTTCCACGGGAAGCAAGCCTGCGGTGGCGGGGTGGACGCGAACTCTTGCGAGCGGTCTGCTTGGTCCGAGCCATCTGAAAAGAAGTTTTATTTTTAATGAGCAACAATTTTAATAATTAAAGCATGGAGATGCGGAATCAAGACAATTTAATTATAAGGTAAGAGGAGAATGTAATGAATGACATGAGCATATGTGTAGATCATGATGCATGCACGTTCCATACGTCCTCACTGCCTAAAATTATTATCTAATACGGCTAGGCGGTGGCATACAAAACGTGCTCTCATATATCGATAACTAGTCGGGCTACACGTTTTACGAAGTTAGTGTACCTGCAGAAGATTCATTTCAGCCCAATATCCCAATGAATGCAAGCGATGTAAAAATCCAGACACCTTCCGAACAAGGTGAAATCTCCGATTACTTGCACCCATTCCCAAGTGCATACTACCCAATAAGTCATCGAAGACGACACCCTCACATGGGGTACCTTCTTATAAACATGTGTGAACATGTATATAATCCAACACCAATAAGCACTCCCCTAGATCGGCATTGCGTCGATCATGCTCTCACAACTCACACTTACCTTGGCGTAGAGGCAATTCGAACCATACACAACCATTCAAGTGAATGGCCCCCATACAAAACCGTCGTGTATGAGCGCGACAAATAAAAATATGATGCAAAAATCCCCCAAGTTAGTACTTATATAAGCCACCTAAAGTCCTTAATTGGGCATAAAGGATATGACTGGTCCAAGGCACATATATAAGTTTTGAAAACCACACACTTTTGGAAAACCTATATATGAGTTTAAGTGGCTATAAGTTCGTAATTAGTGTTTGTAAAACAAAATCATTTTGTTTTAGGTATACTTATGAACAGTAATACGTTGAACCCGGCTCCGATGCCACTGTAATGTAACCGACCAATTAATATAAACACAATGTACTTATGAGTCGCCAAAGCAACTTAATTAGCACACTCGTGGCTATATCAACCCGTAGTCCGTGAAATCTCAAAGGATTTCAAACTTTCAACAATACAGCCCAGACCGAATTGAGTTCAACATACAACAGTTCATAGTGATACATAGGTTTACAAATATTAGATTACATCGGAGTACGAAATAAATATTACAATACCGAGTTCAAATCCAAATTGCGGAAGCAAATAAAGTTTTGGTTCACAAACGCACACTTAGTTGAAACATAGTGCCCGGTCCAACATCACATCCGACAACAAAGATAGAGGTACGATAGATAGATTGATCGTGCCCACGATCTACTCATCCCCATACGCAGGGTAGAAGCAAGTTGGGCAATAGCCATAGAACATCTCACCATCTGCAACAACAAGGGAATAAAACCCTGAGTACAAGAAGGTACTCAGCTAGACTTACTCGTCATAAATAAAAAATAAAGTGACACCAAGGAGTATGTAAGGCTTTATAAGTGGGGTAGCTGACTCATTTAAACTTGCGATAAAAAGGTGAGCTTATTAATAATCATTTAGTTATAAAAGACTCTTTAGCTTAACATCTTTTAAGTTGGATCCTGACATCACTAGGTTAGCACCCGTACTACTCCATCTCTAGGGTATGAGCAAGCAATGCTATCCTATCCTTCGGTTGAGCATACCAAGATCAACAACATAGAACCATAACCATCCTATTTTTCACAATGATTTGCGACGTGGTTGCTCGGTCAAGTGTTCACTTGTCCAGGAACGATGGCGATTATAATCGATTGCAAACCAGCTGGCGGGTATTCCTCACACAAACCACACTCGCCGGCCAGAACGAGTGACGGTCACCTTGGTCTATTCGGGTGGAAACACGGATTTCAACGAATACGGTTGCACCAGGGCATGCCCGGCTACCAGGTACCCCGGTGCGACCGGCCACTGGCTTTAATACCGCGCCTGTGGACAACACGCTCAACTCCATTGAAATGCCGGCCCAAACATCCTCAAGGCTTCGTGGTTGGATGATCGCATCCTTCCAGCTATCTGTGAGGCATTGTTCAACATGATCCGAGGCCGTACAAAGCCATAGTCCCATTAAGTGACATCGCCGGGGCTTCCGTGGTCTAACACACCACAAAACTCCGACTAGTCGTGATTTAACAAGGCCACATGGTTATGTTCTCTAACCAACCTCCATAGTATCAACCATAGGGTAGTAACCACCTACCTCGCGGATGAGGGTCAATCACCCGTCTTCTACCGATCTAATTAAGCAGTGCTAAGCATAAGCGTGATCCTGAACTTAATAGGGTAACAGTATTTAAGTGGATCAAGGTACTCATAATGCAGTAACGGTTCCAAGTCAACGCCTATTAACTTAATGCATCATAATAAATAAATAACTCAAGTAAAATATTTTGAAAACTGTAGGAGTAATGCTCCGGGGCTTGCCTTTTTCAAAGGAGCTAGGGTGATGGTTAGGGCACTCGGGCAAGTCAGCGTCCGGATCCTCGTCTGTCTGCCTCCTGCAAACCTTGCTCCCTCGCTGCTCCTCTCCTTCCGGCTCCTCGGGAACAAGGCGTCACTCCTTCCGCAATCCCGTATGATGCATCGATGCGTATGAGTATCGGGAATGCAATACGGAATGGAAGCATATGATGATGATGAACCAATCATGAAGTTCCAAGGTAGTCAACATCATCCTAGCATATTACACCTTTTATACCCCTAATTAAACATAGCAAGGACACTAGTTAACCTAGACCTCGACGATTAACCGATCCTGATTACAACAGGGCATAACAGCAACCTATAGCTAGACTGCTCAGAAAAATCTACAAAAATTACAGTAGCTTAGCTAGGTAACAACAAGCCTACCATAAATTTTTCGGGTCAAAACAAGTGAACCATTTATTCTATACAAAAAAGACAAGACAGCATTAAACCAAGACCTAAAAATACTTTGCATTATGAAAAGTGTCAAACAACAGATCTCAAGTGATTAACAGCTACTTATAGGCATAAAAACACCCTATAAAAATTATCAAGCATTTTCCTTGCATAAATAATTAATTATGAATTTCCTAACTCTAAGCAAAGCAAGCACAATAAATAAATAGGGCATTTTCTACACATGACATATATAAATAATATTTTTCATAGATAAAGCTTCTCATAACTAGAGCAACAAAACAAGAACCACATTTTTCTGATAAACCTACCTTTACTTATGCATTTAACAAGATATAAGTAATTAAAGACATTAAATAATACAGTACAGAAAAGTATTTCATAAAAATAAACCAATACTCTACATGCATAAAGCTCATCATAATAAAAATATTGAAACTTGAATCACCCAAAATGGACTTAAAATGAGGGAGATATGATTTTTGGAAGATTTAAAACAATTTCTGGAAATCATTTTCTTAAACCGGAAATAAACTAAATTGCTACGCGCACCCAGCGCTTTTCCCCTCGCGGCGGCCGACGCGCTGGCCGCGCATGCTACGCTACCCGGCGCTGCGCACACGGAGCGCACCCGCACCGATGGCGCCGACGGGTGGGACCCGGCCATGCCGGGCCCACTGTCGGCCGCCGGACGCGGGCTTGTTGGGTATTTTAAACGCACACAGAATAATCCGCAAGCGCACGGATACCGATGTAGCTTTCACCCGGGAGTATTCCAAGGTATCGATTTTCCACGGGGAACGTGAAGTACTAATTAAGATTCAAGGTCGCCCAAGGATAACTATATGTTTTTGTGGAGAAAGAAAGTGTTTTCCTATGAGTTCTCTAATTGATCTATGAATCAAGGGTACTTCAAGATTACTTATTTTGGGACATCAGAACACTAACCGCAGAAAGGGATGAGATGGGGGCTAGGAAGCTCGACTACGGTCCTACGACACCAATCCGAACGAGGTGGAATACGTCGGCCGTTAGGGTTTGTCACTACCCTAGGGCTACCACAACAATCCCGGAATTGGGTGCAATTCCGGGTAATTGCCGACTAGACACCACGCCTAACCTATTAATTACTACTCTAGCGTTGCAAAGACTAGAGCACTTGATGCAAGCGGGAATCCAATAAATAACTTGAAAGTAAATGCTGAAAGTAAATAAAGAACTCGGGAATTAAGAATTGATAAACTGGAGAATAGATTTGGAAGACGAACTAGATGCTTGCAAAAGTACAATGTTGAGGAAGATCCGACAGACCGGCTCCTCCTCGGCTCTCTCCTCTTATCTCTCTCTATTTTCTAGATACAACTAGACGAACTAGAACTAGAACTAGATGAACTAGAGCTAGATCTAGATGAACTAGAGGGACCCTCTTCTACTTGGATGGAGGATGAAACCCTAGCTTTTGATCTGTAGAAGAATAATGATGGAAACCCTAGGGGGGGTGCCCTCCTTATATAGCCCTCTAGGATGCACCACGGCCCTCGGATCAAACCGACCTAAACGGACGATTATTATTCATCCTCAAAGGCGGTGGAACAGTGGATCCGCGAGGCGACGCGATTGGGTCGAAGTCACGAGTCGGCCGACCAAGGTGGGGAGTCGGCCGACTCTCCACCGAGCCCGTTCGGGCTCCCGTTTGGTCCGAGCCTTCTCGAACCTTCCAGTTACATGAATTTTCACCGGTTCCCGATTATCTCTATGTAAACGACATGTGGGCCTTCCTTGGGTATTTTCGGCCGACACCTAAAAACAGGACATTCACCAAAACTCGTGGAATTCATCAAGTATAACCCCTATATCTAGTTGGTGAACATATTTTAGTCCTTTCTCATGTTTAGTTGACGGTAAAAATTGGCACTTAACGACCGTCAACAACTCCCCAAGCTTTCCTTTTGCTCGTCCCCGAGCAAAGATAAACTCGTGTGGATCGGGAGTTGCTACAATGCTTTCACGCCTCAAAAGTACACATGCGTTCAAACAAGAACTCTCTTCCGGATTAGAGTGGACTATTCGACTTCAAACTTACCCGTATTACCTTCCACTATGGGGCTTGTAGCCTTCACTTGGGTCTTGAGCGGTTGAAAGATTTAACGGTCAAGTCAAGCACTATGTCTCTAGCTCTTTGCTCAACCTTCATTCCGGAGTTTTGCAAGATTTTCAAATAAAACTCGAGAGATTCCTTGTATGACCCTCTCAAGTCTCTCTTATGTGGTATTTGGATCCTTACCAAGGCATTGATGGTGTATGCCTTCTCTCTTCTCTCAAGATATGTGGTATTTTTGGCATAAGGCGAGTAACATTGTGCCTTCACTCTCTCACCCTACCTCTAATAGGCTTATGTGGAGTTTGTAGGTGGGAGCTTATACATATGTTGCATAGTCAAACCATGGATCCGAAGAAACCTGGACATACAATCAAATCAAGATGTGCATGTGTGTGGCCCTATATATGGGTTAAGTGGATATATGGTGGTAGTGGAAAATGGTGATGATAGATATAAGAGAAATGAAGGGGTAGAGGGATGATAATGGTGAACACCGATTCTACTTTAGCTCCTTGAAGAAATTCATACCTCCTTTGCAATTGAACTATGAAGAACCTGGATGGAACTTGGACAGCTGAAGATCTCGCATATGATGGGACATTGTTGGGACATTCCTTCTTGCTCTGCCCTTCTTCTTCTTTTCTTTCTCTTTTTTTTTTTCTCTCTTCTTTTTTTTATGATGATGAAGCACCGGGATCTCTTCTTTGGAAAAATTGACGGATGTAGTAGCAAACACATACTTGGAGCTTTATTCGATAACAAAAGGGCTAGCAATTGATGAAGGGATATTTTTGATGCTCACTCCCAGTGTAGGAGTAGAACAATTTTGGGATGTGTCTAAATGGATGAATATGGTGGCGCGTACTTCCAGGGTAGAAGTAGCGAGGGGTGCATGATGTACGTGTGTGTGATCTTGACTTTAAGCGTATGACGAGTTTCTAAGAGTCAACACAATCGACCACACTCAAAGCATAAGTAAGTATAAGTGGACTTCCTAGTCTAGCAATTATATGGCTGTGGTAGGAATTTAAACTCGTCATACGGGGAACTCATCATGCAACATTTTGAATTTTCAAAAGATAAATTCTCCGAACTCTAGTATCACTTAGAACAAGATAAACAGCAGCTCAGATCTTCCCATATCATACCCGTCAACTACCTAGACTTAGATCAAGCATTCGCTACCCACAAGTTTCAGGTTCAGAGTAAATCTTAGATCAAAACAGTGTGTCCAAAACTTGGGAGAGTTCTAGGTTGAAAACAAGCACTTGAAAGGAATTACGGCAGAGCAACTATTCATCACTTCCAAAGAGTTTATTCTAGGGATTTATTTTAGCAGGCAAAAACTTGTACACTTTCTTTTTATTTAACAAACATAGATATTACACAAGACTAAATATATAAAGCAAGCAAATTTAAAATATAAGAAAGTAACAAGAAATACTTAGCTAGATACACGGGGAATGCTCTCCCCCTTTGGATGTTGACATGGTCATTCACTCTTGTGGGTTGATGTAGGTCTCACTCTTCTCAACTTCGCAAATCCTACGAGAACTCAAATAGACAACAAAACTCGTGGAGCATATTAAGGGTTAGGTAATCGAACATTGGTTGTCTAGAGCTTCGGTTGATTGAGTTTTAATGTGGGAATTCTATGAACTCAAAAACATCGAGTTCCTCAACCGTGTTGATTTGTGGCTCGAGATACACTTTCAAGCGTTGGCCGTTTACTTTAGAAGTGTTTCCTACATCGTCTTGGATGGTAATGGCCCCATGGGTTGAAGTGTCGATGACTTTGTATGGTCCATCCACTTACTTCGCAACTTTCCATGTCCAAAGAGTTTAACCCTTGAATTAAATAGTAGAACCTTGTCTCCAGGCTTAAACTCCTTGTGCTTGATTCTCTTATCGTGCCATCTTTTGGTTCTATCTTTATAGATCTTGGAACTATGGTAGGCCTTTTCTCTCCACTCTTCTAGCTCAGATAGTTGCATCAGACGATTCTTGCCAGCTAGGTGGAGATCCATGTTCCATTTCTTGATTGCCCAGTGAGCTTTGAACTCTAATTCCACAGGCAAATGGCACGTCTTCCCATATACAAGTTGATAAGGTGACATGCCTATGGGTGTCTTGTATGCAGTTCGGTAAGCCCAAAGTGCATCAGGGAGTTTGTCTTTCCATCCTTTACCCATTTCATCTACGGTCTTTTGCAGAATATTCTTAATTTGTTTATTGGATGTTTTCGCGGCCGCTAGTCGAGGATGGTATGCCGTTGCGACATTGTGACGAATTCCATGATCCGCTAGGTACTTCGGAAGAGTCTATCGATGAAGTGGGAACCTCCATCGCTTATGACTATCCGGGGTGTACCAAAGCGAGGAAAGATTACTTCATGGAACATTCTCTTGGCATGTTTTGAATCGGCTTACGACAGGGCAATGCTTCTACCCATTTGGACACATAGTCCTGACTACTAAGATGTACTCACAATTTCCGGACATGGGAATGGCCCCATGAAATCAATGCCCCAAACATCGAAGAGTTCAACTTGGAAATTGTTTGTGAGAGGCATTGCATTTCGTGAGTTGATATTCCCATGTTTTTGACATCGGTGGCATCTCACGACAAACTCCTTTGTATCTTCATACATCGTTGGCCGGAAGAAACCACTTTGCCGGATCTTGGCATGTGTCGGAATGCTCCATAGTGTCCTCCATATGGCGAGGAGTGGCATCTATCCATGATTTGAATAGCCTCATCCATAGGGACACATCTCCTCAACAATCCATCGCGCAGACTCGAAAAAGGTAAGGCTCATCCCAATAGTGAAAACGGCTATCATGTACCAATTTTCTTTTGTTTGCACCGGGTGGGACATAGCCTTTCACTATAAAGTTTACGATGTACGCGTACCATGGATCGAGTCTTGAATTTTGAGTAGGGTGTCATCCCTTAGGTAGTCATTGATGGGAAGCTCATGTGTTTCCTTATCTTTGAAGCCTAGACAAGTGATCGGCTACGAGAATTTTCTACTCCTTTTCTATCTCGGATTTCTAAGTCAAACTCTTGGAGTAGAAGAATCCATCGAATTAGCCGAGGCTTAGCATCTTTCTTAGTGAGGAGGTATTTAAGAGCGGCATGATCCGAATAGACAATTACCTTTGCCCCCACTAAGTAAGATCTAAACTTGTCTATAGCAAAGACAACATTTGCCAATAGCTCTTTTCGGTTGTAGCATAATTGAGCGTGGTCCGGACAAGGTTTTGCTAGCGTAGGATATGGCATAATGCTTCTTATCCTTGGTTTAGCCTAAAACGGCACCAACCGCAAAGTCGCTAGCATCACACATGATCTCAAAGGAAGCTCCCAATCGGGTGGTTGGATGATTGGAGCTGAGATGAGTGCTTCTTTGAGGATTTGAAAAGAGTCATGACACTCATCATCAAAGATGAAAGGTGCATCCTTAGCTAGGAGACTAGTCAAGGGTCTAGCAATTTGAGAGAAATTCTTTATAAATCACCTATAGAACCCCGCATGTCCCAAGAAGCTACGGATTCCTTTCACATTTATGGGAGGTGGAAGTTTTTCAATAACTTCAATCTTTGCCCTATCCACTTCTATCCCACGTTCTGACACCTTGTGTCCTAACACTATTCCTTCCGAACCATAAAATGACATTTCTCCCAATTCGGGACTAAGTGCTTTTCTTCACACATTTGTAAGACTCTATCTATATTCTCGAGACAATGATCAAAGGTTTTGCCATAGACGGTAAAGTCATCCATGAACACCTCCATGATTTTCTCGATCATGTCACGGAAAATAGACATCATGCACCGTTGGAAAGAAGTCTGGGCATTGCACGGCCCGAACGACATTCGTCGGTATGCAAAAGTTCCATAGGGGCATGTGAAAGTTGTCTTATTTTGGTCATCGGGTGGATTGGGATTTGGTGATATCAGAATAGCCATCAAGGAAACAATAGAAAGAGTGATTTGCAAGCCGTTCCAGCATTTCATCAATGAAGGGTAACGGAAAGTGATCTTTCTTTGTAGCCTTGTTGAGTTTTCTATAATCAATGCACATACGCCACCCGGTGACTATTCGTTGAGGGATGAGTTCATTCTTCTCATTCTCAACAACTTGTCATTTCTCCTTTCTTTGGCACTACTTGGACGGGACTAACCCACTCGCTATGTGGCACGGGATAAATGATCCCAGCATGTAGGAGTTTAAGGACCTCTTTCTTAACAACCTCTCGCATAGCATTGTTAAGTCTACACCGTGGCTCCCTTGAGGGTGTACAATTGGGATCCGTGGGGATACGATGCGTGCAAAGAGTGGGACTAATGCCCCCGAGGTCTTCGAGTGAGTAGCCAAAGGCGATCTATGTCTTTCAGGGACAGTGACAAGTTGTTGTTCTTCATATTGAGAAAGCTTGTCACCGATGATTCTTTGGAGTGTTTGGGTTGTTGTGAAGAAAGACATATTTAAGGCCGGAGGAAGAGGTTTTAGCTCTATCGAAGGAGGTGGAGGTTGTTCATTTATGTCTAGCTCAATGGCGCGACTCATCTTCTTCCCGAACAAAGTGTTCTACATCGAAGAATGGTTGAGTCATCTCTCTGAGACACCATTAAGACCTCCTTAATAGGGTCGGGTTCAAGTTTGGGTTCCACTATCGTGTTAAGCGATCTATCAAGAGGAACAACAATAGTGGAATTCTCCAACCTTGAAGTCTAAATGACCTCGTAATGGTTGTTCGTAGTAGTCTCATGATTGGTCTGCGCAATCAAGAGAGGAATCTACGGAATGTCAAAGATGTGAAAATCTAGACATATCCCGAGTTCTTGATTCGATAGGAACGGTCCTCAATACCCCATGACTTTCTAAAATAAATCCCGATGGATCTTGTAGAAGTTTTTGAGATGGGGTTAAGGATGTGTCGGGATAAAGAGTTCTAGCTAACTCTTTTGAAATAATGTTTATCCCGACGAAGGATTGTAGTGGACTCTTCTAGCTGACCCTCTAACTTGGCACAGAAGAATGGTGGAGGAAAAGTGATTCGAGCTACCTCAGGAGATAACTCTGCTTCTCTTAGCCATTCATAACTCATGATAGCCGAAAGGCTTTGAATATGTTCTATGGCCATCAATTCTTTCTGTTGATTAGATGGAGTGGTCTTTGCTCGAGGTCTCACTTGGATTGGAAAATTTGAGGCATTTCCATAATCTTCAAAGAGATCTTCCTCGAATTCAAAGGGAAGCTCTAAAGGAGATGGTTCATCATCCTCTAGTTGAGCTTGCTTTCCCTTAATGGGAGGTTTCTCAACAACCACATCATTAGAAAAGGCAGTTGGAATTGCTAATTCGGTTGTGATTTCCTCCTCTTTTTTTGGTTCGGGCTAGGCTCGACTTCTTTTTCTTCTTCGGAAACTCATCAAAAATGCCGGTGTAAGGGGTGTTTTCAAGTATCTCTCTAGAATGTCTTTTCCTTCACTAACGAGTTTATGCGAGAATGAACCTCCCGGGAAGCAAGGTCGAGATGTAGAGCAGCTTCCTTGTTAAGACCACGATAAAAGTGATAGTGCAAGACATGGTCGCAAGGCAAGGTTTGGACCGAATTGGTGAGGCTTGAGAATCTAGCCCAAGTCAGCTCCTAATGTCTCCTTCTCTTTTTGTTGGAATTTAAGAACTTCTATTCTAAGGTCGACTTTATAAAGGGGGAAGAAAGCAAGAGAAAACTTTTCTCGAAGTTCCTCCCAATTTCCATTTACGCCTCTTACGTAATGAGCGTGCCATTTTTTTCGCTCTTCCCGAAAGTGAGAATGGAAACAATTTCCATTTAAGAGTCTCTTGTGTCATGCCAGCAATAGTCAGACAAGAACACAATTGCTCAAATTCCCTAAGGTGGGTGTATGGATCTTCGTCTACTAACCCGAGAGAAGGATAACTCCGGAAACATATCTATGAAAGCGGGGGCGAAGCTCATAGGCATGCTGTAAGAATGGGGTCCGATGATGGTGGAGGCTCCAACAAGTCGCCCTTTGGAGCAAAGAATTTATAGATAGGAGTGAAATCCATGTGGTAGATGTTTGTGGTGAGGTGAGAAAGGTGGTAAAAGGAAAGTAAAAAGGATACACGGACGACTTGGCTCGAAACTAGCACGACTACCGTTAACCGGCAACGCGCCCGAGAAAGCTTGTTGGGTATTTTAAACGCACACGTAATAATCCAAGCGCACGGATACCGATGTAGCTTTCACCCGGGAATATTCCAAGGTATCGATTTTCCACGGGGAACGTGAAGTGTACTAATTAAGATTCAAGGTCGCCAAGGATAACTATATGTTTTTGTGGAGAAAGAAAGTGTTTTCCTATGAGTTCTCTAATTGATCTATGAATCAAGGGTACTTCAAGATTACTTATTTTGGGACATCGAACACTAACCGAGAAAGGGATGAGATGGGGCTAGGAAGCTCGACTACGGTCCCTGCGGAGACACCAATCCGAACGAGGTGGAATACGTCGACCGTTAGGGCTGTCACTACCCTAGGGCTACCACAACAATCCGCGAGAATTGGGTGCAATTCCTGAGGTAATTGCCGGACTAGACACCACGCCTAACCTATTAATTACTACTCTAGCGTTGCAAAGACTAGAGCACTTGATGCAAGCGGGAATCCAATAAATAACTTGAAAGTAAATGCTGAAAGTAAATAAAGAACTCAGAAATTAAGAATTGATAAACCTGGAGAATAGCTGGAAGACGAACTAGATGCTGCAAAAGTACAATGTTGAGGAAGATCCATGCACCCGGCTCCTCCTCGGCTCTCTCTCCTCTTATCTCTCTCTATTTTTCTAGATACAACTAGATCTAACTAGAACTAGAACTAGATGAAATAGAGCTAGATCTAGATGAACTAGAGGGACCCTCTTCTACTTGGATGGAGGATGAAACCCTAGCTTTTTGATACGTAGAAGAATAATGATGGAAACCCTAGGGGGTGCCCTCCTTATATAGCCCTCTAGGATGCACCACAGCCCTCGGATCAAACCGGCCTAAACGGACGATTATTATTCATCCTCAAAAGGCGGTGGAACAGGGATCCGGCGAGGTCGGACGCCGGGGGCTCAAGTCACGAGTCGGCCGACCAAGGTGGGGAGTCGGCCGATTCTCCCACCCCGAGCCCGTTCGGGCTCCCCGTTGGGTCCGAGCCTTCTCGAACCTTCCAGATTACAGAATTTTCACCGGTTCCGATTATCTCTATGTAAACCTGACATGTGGGCCTTCCTTGGGTATTTTCAAGGTGACACCGCTGAAATGACATTCACCAAAACTCGTGGAATCTGTCAAGATAACCCCTATATCTAGTTGGTGAACATATTTTAGTCCTTTCTCATGTTTAGTTGACGGTAAAAATTGGCACTTAACGACCGATCAACAGGACCCGCCGTCGTCGGCGATAGCTCGCCCGACGGCGACGAGTCCGGCGACGCGGGTGGTACCCGGGGCGTGCTCGTGGCGACGGCGCGGACACGGCATGGTGAAGATGAGGCCTATGGCGCACTAACGCATCGGGCGGAAGCGAAAGGCGGCGAGCAGCGGAGCGGCTGCCGCGGGACGCGGAACAGGGGGGGCACCGCGCGGCTCTTCGTCATGCCTCTACAAGCCGCGAAGCCACGGCGGAGCTAGAGCGAGCTAGGGGGTGAAGATGAAGAAGGACACGCGCACGCGATGGCGCAAGAACTCGCCGGCGCTAGGCTTCCGACGGCGGAAGAAGAGAAGGCCCCGATTGGCTCTACCTCGGCTCGTTTTCTTTCGATTGATGGTGGTCGGAGGTGGAGTGGGGTGAGGCGCACGGTGGACGCGCCCACGAGGAAAATGAGGGAGCGGAGGTGGTGGCTGGCCGGTGCGGGGCACGGCGGCCATGGCGGCTCTGCGGTGCTTGGCCGGGGCGAGAGGGAGAGGGGAATGGGACGGGCGAGTGTGCGAGGGAGTGGGGAGGAGCTTTTAAGGGCGGGCTGTCCCACTTCGGACCGGGAGTCACGGGCGGACGAGCGGGCGGTCCGCGGACGGCCATAGCGCTGCGGACGGCGCGCTCAACGGCTCGGGCCCGCAGCGGCGAACGGGGCAGCGGGCGAGTGCTGCGGCGTGCTCCGAGTGCGGTCGCGCGTGGCCGTTGCTTTCCCGGGGAGCTCGTGGCGGTGGCGTTTGGTGCGGCGCGCGTGCCGGATCGGGCGGCGCCAGGCCAGCGGCAGCGAAGAGCACGGTGAATGCGGCTAGTGGCGGGGAAGGGGCAGCGATGGAGGCGAGGGGGACAAGGTCGGCAGTCGCGGCGACAGACGGGGCGAGCCGAGCGGGCGAGCGAGGCGGAGCAGGGCAGCGCTGCGGTCGGGCGCGCTGCGACACGAAGCGGAGGGAGGAAAAAGATGATGACAGGTGGGGCCCCGGGTGGGTCCCACCCGGTCAAATTGAACTGAAAAATTTTGAGTGGCCCTAGTTTGAAAAATATTGCGAATTTGAAAATGGTCGAAAAATGAAAGTTTCTCAAAATCAAATAAGGAATAACTTTCATGTAGAAAGTTTTTGCTAAATCGGCCTGGATTTGAAGATACAAATTTGGGTCACAAAATACCTTTAAAATTCATTTTTGAAACTGTTTTTGCCATTTTTGAAGCACCTAAAGTCATTTTCATAAATTGGGGTCAAAACAAAAGTTTCTCCAAAAATTCTTCTCTACAAACTTTGTTAAAGCTCCATTTTGAGAGAAGCATCACAAGTTTGACTTGGAAAATCTTTGAAAACTCCTATTTGCATTTTTAAAATAAGCACTCAAAATATTGCCACAAAAATGCCATAAATGATGCTTATGAGATGATCATGCTCATGATGCAAGATTTGTCTAACCCAAAAAACTGGAGTTGTTCTGGTGTCATGAGCATCTTGCACTCTCATGTCATGAGTTATAGAGAGGTTGCATAAAAGTATCTCCATGGTTTGTAACATCCTCAAATTGTTCCCTAAACACGATAAATGTATATATATTAGGTAGCAACAAATTCTTAATTATATTAGTATCTCCATGGTTCGTAACATCCTCAAATTGTTTCCTAAACACATTAAATGTAAATATATTAGGCAGCAACAAATTCTTAATTATGTTGTTATGTAAACATAGGAATGTGCTTACCTTGTTTTTAGCTTTCATGGGCATATCCATAGGTGTCAAGTCCTCATCGTCTTCTCCTTTGTAGCAAATTGTCCGTCATTTAACCTTAGATGGAGGACATGTTGTGGATCATAGCCAACAATCCCTCCCTTCTTTAATGTTAACCTATTTCTATAAAATAAAATTTGGGGCAACTTTCAACATAATTATAGTTATTGTAGCCTTCTAGTTGATCCCTAGACTATCTCTTTTTATTGACGAGAGTTGTGTGTCAGTCTGTGTTGTAATTGGGTCACACATACCTTAGTTGTATTATGCAATTAGGTCTTGTGCTTTCTTGCAAAACGGAATATCCGAGGGCTACTATTAGGGTCTATTATATGTTAGGATCCACATTAGTGAATTAGTGCCCAATTACATAGTCTAGGGGCTTATGAGATCTTGTTTATGGCATAAATGTAGCCCCTAGAGACTCTTTTGTAAATGCAAGACAAACTAGGTGGAACAATGAAAACCTTCTCCACCTACCTATAAAAGGGGAAAGAGGGAAGGTGGCGAAGCACTTCGTTCATTTGGCTCTCTCATTTTCTCCACTTCCACATGTCTTATGTGTTTAGTCCTATAACAACAGACCTTAAAGCAATATTGTGGGTAACTATTCTATTGGTGCTTGATTTCTTATATTTGAATGGATTTCGACCCTATTGAGCTTGTTGTGCTGAATCGTATGTAATGTGTTGTGGTTTATATGCTGAGACACAATCCAATGTGTTGGCAAAACCTTTGTTGGATATATCTGTCTTATCGAATGTGTTGGGCTTTTATTTAGCATATATAAATAAGGATAATGATGTACTCTTTTGTAATACTCTTATGTAATACATAAGTTAACTCTAAAATAGTATGAAGAAAAAACTTCTATTTTCTCTCTTAACACCGCGACAAGATTTTCATCATCAATTCTATAGTTGGGATAAAACACAAAGCCTTCCTTTAGTGTTCAACTTTCACAGCTTTTACTCTTATGTCGGCATCATAAAAAATATACCAAAGGTTGGCATGTCTGAATCCCACCAGGTATAAGTTGTGAAGGCTAAAGAGAAGGGGGATGGGACATGATCCGCGAGAGACGTTGAGATTTACCTTGAAAAATGATCCCACTTTTTGAGGAAGCTTATGGAATTTAAGCCTTCTCGTTGCCATCCTCGTTGATGTTAACCTCAAAGGTTCCTTCATCCAACATCCTTTCCATCCTCTCTTTCTTGAGCCATTCAAACACAGCTCTGTGTCCTCTTAACATATCCACGGGCTTAGATCTCATTATCCAGTCCACTGACATAACCTGCAATGAACAATTCATAAAACAGGAAATGAGAATTGGTTCCTGCAACAAAAATGATAGTTGCATCTAATTAGTCTCATCGGAAAGATCTTTAAGTCTAGTTTTTTAATAAATTTATTTGAATATATAAATGTTGCATGTATTTTCTACAAACTTAGTCAAATTTGAGAAAGTTTGACTTGCACGATTCTCATAGTGTCATTCTTTTTGGAAAGGAGAGAGTACGTGAAAGCGTATAGGCATGGCGTTAAGTCACTGCCTCCTCAATCAAAACAAAATTCTTCACGGTGGCCAATGCGTGAGCCGAGCTCCCCGCTCGCCGTCATGACATTCGCACGTAGGCTGTCGCTCTGCTCGCGCACAGGACGCCACGCGGCTCGTCATGCTCGCCGCCACTCTTTGTTGTGGCTGACATGCTTCAGCCAATGTTCGAAGATGGACATCATCCGCAGGCTCTTGATGTGTTCTGTCGACGGGTTTTGTGTTGGGGAGTCCTGCCCAACATTCCACTTTGTATCCGAGTTTTGGTCGTCAATGATTTGCGTTGTTTAATGAGTAATTGAGAATATTTTCATGTTCGGATAGGCTTGCCTTCGTGTAGGAATCATAGAGTCATTGGGAACAATGACGATAAGGACATCCTCCTTATACTCCTAGTCCTAGACCACCTTCGTGCATTCCGGATCTGCCTCCAACACTTGATTTGCCGAACCTATATATAGAAACATATGTAAAGATAATTTTACACACCTATAGTTAGATAAAAACTTAACAAAATTTATAACATCTATACATAGATCATATTTTTGTAAGGCTAACAAAACTGATTTAATATTTTTATGTTTTTTCTACGTTTTCTAGCAAATTTTGTAAGACAAAAAATAAAACAAAGAAAAAGGCTTGCGTTCAGCCCGGCCCAACATCAAGATTCAGTATAGCTGTAAAGGAAGCTCAGGCTCTCAATTTTGCATCAAGAACCTTGATCTATTATAAAAATTAGTTAGACCCTTCTGCCTCTTTTTTAGTTGTCATTTTCACATCTGGAGCACTATATTTATTTCTATTATCTTCCATGCTCCTTGTTACGGTTGACAACGTAACTTGCTGTCAAAGGGCCATAGGCGGACTCACCGCCCGGCGGCGGCCAGCCGCCCGGGCTCCTCAATAGATACGCAGTGAAAAGCAATGAAGTTATTATGTTTTGAAGGATTAAAATTATTTTTCTATAGTAAATACTCATCGTACTAAAATTTGCCCAGACTCTAAAATTTCTTTAGTCCGCCACTGCAAAGGGCCGAACACGGTGACTTCTCACCGAGCGAAAGAAAAAGTGGGCAGTAGAAAATTTTGGTTATTTATTAATAGGGATAGATTAGGTAAAGATATTAAATTTATGTCACAGAATCAGAAAACAATTTATCTATATCTATATCTATATACCTATCTATAAATAGCCAAAATTTCCTACTCTTTTTTCTGTCCGCTCAGCTTTCTGCCCGCTCGACTCTTCGTCTCCGTGTTAGTTACGTGATGATGAGATAGGATAATAGAAGAGGAAAAGCAAATAGAAAAAAAATATAGAGTTCCACACATAAAGTTGCTAGAGACAAAGAAAAGGTGGAAGAATTTTGATAGCTTTTAAAATATATTAGGTTTTTTATGTATAATGTCCAGATCTCTATATGCTTCTTTTTGCATAGGCCTTTATATTTTGTTTTTCTTTTTCTATAAAAAGAAAGATCTTGCAAAAAATTATCATAAATATAGGAAAATCAGAAAAATACTAAAGCACTTTTATTGCGTAATAAAAATATGATCTATCTATAGATGTCATGAATCTTGTTAGGTTTTGCTTTGTGAATGCATATAGATTGTGATGACCAAGAGAAACGTAAGGCAGACCCGACTATGCGGAGGTGGCCGAGGAGTACGAGGAGGATGTTCTCATCATCGGTGCTCTCAAAGCCTAATGAAATCTAAACAAATGTATTTATATAACTCAAGATGATGTTGCCGTATTAAAAATCAAGAGGTCTTCTATCATAATCATTGGCAGATAGACCAATCCATTATGCATTGACACAAAAGTTAAGAAAGTTGATATGATGCGTTAAAAAAACTACAAAGTTTGATATTGAGTTATAGAAACTGGAAGTTATATATTAATATCTGAAAGAAAAATATATCAAGGTACATTTTAAGGTTTAACTAATAGAACATTATTATTTATTATGAGCAATTTGCATGAATGCCACTTTTTCACCCGTTGCAAATGCGGGCATATTTTAGCATGATTTTAAAAGAGGAAAGTGATTCTTTGAAACATATTTTTCTTTATTTTAATTTAAAAATGTGCTTGTGTCGTCCATGTATGGTATGTATGACTGATCGAAATAATATCTAGTGCACATATTGTAAAAAAAACATCTAGTGCATATACAGGTTAGAACAAGGGTTCATATATATCCAATTCTAAGACGTAGTATTGGGTTTTAGTCACATGCTTGTCCCAATACTATAAAAGCAATCGGCGGTGGTCAACCCCAGGTCCGCTTTTCTTGGCCGATTTGTTCCCCTCTTGCCTTGCTTGCCGCCCCCAGCTTCCCTTTGTCAGCCGCCGACGTGTGTTGGTCATGGCGGAGGCCACCATTGCAGGAGGTGTCCAAGGCGAGGGCGCCTACTTGGGCAGAGTGGCTGGCAATGAAGAAGCACTTGCATTCGTTGCACGGCAGGATGGGTGAGCTCGACCTATTGATCTGGGCGGACGAGAAGCGGACCTCCGGGACGGCGGCGATGCTGATTTACTGAATCTGGCAGTAAACTTGAAGCGGGCGATAATGGCGGGGGTCGTCGTCGTTGTCGCGCGAGTATCTCCTCCTCGACGACCCCGACCTCGACCCCGATTCACGGGCGCGGCTGAAGGCTGGCGATGCAGGAGGAGCGGCAGCGGCGATGCACGAGTACGGCGGCTCCGCATTGAGGCGAGGGACCCATTTCTCCGGGGCGGCCGAGGCCGAGCGGCTCCGGCAGGAAGCGCTCCCCAGGCGGCGCGCCGTCGAGAGCGATGAGCGCCTGCGGCTAGAGGCTAGGGCTCGCATTCTCGACTTCGATCCCAAGCAGGGCGGCGTCTACTACAACGCCTACATCTGGTTCGAGGTCGACGACGTCGCCGCCACGTTCGACCTCGCCTTGGAGTCGACCATTGGTCCGCATAGGTTCTTCTTGGACGACAACGAGGAGAAGAGGTTTGTACGGCGGTCAATCTTGTCTGTCAAAGTCGCCTGGTCGGATGTTGGCTTCCCGATCCACGTCTATGGCACCGTCATCGCGCCGAGACAGACTACAAGCGCATCTATCTCTTCCGCCATGATCGCGACCATTGCCAGCTCATCAACTCCAAGGTTTTTATACATATATACATCTCCATGACTCCACATGCTACTATATACTTTCTCCATTTCAAATTATAAGTGATTCCAAAATTTTAGAGAGTCAAATATTCCAAATTTGATCAAAATTATAAAAAAAATCACAAAGATTTATGATATTAGATATACTATGAAAATGTTATTATACTTAGTTGACATTATAAATGTTATTATCTTATCATTTATAAATTTAGTTAAACTTGAGATGCTTAATTTGGGATGGAGGTAGTATATACATTTGCCGTATATATTTGGAGACATATAGTACATAATGTGCATCTAAATTGTCACCTTTCTTTCAAAATGATCCATTGGTCTTGACTGGACCAAAACGAGGTCTTGCAAATTGCAATGTTGGATGGTAGTTGCGTCGAGATTGATCTAAAGATCAGGAATGACCATCAAGGGCAAATGACAGGAGAACTCAGCAAAGGAGTCCTGATGATCAAAGGCATAGAAGGGCGGTCCTTGAAGAAATGCACAATCGAAAAACTCACCCTTCACCAGCCAAAGCACCATGAAGATGGTGTATGCAGTTGTGGTATCTGCAGTGAAGGCGACTATTGCGATTGAAGTTTTAGAGGGTGAGTTTAGTGGGACAATCACCGCCCACACCGCCAGCGTCAAGAAGAGGATAGTTGTCTATGATAACCAACGGGTTGGTGATGGTGATGGTCGTCCTGGTCCTGTCAAATGTTGCGGCCTGTCGTGTGCATCTATGTGAAGGATAAGTTGGTCATTGTTGCAAGGGCTTTTCGTGGTAACCCTAAAGCATTTATAGTTCCTCCAATGTTCTCTAGAGAACAAGTAGGTGAATTCAAGTTAGGCACCGCTAAGGTGTGCATGAAGGTTGTTTGGTCAATAATGGACCCTAACTTGAGATGACACTAGAGCATGCAGTTCAGTTGTTAAGGAGTCTTGTTAAAAATGGTACCCCCAATGCGTGTCTACCGATGTTCTAAATATATTTCTTATTTTAGAGAATAGGCAAAATATCTTGTGCCTAGTAGCTCAAATATGATTGATAATGATGGATCGTGCATGCGTAGAGGGCTCTTGATTTGACATAAGGTCCTATATATACTAGTATAGTGCCCGTGCTAACGCTACGGTGATATCAAGCAATACAAATCAAACTACATGCTATATATATGTTGCTACTCAAACATATCTAACCAAGCCAAAAAATGATATGAAGACAAATAAGCCAAGCCTCACATCTATCCAAGCGACTCGACTCAAGCGTGGGCAAGCTAGTTTACAGCATGTTTTCATATAGGATTTAAACAACAACGACATCTTCTGTAAACGTGTATTTTTCATGGGATAAATGTGACGCTATGATTTTTTATATTTTTTTATAAATGAAACAAACCTGATGTCTAATTTAATGGAACAAATGCCTTTTTATAAATGATTATTTTGGGAAACGGCTTTTAATAAAATTGTGTTTATGTGTAGCTCTACGATGTTTTTGTTGTCACAGAAGAATATAATAAGATTCTTTATAAAAGTCATTCTCGGGTTTCTTGAAATGTCATTCAAACTTATGGTTTAGACAGATTAAGTAAGGCACTAAACACAAGACAAGGACAGAAAACTCAACTGTGTCGTAGTTGCACCCAATGTCTGGTCGCTTTGGTAATGTACTCTATATATATAATTTGTATCAGAAATATGACACGATTGGGGATGTAGCTCAAATGGTAGAGCGCTCGCTTTGCATGCGAGAGGCACGGGGTTCGATCCCCCGCATCTCCAATTTTATTTTCGTTTTTAGTTATTATTTATTAACTTTCTGGCTGGCCTGATCACCGGCTTGCAGTTCCGGTCCACCTCACATCTAGATCGATCATTCATCTAGTTGGGTTCCCAACTCCCAAGACACATCTGCTTCAGTCTCAAAAAAGAAAAGACACATCTGCTTCAAAAAAAAAGGACGCATCCATTGACCGATCAAGTCATTCAAGTGAGACTCTACTGTCAATCATCAATGATAATGAAGCAAAGAATATTATTATATGTGGACTTACATCATTTAGTACATGGTTTGTTTGGCGATCAATAAACCAAGAGAATCGACTATGTTTGCTTTAAACTGTACAACAATGTTTTGGTGCTGAAAGGCCACTTACATTTTGTGGTGGTTTGGTTTTGGTGGTCAATCGCAAATGAGGATCATTAATCGGCACCCAAGGGGTTACGTAAAAAAAAAAAAAAAAAAAAAAAAAAAATCGGCACCCAAAACCAACAACATTTATTGGACTATGCCCTTTTTTTAAGATTTTGTGTATTCAAGTTAAGATAGAAGAGTTTAAACATATAAACTTTGCGTTTCAAATGAGCGCCCTAGAAAGCCAGCCTAAGACCACCATCCTACAATGTACTAATGCAAGGTATTGTTCCTAGGCAGCCAAGAGACGCGGGGTGCTTCTACTCATCACTTAATGGATGGTTACACCTACTTATCACTCGGATACGACACACGAGAAACATCCGACTATATTTGTGTATCATCCGATGGTTTGGCTTTTACAACATATGAAAAGTAGTATGACAGGCGAGGAGTATTTGACTAGAAATTTTTTGTCCATTTGAGCTACAATGGAACGTGACAAAAAGCAACTACTTGGACTCCTGGAAATTTCGATATGTGGAACGCGAGAATACAAACGTTATTTGGGAAAAGCAAATGTGGACAATAACTGGAACAGTATTAGAGTCTTTAGTTGGACTATGCTATATATTTGCCATATTTGGTAGTGAACATTATTAGCACTTTACTAGAATAATATCTTTTGACACTTTTGAGTTACCATGTGGGGCCATTTTTGTATTCATCCCAAATGACATAGGTGACAGTCTTTGTCAAAGTAATTATCAGCAGAAGATCCTATGTGACACCATATATTGAATATAAATTAATATGGATCATTATATTTGGAAAAGGTCGAGGAAATCTTTCAAGGTAACACCCTCTCCCAATGCTGGATTGTGGTCTCAGACTACCGCACTCATGGTACTCCATTTTCATCCTTTATGAGGAATATTCCATCCTAGTCATCAAGATTCTACTGCTATACCAAATTCTTCCGACTCGTCATTATCTCATTCTCTATACCAACTACCACACACGGTGGGGACCACACGTTAGAGTTTCTTTTATTTTTATCAACCAAAATCAGCTCGGGTCTCTCCTGCTCTCTCGCCCGGCAGCGGTCTCCATCTCCCCCGGGGCCTCCTTCTTCCTCCATGGATTGCACGAGCTTCTCCCCGCTTCCTCCCCATGGCCGGCCGCGCGAGCCCCAATCGGCGGAGTGGATCTCGTGGCCCGCGGCGGAGGAGCCCGCTCGCGCCGGCGGCGCGGTGGACGGGTGGCGGCGTCTCCCTCACCGGAGGAGCTCGCCGCAGCTCCTCCCTTCTCTCGCCTACCGGAGCGCGGTGACGGAGAAGATGGCATGCTCGGCATGGATCCGGCACAGTCGTCAAGCGCGGAAGGTGCGGCCCATGGAAGGTGTGCCCCGGTGCGAGGGCCTCTTCTCCCCGGCCCCGCCTCGCTCATCTCTCGCGGGCATCCCCCGGGCGGTCCCCCGACCCGCCTCACGCATCCGGCCGGCGAGCGGGTCGTGGACCGGCGTTGGATCGGCGGTGCGCCGCGCATCCAGCCCATGTGCCTCCTCACGACGGAACTCCGAAGCCGCGGCCATGGACGGAGCGGAGATCGCCCTCCGACTTTCCGTGGCCATGGACGGAGGCGGAGCGTGCGACGGCCGGATCAGCGTGCCCCGGATGTGGCTGCTCCTCCGGCTCGGACCACGGGCCATTTGCTCCTCGCCCGCGTGCTCGTCTTCCTCGTCCCACGAGGCGAGGCGGGTCCTCCACCCGGCGGCGGCGGCGGGCGGCGCGGCTCCCTCGTCTCCACGTGCTCTCTCTCCTCGGCGGCCTTCCCTGCTCCTTCTCCTTCTCCTGCTCGGCGGCCTTGGCTTCTGCCTTCCCCAGGTAGCCTTCTCCTTCTCTCTCCTCGTGGTAGTTGGGACGTGGGTCCGCACAGGGCGGATCAGGAAGAAGTCATCGAGGGGGCTAATCATGCATACATACACCTTATAGTATAAAACATGCTATTTTGGGCTGCTCTATGAAGACTATACCTTGTATTTTTAGCGCCACCCCGGGCTGTAGCCCCCCTAGCCCGAAGGGTGTGAATCCGCCCAGGCACATGACAGGCTTCCAGTATTTTCCGGCTGAGCGGGACGAGCCCGGAGCGGGGCTCGTCCGGAACTTTGAAAGTCTCCCAGTACCCCGCTGGGGGGTTTTCCGGTAAACCGGTACTCAGTATGCGATGGTGTACCCAGCTGCGGGTAGTCTCAATAGGGAGTGACATTAGAGTACACTAGCTAGCTATCCCCTAGCGTTGGGTAGCGTACGGTGGCAAAGCCACAAAATTTGTAGGCTTAAAACGTGTATGTATATGTAACAACACGAGCTAGCAACAAAACAAAAGTAATTAATGTAACTAGTCATCATACACATGCAAATCCGAAATGAACATGGACATACGTAATGGAATTCTACGTGTGCGCATGCAGGCATGTCGTGTGTAAATGTACAACAAACTGTTAGGTCTGTACAAAACTGAAAGCAGCGTTTCTTTCTGATAGTCGTCATCACTCAGAACAAGCAACAAGTCGAACCGATGAGCCACGTCGATCTCTGTACTGCCGGTCGATCGAGTTTTGTTAAGCTAGATACAAATATATTACTTGTCATATGTGTAAAAAAATGCAGGTACCTGCGAGTTACATGTCAATAAACTTGTCATATTCCCAACAAAGACAGCTCTTGTCATGGCAAACAAGCACTAGCATACAAAGACAAGGCCTGAATTTGTTCAAAGGTGAACACTTTTATTCTTGCATCTTTTTCAGTTCATTTCTTTTCAGTTTTACTTCATTTCATTTCATTTATTTTCATTTTTCTGGAACACCCCAGCAGCACATTCTTTTGCTATAAACCAAGACCCTGGACGGCCTCTGCTAGCACTGTTCACACACGGCAACAGCACTCACTGTCGTCACTCGTCACTGAAGACAGTGAGCGAGCAAAAGCAGCACAACAATGGCGGCGGCACTCTCCGGCAAGCTGCTGCCGCTTCCTCCTCCTGTCCATTTGCCTTTTTCTTCTCCTCTGCTGCTCGGCGGCGGCGCAGCAGCCAGCAGCTCATGGGGGCGTCGTCCCGGGAGGAGCCGCCGGGATGCGGCTTCGACGGCAAGCTGGAGGCCCTGGAGCCGCGCCACAAGGTGCAGTCGAGGCCGGCTCCGTTGAGTACTTCAGCCGGTTCAACGAAGAAGCCGACCAGGAGCTCACCTGCGCTGGCGTTTCCGCCGTCCGCGTCGCCGTCGACGCCTTGGGTCTCCTGCTTCCTCGCTACTTCAACCTCCACTCCTCTTGTCTACATCCTCCAAGGTACATATTTTATATTTGCATGTCAGAGTTGTACTGTTGTAAAGCATCTAGAGCAATACGTAACTAAAGCTCAAGTACTTCGTTCGGAAAGTTACATGTTGCTCCTGCTCGACGGCATCATCGGCGAGACGGGTACCAATCTCCGCCTGTTCTTCTCTCTCTCTAATCTCCATGCGATTGCTTGCTTGCTTCCCAAGTTCCGCGAATTCTGCTAGATGGGAAACGATGGCGATGGATTTTTCTTTGTACCTATATAGAGCCCGATCGGCTGTGCTACTCGCCTCGCCCGTCGCCGGTCACCGTGCCTCCTCAGGCCCAGGACCACCACCGCCCGCCATTAACGCCGCTGTAGGACTCGATCGCGCAGACACCTGCCGTAGTTCTCGATCGCGCCTGTGCCCGCAACCATGGCGGCCGTGCACGCCGCAGGCCTGCGCGTGTTCCGTGGCAGCCATCTCGCCGCGTTGCCATGTCTGCAACGCCTGGGCTGCGCCGCCGCCTCTGCCCGCGGCCTCGCCACTGGCGCCTATGGACGGTATAGGCTTGTATTGTATTTGGTCACAATGGGGAACTGGGTAGCAGATGCACACCTTTGTTCTGTATATGATTTATTTAGTTTGCTTGTTGCTTCGGAATCGAATTCTTCTGCTTAGATAGAATCGCTTGATGTCAGATTAATTTCCAATGTTTCCTGATCAACTGTCACCTACATTCTTGTTATTTTCATCTGTGTGCCTTGTCAATTCCAAGGTCCTCAACTCGTGTGTTCAATTCCTGCAGTCGTGTCCCCCTGATTCCTGAAATCGAGCGCATCGCGGCGAACATGAGCTACTACGCGTCTTCTCAGCGTGGTTACCGCGCCGCGTCTTCTCAGCGTGGACGTGGTTACCATGCCCAGAGGTCTGCGGCGAGCACGGGCTCCACATCTTCTCAGCGTGGTGGTGGTTACGCTGCCCGGAAGTCGTCTGAGCCCTGGACTATCCTTAGCCACAGAGAGAGGCGGCCACGATGGGTTGCTTATAATCCAAGGACAATGAGGCCTGAGCCACTTGACGCTGATACCAATTCTATGAAGATCTTGTCCTGGAACGTCAATGGGCTGCAAACTGTTGTAGATGAAGGGTTTTCTGCAGATGAACTGGTTGGCAGAGAGAACTTTGACGTCTTGTGCCTTCAGGAGACACACTTGCAGGTAAAGTTGTTTTGGTGTTTCCATTATTGCTACTCCCAGCTTCAACCTGGGCAGTGGGTTGCTTTGATTTAAATACATGGGGTTTCTCCATAATTCAATATACCATGATATGCTGATCTTTCATTATAATGCGCATATCAGTGTCATGACCGGGTTTTCATTCTCTTTTCAGGAGCGCAGTGTAAACCAATTTAAGAACCTGATACCAGGATATGATCACACCTATTTTTCATGCAGTGTTGCAAGGCTTGGTTATTCAGGAACTGCTGTGTTTTCACGGGTATGTTCTCTTCTTGCTGTGGTTAATGCCTAGCACCTCCCTTTTGTACTGACTAAAAAAGTCAGTGGGAAGCAGCATTGCAATAAATCTTCTGATCTCAATGCTATCAGTTGATACATATTATATATCTAACCTCACTTTCCGTGTTCTTCCCTATGCATTAACAGGTGAAACCAATCTCAGTCCAATACGGGCTTGGCAATACAGAGCATGATCAGGAAGGCAGGCTTATTACCTTGGAGTTTGATGGCTTTTACTTGGTCAATGCTTATATCCCAAATTCTGGCCGTGGTTTGCGTAGACTGGTAAGAGCTATTCTTCATTTATATTGTTAGTGTTCGTTAATGTTGTACTGCAATTGCTTAGCATATCTAATTTTGTTTTGTTGCTTCTTGGTCTTCAGAATTACAGGGTCAATGAGTGGGATCCATGCTTTAGCGACTTCATAAAGGTGCATCCACTTAGCTTTCCAATGTCCTTATTTCGTATGACCCATTGTTATTTTTTATGCCAATTGAGGAACTGTACTCCGCATTTTATTCTTATTATGTGTTGTTCTACACCATGTCTTGTACTCCAACTTCTCAATTTTTCCCTTGAAATATAACTTTGGAAAGTGCAACTGAGATGAGCTTTGGTCTTCAGAAACTGGAATGTTCCAAACCAGTAATTGTTGCTGGGGATCTAAACATTGCTCGCGAAAGTATCGACATTCACAATCCTCAAGTAAGTGTATTTGCTCACCCTTTCCTTAGAAACATTGTCCAAACGTTTGCACATGGTACTGTTCTCATAGAGCACCAGTGGATATTTTTGGGGATCTGTCATGTATGAAAAAATTTAAAGGGAATTGCAGACTGTATTTTTTTCCTTTTTGATTTTGAGTAGATATGCCTCCTGTTTCACTACATACTTTCACTTAAGAGCTGTTATATCCTCTAGAGAACATGATAGGCAGGTATACCATGTTGTAGTTAGGAACAAGTTTTTGTTAGGGATTTTCTACTGTGTCATGTCTAAATATTTTCTGTACTGAAAGAAGAATTAGATATGAAACATAATTGCCTTTTAAGTCCTTGTGAGCATTGTTCTCTTTTTTGTCCTCTGACATGTATGGTTCCTCATTTTGACAAAATTTCAGAGAAACTAAAAGGTGTTTATTGGCATCTTCCCTTGTTAGGATTACAATATAACGCTTTCTGTTGTGCTAGACTACTTTTTTATATTGGTGCTAGTTAATACTTTGAGATCTGTCCATGAGCGTGCCTCTACCATGTTCATAGAAATATAGGTACACATCTTTTTCAGCAAAGACAAAAGAAAAAACACATAACAGAAATCGCTGGAAGATATACTACAAAACAGGCATATCCGGAACCTGACATCAAAACATAGCCTTTGCACTTGTCAGTTCTCCATAGCTTGAAATTGAATATGCACTGTTGCTAAAAATTAAAGAAGGAAGGCTCCTGTTTGCTTTAGGATAATATCTGTTCTATTTGAGTTCCCAATTACTTTCCAGTTTGCTTTCATGTTGCACCAGTCCCTTGATGTTGGATAACTCATTTCAAATCTTTTTCTTTCAGGCAAAAACCGAGGCTGCAGGTTTCACGATTGAAGAGAGGGAATCATTTGAGGAGAACTTCTCTAGCAAGGGCCTTATTGATACATTCCGTAAACAACACCCGAATGCTGTGGCCTTCACTTTCTTTGGTGAAAACCAGCAGATTACCAACAAAGGTATTGTGTAGTGTGTTGGGTGATCATCCAGCAACTTCTCAAGTTGGTTGTCTTTGCATTTCATACCCTTTGTTCTTTAGATTAAATTACAACGACAGAGCAGTCCCTAGGCCTCATTAATTTGGGGTGACACACTATCAATCATAATAATAATTATTATTCTGAACAGCCTACTAGTAGTAGTAATAGAACTATGTCCTCTTCACGTAGGCTTTTTTGTTCTTTGCTGGAATGTAGACTGATCTGTTTTCACCTTTTGTTGTAAATTTTAACAGGCTGGAGATTGGATTACTTTCTTGCGTCAGAGTCTTTTGCCAACAAGGTCCATGATTCCTACACTCTGCCAGATGTATCGCTCAGCGATCACATTCCAATTGGCCTTGTGCTGAAGTTGTAGGCACTGATGCATCTCTCAGCTATTTGACAACTGAAGCATGAAGTTTAAGCGTCGTCCTAAATAAAAAGACTTGTAGATAGATTTTGCTTATTAGGCTGAAAACTATTCAAACTCAGGTGGTGGTACTTCGCGTGGTCTCCTGTGGTCCTGTGGATGTAGGATCGCCTATTCACGTTGTGTTCGTGAAGTTAAAAGATAGCCTAGAGCAATTAGCTGATGTTCTTATACCTCGTGGTGAATGCATCCCATGGAAGTACACATCGTTTTATGCTCACAATTTGGCATCTTGAATTTGGAGTGTTTTGCGAACTATGTTTGTTCTATGCATATATGTCCAGCTTGCATTTACCCGTATTCATGACCACCAGATGGAAGGGTCTGCTTATAGTCCGCATATAACACTGCATTATGCACCACATGGCGTTGGAGCGTTGCTAAAATTATTGTGCAACTACTGGGCACACAGATTACACTGCTTTCCTGTCGATGTCGATGTATGTGAAGTTGGCATAAGGGTTTTGCCCGTGTTCAGTTTTAACGTTTTCTGGACACTGTATATAACAATAACATCATAAAGACAAACGAGTGCACAGCTTTGGCATTGCAAACAAAGCGCATCTTAGTTCCATGCACTGAACAGTTTAAAACCAAAACTTTTAGTATTAAAAATTTGGCATAATTCAATGCTCTCACGATACCTTGTAAACAACTAATTCAACTCAAACCGATATGTGTTCGAGAACCAAACAAAAAGGAAGAAAAAAACCCCTCAAACCGACAGGAAAAGGATTCAACTCAAACCGATAGGTGTTCGATCGAGAAAAAGGAAGAAAAAACCTCAAACCGACAGGAAAAGGTTAAATGGCATTATAAGCAAAGCAAAGCATAGCATGTGCCAAACCCAGCATCCTCTTATACTTAAATACAACTGGCAGCTCTATCAATTGAACTGCACAATCTGCAGGTGTTGAACATGGCCGTTTCTTCAGAACACAGCCACAGCCCACAGGAAATGGTACAAGGAGAACCAAAATACCAGAAAGCAATGGAACCATGTAGAGGATCCAAATTTCTACTCGTGCCATTTCGACACCAACATACAAATCAGTCAAAACACTTGTTCTTATAACCAAAGAAGCTGTAAATTAAAGTAGCACCATCCTTATTCTCACTGCTGCAACACTGAAGCTGCAAAGTAGCCAGTAGACCAAAACTACAGATATCGAGACAGATATGTACACAAACAACGGCCGCCAATCAGTCAAAACACTTGTTCTTATAACCACAGAAGCTGTAAATTAAAGTAGCACCATCCTTATTCTCACTGCTGCAACACTGAAGCTGCAAATTAGCCAGTAGACCAAAACTACAGATATCGAGACAGATATGTACACAAACAACGGCCGCCAAAGGCTAAACAAAACAATCATAGGCTGATAATTAGTACTATCTACAGCAGCTGAAGGGGAGCTAGGGGTGGGGGGGGAACATAACCTACAGATAATCTACTAGTAGGGGGAACATAACCTACAGATGATCTACTAACTCTACTCTACCTCATCTGAAGATGTCCACCATTACTATTGTTGGCATAAAACTACTGACACCTCCAAAGCGTAGTGGGCAGCAGAGAGGGGAACTAGCCTTCTTTCTCAATGCCGTAAGCCCATTAGCTTCTTACTCACATAGGCCCCTAGCTTCTTACCACATAGCTAGTGACTGCTTGGTATAATCAGCCTGCTCATATGAGTAATAATGCATATCATTCCTTACTCGGCAGTTCCTCCAACCATTATTTGCACCATTGTGTTCATCCGTTTGGTACTTTGATTTCATTGGCTTTGAGCTGATGGGACCTCCTCTATTCCTGGTGTTTCTTCTACCCAAGTCATTGTTTCGCCTTCTCCAGTGAGTCCAGTGTCCATATGACACACCCTGGCTGTCAGGCACCTCATAGCTACCTTGATGGTTGTCCCATGGATCAGTCTGAATAGCTGCAGGACCCCAGCCGTAATCATGCTTCCAAGCATCCTGGGAGCCATCCCTCATGATCCAGTTGGTACTGCAAGGATTTGTCTGCTCCCCCCGGCTGCTGGTTTGATCCTGCTGTTCCTCATACACTTCCCAGTTCCCTGAGTTTTGCTGACCAATTATTTGAGCAGGTTGCTTGACAGAATAATCCCAATTTGCCGACATCTGCTTATGATTTGCTTCAACTGAGTGTTTCAACTGATTGTCCCAGTTTACAGAGAGCTGCTGGCCATGAGTGAAGCTGGTCTCCGTGTCACCCCATCCTGTAACTGGAACTGGCTTGTCAGAGAACATAAAAGAGTCCCAAACATCAGGAACACCATTATCTTTTCTGGAACACGACGACGAGACTTCTCCAGATCTGCCACCAATTCAGGATCGACATATTCATCCGGGTTGACTATATCGATAAACATGTTCGGGTCAGGCAAAGGGATATCATAATGTTGGCCATGATATACAGCACAGAAGCGCGCCTTTGCATCATTGAAGGCTTCTAATGCAGCTGAGTCATCCCAATCAACCACACTTTTGTACCCAGAAATCAACCTCTTGGTCTCACACAGTTTAGCCCAAGGATAGCACAAGCATCAGTGCAAAATTTCTTTTCCCACAACGGAACTGAGAAATTTTCACTGCCTGAAATAACACATAAACTATAATTAGTGAGTACATAAAACTAATATATGCGGAGAAAAAGATCCTATGTTTGCTCCTAGATTTATATCACCACAATTTTGTCGGTTTGCTCTGTATGAATACTAATCAGAATTCAGAAGAAACACTACAACAAGAATACTGATAAGAAGAAACACTACAATAGGAATGGGGCAACAGCAGATAACAGAACAAAATAAGTAGTTGTCAGAGAAAGAGCTAGAAGTAATTTGTCTGCATAACAGGAAAAAATCAAGGGATACTTCGTTTAAATTCTAGCAAAACGTTGAAAAAGACAAATTAATGATAAAAAAAAAACACAATAATTATGTACATAGTTCTTATTTGTAAGGGCATTCACAATGCAAGACTCTATCACAAAGTCCAAGACTATTTATTACACCTTATTTATGGTATTTGATGTGGCACCATATTTATGAAGAAAGATGAGAAAAAACAAGACTCCAAGTCTTATTTAGACTCCAAGTCTACAATGTTCGAGGTAATAAATAAGTTTAGACTCTAAGATAGAGTCTGCATTGGGACTGCCCTAAAGAGTCAAGTAGGGATTACAGGTTATATGGAAAACTGAGTACAGAGTCAGCTTAGGTCAGTCATAGATATCAAAGTAAGCTAAGAAACTTTTACCAATTAAATTGGCTCAGAAGTGTTAACTTCCATGAATTTAAGCATGGATTTGTGTTCTATGTGGTAATAACTAACATGATCCCATATACCCATAGATGTGTACATAAGTCACAACACATATCAAAATTAGCACCTTTCCTAAATTTCAATGTCAGGCAAGAAAATTGTTGTTTAATATTTATTAAAAGTATTTCCTACTGAAGCTCCGGCAGGAGGCGTAGGTGTACAGATGACCATTGACCATTACCAGATTTAAACACTCACCAAGCTGTTGCAATGTCATTCACCAAATGGTCTCCAGAATTTGCTAGTAAAGTGTGCTATTATGTCATATAAGCATTCTTGCTAAATGGAATAGGCCCCCTTGCAATGATCAAGCGCATAAACTCGGTCCTTTCGAAAAGGCATACAGCAGGTTAGTTTTTCTGGATTGAAGGCGTTGCAGGTGGCACACGTAAATGGAATGACTCGGTCCTTTCGAGTTTCGATGTGAGTTCCCTGAAGACAGTGATACCTCGCACGTCATTTTCAAGAGAGGGAAAGAGAGAGAGTAGCAAGCCGCAAGTGCCACCTACACACCTACACGACCGCATCACCAGAAACGGCATCAAACACTGACACCGTGACACGAGAGCCAATCGTACGCGGACTGCCATTCCGCTGCTCGCCAGCATTGGCATTTCGGAGAGGGACACTTCGTCAGATCATCAAAAGAAACAAGCAAGGGGATTCCGGATTCGCCCTACCCAACCCGGAATTCCGACACACACATTTTACATTTTACACGTGAACTGTGAAAGTCCAGAAGAAACCACTCGACGACATCAGGGGCCGAGGAACGGCGCAACCAATCTAACCCAGCCCAAACAAGAACCGACTGTGTAAACGGGACGTGCAGCGATCGAGGAACGTACCCTGAGAGCGCGGCGGCCGCCGGGGCTTGCGGGGCTCCGGCTCCCTGTAGATCGCCCGCCTCTCCGCCATGGACGGCCGCTGCGGACCTCTCCTGTCCCCCAACCCTCGGCGGAACACGCGACAAAAGGCGCCCGGGCTCCGTCCCCTCCCCTCCCCTCCACCCCAGCGCGCGCGGAGGCGACCCGAAAAGGCGCAGGCTGCCGCCCACCGGATACGGCGCGCGCGGCCGGCCGGGTATGTCGGCGTGGAGCGGGGACGCGAGCGAGTCAGGCGAGCGGCGAAAGGCACGCGGCGGAGGGAGGGGAGGAGGCGGTTGCCGGTTTGGGTGGCGTCGTTGGTTTCGGTCGCGGCCGGCGCCGAGGGGCGGGGAGAGATTAAAAAAAAAAAGAGGTGGAAAAGCTGGGATTTTTATCGTGCGGACGCACGTTTTTGCCGGGACAGGTGGGGGCGTGTACCGCCGCCGATAGCTCTGGCGCTGGGATTTCCTCCATGTGGCTGCTTCCGTTCCGTCCGCATCTGTTTGACGGCTCTGTTTTGACCTTTTTTTTTTTTTCAGGCTTTGACATCTTCTCTAGATCATGTTTCAACCATTAACCGGTAATAGTAGCTCATACTGGTTCTATTCCAAATTATAAAATATTTTAGCTAATATTAGGCCTCATTAGCCACAGTTCTATTTAAGTAGTGAAGCCTTATTTTAGCTTGGTAATAAAAATCACGTAAAATATACTATCTATATTATTTAAAACTTAGAAATAGTAATAACACAAAAAACAACTTTATACATAAAACCTCAAATCAATCAAACAAGTAGATGCTACGGGACAGGCCACGCCCACCAGTGTTTGTCAGTATCAAAGCAGGCAGAGGTACCACAAATGTACAGTTGCTATGCGCTACCAACAATGTGGGTCCATGTGTCTCGTAGATTACCTTCTTGTTTAGAAAAAAAAAAGATATTATGGGATACATATAGGTCAAATTTTTAACTTAGACTAAATTTATAGAAAATACGTAAAATATTTATATTTTTGAAATTTATTATAAAAGTATAGCCAATATACTAATTATGTATTGTAAATATTGATATTCTCTTAGATATAACTAGTAAAAGTAAAAAAAAATGACTTCTTAGAGAACGACTTCTATTTTTGGACCCGATTACACAACTTTGCATAATTCTTATCTCTTCTTAGCAGTACTCTCTCCGTCTAAAACAAATATTGGTATAAGATTTATATCGATCATACTTTCTTAAATTTACTTAATATTTGTTTGAAAATTTTAATAACATTTGTATCTTAAACAATGTTATTATAAAAAATTAAATTGAACAGTTTATCTGATGATCTTAATTATATACACAATAAATATTAGTAATCTTATATATTTTACTAAAGTTGAAAATAATTAGTTTTTAGAAAAATAAAAATGGCACTCTCTGTGTCTCTGTGAGAATGACAGGTTTGTTGATACGATGAGAACTGATCAAGCCGCAAAAAGGTTTGTCCACGAAAATCCGCAAGTACTCGAAGAGAATTGACGCAGCACAGTGTTGAACTGTGATGAACTAACCTCTTTTAAATTTATAAATGAAATAAAACAACACGCAATAAAGGTCGCACGCGATGTGGACTGGGCGACAGCGAGAGGACTTCGTACCCTGCTGTTGCAGTGTACTATGCCTCGAAGAGAGGGGAGCGGCAGCCTTTGCTGCCAGCCGACGCTCTGCGCCCGGCGGGCTGCTTCGTTCAGCTGTTCGCCGCTCGCCCTAGACTGACTGAAAATGGCCTCCATGGCACTGGGAGTTCACCGTAGACGTACAAGACGAGCAAGGCAAACCCCTGTGTCCCTGTGGGTTTCAGCTGACATTTGTCGCAAAAAAAAAAAGTGTGGTTCAGCTGACACGACCGACAGGCAACTACAAGTACAACTTATTTTTTTTAAATAATACCTGGAGGGATTTACACCTCTAACTTTTGATGCGCTAAGACCGGGATTTAAATAGTGGGGGGGAGCTCCCCAACCAATGGCCTCGCACGCCGTGAGCCCATTCGCGTACAGCTTATTTATTGAAGGATTGATGGATCGACGAGGCTTCGACCGTGAGTACGAGTACCGAGGACGCATGGTTTTACCATAACCATAGTGGCTTTGTGATGAGCGATTGTCAAATACGCCAATACAACGGTGTGTGTGCGTGTTTCTACTAACCGATGACACGCGGTTTCGTGTCAAACAACGGTGTCTTTGGCTTGTGTTGTTTTTGCGGGTGTCGAGTTCGGAGACAGTTGATCGACGGTGCGGTGAAGGTCAAGTAGGGCGTATCGTGCTAACGGACCGAGCGTGAAGGGCGGACGTGAGACTTGGACCGAGGGACCTTGAAGCGGGCGGCTAGGCCGTGGTGGCCGACAACCGGGACATCGACAAGCGCAACCGTACACGGCGGGAGATGCGTACGGCTACGTTACTCGCGGAGGGTTTGGTGGTTTGTCCTCAAAACCATCGGCGACGGTTTGGTGGTTTCCATCAAAACCATCGGCGGGTTCCCCGGTTTGCGCCTCAAAATCGGGGTGGAGGTCCCGCGGACGGACGACACATGACGGCATCGGGGAGATCGCGTGGGCGAGGCTACCGATGAGGAGGCGCGGTGGCCGTCGGATCAAGTGCGAAGCCGGAGTTGGACACTTATGCCCCGCTAAGTTGTTTGGCTCTCCATGTATCCAAGGGCAAAAAGGAAATGTGAAATAGGCCTTATAAATAAGGATGAGGGTCTCCCCTTCCCCTTCACCTCTTTCATTTGCGCTTTTTCCTTTAGTTTTCCTTCATGTAGTTTCTTGGAGAGAGAGGTTTGCAAATCTTTGATTTGTACTCGAACCAAAGTGTGGCAAGCGGAGCGCCGTTGACGGTCGTTAAGTATCAATTTTATACCGTCAACGCAGCAAGAGAAAGGACTAATATGAGTTCACATGTTAGATATAGGGGTTACACGACGTAATTCCACGAGTTTTGGTGATTGTCTATTTCGCAGGGGGTTATCGAAAGAGAACCAAAGGAGGCCCACATGTCATGATTACATAGAGATAAAGACCGAACGGGTAAAATTGTATAATCTAGAAGACTCAGGAAGGCAACACCGAAAGCGGGGCCCACCGGGGGCCGGGCCGGCCACCCAAGGGGAGTCGGCCGACTCCCCACCTCGGCCAATGGCGTTGAGTCTCGCGGATCCCGCTCCACCGCCTTTGAGGATGAATAATTATCGTCCATTTAGGTCGGTTTGATCCGAGGGCGTGGTTCATCCTAGGGGCTATATATTCGCAGCCCCGGCCCCCGGGTGAAACCCTAGTTCATTCAAGAGTTCATTCTCTCATCGTAATTCGGAGAAGCCGAGCCACCATCTCAATTAGAGCTCCATAGTTTAGTAGCATAGCTACATAGGAATAGATCTAGAGGGAATCAAGCCTAGCTTGGAGTCCGGATACGTCGGAGTTCTTGGTAATTCCCCTCTACATTCTTGTAATATTCATCATTGTTCGTGATACTATGAGTAGTACTTTATTCTATTCTATTATATCGACTTGACTTTGCTCTATTTGATTATGTTCTCAATTATATTGTTCTTAGTTTACTTTGATTATATGTTTAGCATAGTTGGACTAGAATTATGTTTATGCATAGGATCGTATAGCGCTTGCTCATTAGATCGATGGGTGAGTGGTAAATATTGTGTAGGCGTGGTGCCTAGACCGTATTTATCTGCGATTGTACCCTATATTCCGGATCGTGAGGTAGATCGCGGGAGTGAGGTCTGTTGAGTCCTTTGTAGCCCTTCTCCCGAGTATAGGTCTAGCGAACAAACCTATTACATTGAAGTCATTGCTATGTCTCTTGTCTTCTCGGTAATATCACTATGCATAGATGTAACCTTTTCCCGCCATGATTGCTAGATGTTCTTGCACTAATCATTGTATGCTTTGACTTTGTAGTTAGAATAACATAGGATTACACCCTAGATCGTCCTAGTCCATGCTAGTGTTATAAGCTTAGAGTACTAAGTTGAGATGGCTTATTACTATTATTTTATGTGGCTAAATGATCTCATTTATCTTATGTCATTTATCATTCATTCCTATATTTTATGTGACACTTACCCCGTATGAGATGATCGATACGAGACAAGGTTAAGCTCTCCATTATCGCATGTGCATTGCTCATCACTCATTATCCAAGGCATTCCCTTCCCAGTGGTAAAATTATAAATAACGATACCCGGATTACTCCTGGTTAAAATGCTACGATGATATATTCGTGCGCTTATGAACCCTCTTTATTTCAGTTGGACTTAATAGACATCAACAAGCGCCGAGTCTCTGCTGTTTCCTCCGGGCTTAATCATGTGTCTGTGATTTCTGTAATGGATTTTTAGTTTTTCCGAGCTCTTTTTCCCCCTCTTGTTCTCGGTGTGATTTCTTCGATTTGAGATCGTTTGAGCCCGTTCTTTTTGCGCTGGATTGATCTATGAAGTGAGTGTTTTCACCGAAGGAATTGATCTAACTCACGAGATCGGAGATCGAGCGATGATCTCTTAGAGATAGCTCCCAAACACTCCCGGGAACTTCCCCGTAGAGTTTCATGTCAATCGGAGTTGATTTGATTTAGTTTTGGTCTTGAAATCGAAATTTCTAGAAATCTCTTTCGTTGATATCGGACGGGTCCAACCTCAATCGGACAAGTCCGATATTTCCAACAATTTATTTTGTTGGAGTTTTGGGCTGAAATTTTATGGAGACTTTTCTTCGGTGTCAAAAAGTTTTGTTTAAAATTTCATGATTTTTGGACACCATTTGATGGGGTTTTGGAATTTTCTCCCATAGCACTTTGAGCTGTCGGAATTCGGACTTGGTCCGAAATGAAGCCGGACATGTCGAGATTTGCAAGCTAAACCCATATCGGACATGTCCGGTATGAACTCGGACTTGTCCGGTATTTCGTGTGCAGCAAGGTATTTTTCCCTTAGTTTGCGCATTTGATCTCCGATTTGTTCTCATTTTCTTTCGCTAGTCTCGTGGTGTCCCATTGTGTTTCTAGGGAGTATCCACCCTCTCAATAGGGTCGTGGACATCACCTCTTGGGTTTTTGCATCTTGGGGTGTTTGTCGAGCCGAGGACCAAAAGTTTCGAAAGAAATTTTGAGGCTCCCATTCACCCCTCTCTGGTCGCCCTTGTCGGTCCTTCAAGTACCGTGCTCGCTCACACAGGCTAGAAGTAGAACCCAGAGAGGTCTTGCTGAATCGTGCAACTGCGGCGCTAGGGATAGGACGTTGCACAGCAGCACGTGTGTGCGCGTGCGTTTGAAAGTGGCTACTGGCACAATGGTTGTGTGATTCTGCTATTATGCACATGAGTGAGGCCGTGGCCCACATTAGCCACCCAACTCGTGTTGTAAATTAGGCCCGTTAATGTAGGGCCCAGTTACACGGCCAAGAGCGAAACACTGTCGCTCGTGTATCACACACAACACAAGCACACATGCAGATGGCAGACACGCTGATCTGTTTCAGCATTTCAGGTGCCAACTCGACAACTCTCGACTGTCACGAATTTTGTGTAATGGGCATTAAAAAAACTAGAAAGTTTCTCCATGAACAAATAAAAACTATATAATAATGCCTGTTACAGGCAGAATTATATAATAATGCCCGTTACAGGCTGGCATTAATGATATGTGCATATGCCACCAATCATCGCCGATCCAGCCAAGTAGTTAGCACCAATCAGTGTTACTGTTGGTGTAAATAATGAATTGTATGAGGACTAATATGTAAAATAAGAAGATAAATAGAGTGAGACTGGCCAGAAGCTTCCCAAATTGCAACATGGTATATAGAGCTAGGGTCGATTACCTAACGAGCGGCGCCGGCGGCGGGTCTGGGTGAGCACCGGCGACGCGACGCGTGCGGAGGGGCGCGGGTGCAGGGGCGCTCGCACGTACGGACAAGCGAGCACAGGAGGTTCGCGAGGCGCCAGCGCCCGGTCCCGTCACTCGCGTGAGGCGGAGGCACGGGCCAGCGCGCGGCGGAGGCGCGTGCGGGCGGTGTGGCAGCAGCCTGCAGCGCCAGAAGAAGAAGGTCACGAGCATCGGGAGGAGAAGCGGAGAGGGCAGGTGCAGGCGGACGGCGGACGAGCGATTCGTGCGGCCCCAGGAGTGGCGGTGCGGGAGAAGGTGAGCAGGCGCACGTCTGTGTGGTGGCCGGCGTGAGTGCTCCAGATTTTTGGTCCTCCGCTCGGGATTGGGCTTGCTGGCCGAGTGGATTTGGTGCTGCAGCAAGCTAAAGACTCAGGTATGTGTGGTTGCTGGCCGATGGACTTGGTGCTGGTTAGTTGCGTACAGACTTGGGGGTGAATTTGGTGTTGAAGGCTAGCAAGCTGAGGTTGAAGGCCAGACGGAGTGTTTGTTGGTGCTGTGGTCTGGAACAGAGAAGGCTACCAGGCTGCTGGTGTCTGCTGTGGAAGATAAGGAAGAAGGCTTACTGCGCTGTGTTGGTAAACAAAAAAAAAGAGAAAAAAAGGGAGAAGAGAGTAGTGCTGCGTGGTGCTACTGCTAGTGAGGTGCTGGACTGCTGGGATTTGGGCTGCCGTGTGGAGGAGAAGGCAGCGCTCTGGTCACTGGCCTGTGGGCGTACATGGTGTGAACCAAGGCAGTGGATGTCTCCAGTTGAGAAGAGGAAGAAGGTTGCTGGATTTGTGACTGGTGCTGTGATTTGGTGAAGGTGGAAGTGTTGCTGCAAGAAGGTTGCTGGATTTGTGACTGGTGCTGTGATTTGGTGAAGGTGGAAGTGTTGCTGAGGAAGTGTTGCTGCAGGACATCTAAGTGTGGATGGAGTTGATTGTCAAAGAGCCTGTATGGCAAGGGAATGACGACGGACGCGGCGACCGGACAGGGAGCGTGCGTGATGGTGCTCAAGGTGGCTGTTTAGCTGCTGCCACCACAACAGAAATGGCTAAAGCCCTGCATGCAGGGTTCGCTGACACAGCCGTGGCAGGTCACTTGGTAGAGATGTATAAGGAGGTGGTTCCGATGGTGTTCGGTGGGAAGGTAGCTGAAGTATATCGGTCGGAAATGGAGGCAAAGGTGAAAGCAAAGGTGGAGGAATTGGAGTCTTTGCGTGCTAAGAAAGCAGAGATGGAATTGAGTATGCAGTTTTTGGAGGCAGAGCTGGTTACTACCCTGTCTAAGATAGGGAATTTGAAGGCTGATGTGTTGGCTAAGAAGAGGGAGTCTGATTTGCTAAAGGAGAAGGCTTCACCTTTCACTTTAATAGGGGAACAAGTTATGGAATGGGAACAATGGCAGAAGTTTAGAGCATTTGAAACCTCCAAACCCACTCCAGTTGGTCCTGTGATGGTCACCTCCAGTCACTGTGGTAACTTTGCCAACTATGCCCACTTGGGCAAAGGTACTCAGGCACAGGCACTTGCATCCACATGTAGGCATAATATTGAATGGGTCATAGATTCAGGAGCTTCTAAGCATGTCACAGGCATATCTAGTCCATTCAAAACATACACGCCACACTCATACTCTAAAACCATTCAAACTGCTGATGGTACCTCTCAACCCATTCATGGTGTAGGATCTATAGAGTGTACCCCATCCCTTTGCTTATCATCTGTTCTGCATGTTCCTTCCTTCCCAGTCAATCTTCTCTCTGTCAGTTCACTTATTGATCAATTCAAATGCACTGTTACGTTTGATGAAAATTCTTGTATCTTTCAGGAGAAGAGGACGGGGAGAGTGATTGGGACTGGAGTTAGGCGTGATGGGTTGTGGTTCATCAACCATGAGGAGTCAGCATTGGCAGTAGCTGCTGGAGTAAGGGAGAGGGAGATCGTCTTGCTTCATCGTCGGTTAGGACATTTCCCTTTTGAAGGTTTGAGTAAACTATATCCTGATGATTTTAAGGACGTGGATAGAAGCAAACTTGTGTGTGATGCCTGTGAACTTGGGAAGCATAGAAGATCAACTTATCCTAGCATTGGTCTTCGAAGTTGTGAACCCTTTATGTTAATACATTCTGATGTTTGGGGTCCCTGCTCAGTCACATCGGTGAGTGGATTTAAGTGGTTTGTCACATTTATTGACTGCTATACTCGTATGACATGGATATATATGATGAGGGGTAAGCATGAGGTTCTTAGATGCTTCCAAGACTTCCATAAGTTAGTCACAAATCAATTTGATGCTAAGATCCAGTTATCCGTACCGATAATGGAAAGGAGTATGTGAACAATGACTTTGGGGCATACCTCTCGATCACGGGATTATACATCAAACCACTTGCCCCAACACTCCATCCCGTAATGGTGTAGCGAGAGAAAGAATCGACATTTATTGGAGGTAGCGAGGTCACTAATGTTTCGATGAATGTACCAAAGTATCTGTGGAGTGAGGCAGTAATGACAGCAACATATCTCATTAATCGGATGCCATCTAGGATCCTTGGCATGAAGTCACCAGCTCAGCTTCTTTTGGGACAACGAGAGTTTAAAGTACCACCTAGGGTATTTGGGTGTGTTTGCTTTGTCAGGGACCATAGGCCTTCCGTGGGAAAATTGGATCCTGAAGCAGTGAAGTGTGTTTTTGTTGGATACTCATCTACACAAAAGGGATACAAGTGTTGGGACCCGTTGGAAAGAAGTTGTTTGTGAGTATGGATGTGACGTTTCGTGAGTTCGAACCATACTACACAAAACCATGGGACCTTGATCCGTTGTTGGAAGAATTCTCTTCGATCCACCGAAGGTGACAAGAGAGAGGAGAATGAAGAAGGAGCTCAAAAAGAGGTGATTGTCGGTACCATCCCATGTCCAATGAATGTGCCTAAAGTTTAGGAGGAAGTGGTGAATCGGGATAATGTTGTGGACATTAGGAGTGATAGCCATGAGAATGGAGAGATGATAGATGATGAGAGTGAGGAGGTGATTGTTGAAGGGAGTGAAGAGATGATTGTTGGGGCAAATCCATGTTTAGCAGATAATAGGGAAATAGTTGAGAAGGAGCCAATTGTGTACCAAAGGAGGCGGTTCAGGAGTCAGGGGGAGCAAACAACTGAGAAGGAGCCAATAGTGTACCAAAGGAGGCGGTTTAAGAGTAAGGGGAGCAAATCAAGACACCACAACCACAATGGCTGTTTCACTAGTCCCAAATCTCTCTTCGGACCTCTCTCCATTGAACTCCTCGACCCAATCTGGGTCAACTGGTAATGTCCCTCCTACTCCTGATCATGTAGAGTTACCTCTTGCACAACGTAGAGATACTAGATCTAATTTTGGCAAACCTCCTGTTCGCTTTGGATTTGAGCATCTTAGCACAAACCATGACATTGCTAATTTCCTCTCATATTCTCGTCTTTCACATGCATATAGAGCATTTGTTGCATCTTTACAAACAGTGCCTATTCCAAAGGACTGGAAGTGTGCAAAACAGGACCCTAAGTGGAAGGCAGCAATGGAAGAAGAGATGCATGCTCTTCAAAAGAACAAGACATGGGAACTGGTCCCACTCCCAAAAGGGAAGAGAATAGTGGGTTGTAAGTGGGTCTTCACTGTGAAGCAAAACCCAAAAGGAGAGGTGGATAGGTATAAGGCAAGATTGGTTGCAAAAGGATATAGTCAAACATATGGCATTGACTATGATGAGACTTTTGCTCCTGTGGCAAAGATGGGTACTGTTAGGACCTTGATTTCTTGTGCAGTTAATTTCGGTTGGCCACTCCATCAAATGGATGTAAAGAATGCATTCCTTCATGGTGACCTACAGGAGGAGGTCTATATGGAAATTCCACCGGGGTTTGCAAATAGTCAAACTGTTGGGAAGGTATGCAGACTTAGAAAGTCATTGTATGGACTAAAACAGTCACCTCGGGCGTGGTTTGACAGGTTTAGGAAGGCAGTTTGTGGTATGGGATACACTCAATGCAATGGTGATCATACTGTCTTCTATAAGCACAGAGGGACATTTATCACAATTATGGCGGTATATGTGGATGACATAGTGATTACCTTGGAGATGATGTGGAGGAAATTAAGTGTACGAAAGAAAATCTTAGAAGAACCTTTGAGGTAAAAGATCTAGGACCACTTCGGTACTTCCTTGGAATTGAGATTGCTAGGTCACCTAAGGGTATTGTTCTTTGTCAAAGGAAGTATGTTCTAGATCTCTTGGCAGAAACTGGAATGCTTGGGTGTCGGCCATGCAAGTACTCCTATTGACAAAAATCATCAAATCACCGCCCAACTGGGATCCCGTGAATAAAGAAACCTATCGAGATTGGTTGGTAGACCGATTTATTTATGTCATACAAGACCTGGCATTTCTTATGCAGTGAGTGTGGTAAGCAGATATATGCATGATCCTAAAAAAGGACATATGGAGGTTGTCTACAAAATTTTGAGATATCTAAAGGAAAACCCGGGAAGAGGGTTATGGTTTAGAAAAAACATGCACTTGGATTTGGAGGGATACCGTGATGCAGATTGGGCAAGTTGCGGGGATGATAGGAGGTCTACCCGGTTATTGTGTGTTTGTGGGAGGTAATCTTGTCTCATGGCGAAGCAAGAAGCAAGCGGTTGTTGCTCGGTGTCTGCGAAGCTGAATATAGAGCAATGGCATTGAGTCTATGTGAGATGTTGTGGCTAAAAGGCTTGTTGAAGGAGCTGCGGGTGTTGAGAAATGAGACCATGATGCTTCATTGCGACAATGTTGCTGCAATCAATATTGCAAACAATCCAGTTCAGTTTGACCGCACTAAACATGTTGAGATTGATAGGTTCTTCATAAAGGAGAAGCTGGATAGTGGGATTCTGAAGTTAAAGTATGCAAAATCGCGTGACCAATTAGCGGACTGTTTTACAAAGGGTCTAGGACCTAGTGAAGTTGAGTTAAGTTGTAGCAAGATGGGCATGTTAGATATCTTTAGCCCATCTTGAGGGGGAGTGTTGGTGTAAATAACGAATTGTATGAGGACTAATATGTAAAATAAGAAGATAAATAGAGTGAGACTGGCTGGGAACGATGGACTAGCCAGAAGCTTCCCAAATTGCAACAGTTACAAGTACATCAGGTTTAATACCAGGCTTGTTGCTGCTAAGGCGCTCGGATCATCATCGCCGATCCAGCCAAGTAGATCAGTGTTAGCACCAATCAGTATTACAAGTACATCAGGTTTAATACCAGACTTGTTGCTGCTAAGGTGCTTGGATCATCAGGCATTATCTTGGATAGATCATCCTCATCGACAATGCTATAGAGGCTCTATTGTTCTTCATCCTCATCCACAATGCTATAGAGATGTAAAGGTAACAATCTAGAAAGGTAAAAAACAGAACCATTATAAGGATAAGATGTTTAGAGGAATCAGAAATAGGGCAACGATCATTTGTTCATCCACTTGGAGCTTCAAGGCATGCTGACAAATGGGCTACTCTTAGAAACTGCATAATAAGTGACAGGTCATTCCCGGTACCGCATGGCAGCCGTGGCTCGGCCGTCCTGTTGCGCCACCACATCGGTTGAGACGGAGATCGAGGGAGCGGGAGCGGACGAGCCGGAGAGGGAGCCGGGGGCGCTGGCGCACGGCGTCGCCCCGGCCGCACCCTGACCGTCTAGCTGCGTCGTCACCAGATCCTAGGGTTTGAAGGTTTCGACGAGCCTAGGACCACACGAAGAGAGAGCGGCCAGAGGAAATAGCGTCGGAGTGGCAAACACGGCACCGGCTTTCCATGGACAGCGAGCCGCCACCGCCGCGTCGCCCGTACACGTCGCCCCGAAATCACTGATGAACTGCCCAGGAGGCCCCGGCCTAATAGGGGAGTTAATATGTGATGAACTGCAGGTACCTATTTCCATATGAACTGAGGGTAGTTTCAACAATTGATTAGCCCATGTACGATTACATTTTTAATTATAAACAAGCTAGGATTGTAGCACAAACTTCCAAACTTCTCTAATATGGTTACTGTTCTGGGTGGTGCCTGGTGATACATTTGCTTTTCTTCATCAACATAATTTTAGTTGCATACATTAGCTAATATAAAATATTTGGTTCATAGCAAGCTATAAATCTTCCAGTCACCTGGCTTCCTGCCACTCGCTAATGAATAATTGAATATTTTTCTATCGTTGCATGTGTATGTACACCATTTCTTCAGATGCAAATAGCTTGCCCCAGGGCAGCTGCATTGCTTTATAATTCTTTATTTAAATCAAACTATGGCCTCCAAACCGCGTTAAAAATTATTAGCGTTGTCCTGAAAAATTATGATGCGACTCTGTTTTTTCTGAGTTGATCTATCCAATGTGTCTGCGCTCTGCACGAACTGACGATATGCACTTCAACACAGCATCGAACCTCGTCATGCGTCCACTAAGGGCATATTGAAAGTTGTGGCATTAGTAATTCTCATTCCAAAACCCGTCAATGCAGGAGAAGAAAAAAACCTCTCGAGGAAATACGTTTTTGTAGTAGAAATTAAAGACTTTTAAACGTGACCATATAATTTTCAGCAAAGACTAGATGCATTTGCATTTCGCAGTGCCCAGCAAGACACGAGCATGCTCCCTGTTCGGCTGTTCCTTTCAGCTAGCTACCAGATTCCCCAAATTGCATGCTTCTGCAAACAGGACAACGATGCTGCAGTAGAAGTTGGACACATCGAGCACGTGTTGGCTCAATCCGCAGCAAAAGGTGGCAGGAATCAGAGCGCATAAACCGCCTAAATGGATTTCATAAAAAAAAACTTAAAACCACTTGAGAAACTCAGAAATTGTACTGCAGATTTATAATTCAATTCATTCAACTTAAATAATCCATGCATCATTCAATCCCCAGGCCTGGCATTATATAGCCTGCTACGTAATAAAACCTCTAATCCATCAGATAACCAACCTCCTAACTTGATCTCCTAAGAAGGCAGGCTACATCAGGCTGATTTCTTGCGTTGAGCACTTCTCTTTGAAGCCGATGATGTCTTGCGTTCAGCACTTCTCTTTGAAGCCTTCCTGGCTTGTGATGATATGCTCCAGGGGGTCAACTTCCCAATAATGCACTGAAGAACTGTAATAGCATAAAGAATGAGTGGGGTATAGCAAAACTTGAGCAATCAAGGCCACTAGAGCGTCACATACCGTTGTCAAGAAACAGATCAGTAAGCTCACAGCTTGAACAAAAGCTCTCCTGTGGTGCGGTCAACGCATCCCTAGTCGGTGAACTGAAAGTTGGGTTATCCATGGTCGCATTAACAAAGACCCACAAATGTCGCTTGATCTCACTCTCCTCAACATCACTTTCTTCAATTTGGAAGATCTTGCTGCATATCTTCACAAGACGGGTCATGAGCTGATCTAACACAAAATCAACATGACTGCCTCCTTCTGTAGTTGCAAACTTGTTTGCAAAAGCTAACCTGGAACACAAAAAATTGTGCAAATCGCAACAGTAGGTGAGTAAACAGATCACAACACGCTACAACAACAAAGCCTCGAGTCCCAAATAAGTTGGGGTTGGCTAGAGTTGAAACGCAGTAGAAGCCAAGGTTCAGGCACTAAAATCCACATTTAAACCCAACCCACAGTTTACCTGTTCGAAAGTACCATTGCTCTGAGTCACACATACCTCCAGCTGATCATTAAACCTCTGGCAGATCCTGAAAGAAGGAAAGAAAATTTAAAATGATTAGACACACAATTTGTACACATAACAAAATTCAAGCATATGTTTGTTTAAAAAACTATCAAACCTGGAGAGTACTTCTTTTCTCCCTTCTGATGCAGTCCGGAGATGAGCAAAGACGTAATATGAAAAACTCTTCAGTCGTTGAATCATCTGGCCATTAATCTTAACTTGTACTGTCATGTCTTGGAAGGCCACCATACCAAGAACTCTCTTCTTCATGAGCGCCATGACATCATCATCAAGCTGAGTCATGCCAAACTTGGCAAGATCAGGCTTGAATGTGATCCTAGTTGAACTAACCCCCAGCAAGCTAACTGTTATCTCAGGCTCTGACTTGTTTCCCATATTCTGTGAGAAAATCTGAAATAATATCCAAGAGTGTCGTTAAACAGTAAAATTATTGACTCAAAGATAAAAAATATAAAGGAAATTACTTCACATAAGTCTGCTCCATTCTACGATTGGGATTAATCTGCGCCTATGAACCTCTGAGTCCTACACAACCCTGAATTGCAAACCGGATTGCCTGGTCGTACATGAGCTGGATAAAATGCAGTGATCATTTTTCTAATATCTCGTCCATAATTTCAGATGGGGAAGGCTTGCTGGGTTTTGGGCAAAAGCTCATATGAAACCCTGAACAAGTAAGGAGTCAATACGATACACTGAACTATAAATTTCCTACCTGCCTAACTGCTCTACCAGGGCTCTCCAGCAGCAAAGTGGCATTGTGGTGCACCAGGAAGGTGGCATTGTGAAAATCGCATATTTATGATGTCGGTGCCTAATCATATCCTATCCGACATAGCTGATACAATCCAAATCCGAATAGAAATATGAGAACAAATATAATATTGGTGATATCCGTTTTCATCCCTAAGTCGCACAACTGAAGATCTTTGTGCACCCAACCTCAATGACCCTAGGTAATTTCTTGGTTTATGACCCGATCTTTTGCGAAGATAAACTAGTTTGCCGTCCTAATACCATATCTTTTATGATCAATAATTCACTAAAAACGCATCTCGTTCAACTGCTTGACTTTTTTCGAACTCGTGCATAGCCCGTTGCTCATTAAGAGGAAAAAAGGATGTTTAGAATTACATTCCGACGGGTTTTTTTTTTGACGAGATGCCTTAGACACCGCGGACAACACACGAACACAAGGCGCCGGCTCAATGGCGGAGCTTCTAGGGTTGTACTCTTGCGCGCAAACAAATTTGCTCAAAGTGGGGCTAAGCAAAAGACCTAAGGCCACCCTACTGCTGACAACAGGGGCGCTAGGGCCTGTACCCCGCGGCGACCAGCTGTCCGCCTCTTACCAGATGCGTTCGACGATGAAAATTGCGGTGGAACGTCTCGCCTGTTGCATTCCTTCCAAACCAGCCAAGACACCGGCGGGACTAGGGAGTCGAAACCTTTGCGTAGCTCGCCTGGAAACAGTTCCCGGGTTCGCATCCACCAGTCGTCAAGGCGATCATTCTGCAAAGGTGCAAGATGCCCAAGTCCAGCCGTGGCGAGGATGCGGCTCCATAGCTCCCTGGTGAACACACAGGACGCGAGAAGGTGATGAAACTCCTCCGGCTCCTGGAGGCAAAGGACACAATCATCGTCCTGCTGTAAGCCGTGGCGCTTGCGACGTTCCACCATTCTCATTTTGTTATTTCTTGTGTTTTATTTTAAGAACCCACACGAAAGATTTTTGGGAAAAAAGAAAAGAGAAGAGGAATCCAGATGGACATCTCCCTCGATTGAAACATCATCAGGGAATTCAGGTGCGATTCGTAATGTCCCAAAATTTAAGAACAAGAATGTGATAAAAGCTAAAGGGGACAGCCGAAATATGTCACCTGCTTGTACTTCCTACGAAGGCGGTTGTCGACAATCTCGATGGCGAACTCCGTGGAGAATAAGTTGGCGAGCTTGGCGCCCTTGCTGTTCCTCCCGCCGGCGGTCTCTTCGTTGTTGCTGAGGTCGCCGAAGACCATCTCCGGCATGTATATGCCGGACTCCGGGTGGAATTCAATCGGCACGCCTTGACCGGTGTAGTAGATGGAGATACGACACTTGGCAACGTCGATATCCACGTGAAGGGAGTCCATGCTAGGGTCGTGCTGCTTATTCTCGGCAGCATACACGAGGACGTCGTCAAAGATCTTGTAAAGGCCTGGAATGTAGGTGACCAAGCGTCGCCTAAATGAATAATCGTCATCGACAACCCAGAGGTTCCGCGTGCATTTCTCGACGGAGCCGATGTAGTTCTGTGGGTGCAGAAGGATGCGCTCCCGCGGAGTATTGCAGTCTCCGACCGCTGCGGCGTCGCGGACCGAGCTCGAACCCACCTCGATTTCGGTGGCGGACATAGGGAACCGGTCAAAGATCTGGGAGAGGAGGCGTGCCTCGATGCGACGTGCTAATGGCGGCTACGGTGGGGTGCCTCAATGCGGATTATTGACCAGGCCGTGAGTGGAGTTTGTGGACTTGGGCCATGAGATTATATAGATTGGGAAATTCCTCCTTTTTTTTTTTTTTTTTGCAAAAGTCTGAGTTTCCTCACTAAACATAAAAGTTAAACCACCTCCATTAACTTTTCAAACCATGCATTTTATCTCTGTCGAGCGGGTTTGTATTTTTTTTTTCTATTTATTTAGGCTAAATGTTTCATAAAAAATTAAATCATAGAAAAAATATAAATATAAAATTCAATTTTGTTAGACTCCACATGAGTAGATCTACACAATAAATATATAATATGGCATGCTTTAGTAAAATGTTTTTTGATTTAGATATATGAAAAATTAAATCATAGAAAAAATATAAATAGAAAATTCAATTTTGTTAGACTCCACATGAGTAGATCTACACAATAAATATATAATATGGCATGCTTTAGTAAAATGTTTTTTGATTTAGATATATGATTTTATATAATTAATTAGGATAATTCATTACTATATTTTTATGGTCTAATTGTGTTAAAAAAATTTATGGTGATCTAATTATTATATGCGTGAACTATAGTAAAAATTTCATACTGACTTGATTATGTATAACTTAGCTATATATTTAAATAGGTTTATGGTTGTTAAATATAAATAAATTTATAACTAAGTTATACATGGCCTAATGAGTAATAAATTATTACTAGTTCATGCATACAACTATTAGCCCACCTTAAAAATTATACCGTCATTATTGAACATTGGAAACTATAGCTATGAATTATTCTAATTAATTACTTAAAAGAATAGATCTGAAGCAACAACAAAAACTTTTTTACTAAACTATACAATATTATATGTTTAATGTGTATATCTACTAGAGTCTAACAAAATCGAAGTCATCATTTTATGATTCTATGATTTTTTTTTTAAAGAGTATGAGTATTGTGCTTGCTCACAGTCACACACTAGAACGCAGAGAGGTCTTGCTGAATCATGCAACTGCGGCGTGGCAGGGAGTTCTAGCAGTATTGTAAGTTTTTGCAATTCAAGCACCGCAGCGTTTTCGTTTGTATTTAGTAATTGTTGTCTAATTATAGACTAAGTAGGCTTAAAGAATTGTCTTATAATTTATAACTAAACTGTGTAATTGGTTACTTTTTTATCTATATTTACTTCTTTATGCATGTGCCTACATATTGATGTGATAGAGAAAATGTAAGAATTTAGAATTTTGAAGCAATCTAAACACATTGTTAGGACAATAGGTTTTTCTCCTTTTGAAAGGGAGGTTTTTCTCCTTTAGAAAGGGGAAGTACCTGGACAGACGTGACTACGCTTGGCACGAATTTGCCCGCACGGTTGGGTTGTGTGTGTGTGTGTGCGCGCGTGCGTTTGAAAGTAGCTACAGGAGTAGGCACACGGGTTGTGTGATTCTGCACATGTGTGAGGCCATGGTCCAGATTAGCGAATTTGTGCAACGGAGATTAAAAAAAAAAACCGAAAAGTTTTTCATTGAAGAGATAAAAAATGATATAATAATATTCGCACTGATATGTGCAAATGCCACCCCATCATCGGCGATCCAGGCATTCCATGAATCCTATTCAATCCTATTCCTACTGCTACTAGCTGCGACTAATAAGTAATAACATAGGGTCGTCTCCCGATCGAACGTTCAACGATAGAACGGTCGTCGCCGAGCACGGCCCGGCCCGTTATCCCTCCCCGAAGCGCGCGCACGCACGCACGCACACACCGCGCGGGCGCACAGAGACTCACCCCGACACACGCGCGCAGGCACACACGCCCCCTCCCCGGTGCGCACACGACGAACACAAATCCCCCCGCTCCACCCCCCCCCCCCCCGCACACACACCCTCCATGGCCACCGTCGCTCCGTAAACATCGCACGATCATCCCCTGAAATATAAAAAAAATGAAAATGAAATAAAAACACATATATGGTACTAATAAAGAAACAAAGTGTTAATGAGATTGAAACACCGTGGTGATGAGATTTGAAACATGAACTGGTTTCAATTTGAAACATGAGTTGGAACAAAAAAGCAAAAACAAAAACAAAAATGAATTGAAACAAAGCTGAGAATATAAAAGAAACAAAACTAGCACATAAACTAAAACAAAAATACACAAAACTGCAAAAACTGAAAACAAAATTAACATCTAATGCAGAGCAAAAAAGAAACAGAGTGAAATCACTAAAGCAACATCTAACAAAGAGATTTGAAACACCAAAGAAATCCCTGAAGAAACAAACCGAAGCAAATTGAGAGAATCCCCAAAGCAAAATCAAATTGCAGAAAACTGAAACATCAATGAAATCCCTAAAGAAACATCAAACAAAGAGCAAAAGAAACAACAAAAAATCATGAGGAGGTTGAGGAGGAGGAGGAGAGGGCGCCTACCTCTGTCAGATCCACCGCCGCAGGCCACTCCTCCACCGGAACTGGCGGATCCACCGGAGCCCGCCCCAAAATCCCGTGGGAGGATGCCGGATCCGCCACCCCCTGACCCAATCCGAGGCCGCAGCCGCTGGAACCGCCGCCGCCGTCGCCGTGGGGAGGAGGGAGGAGGCGGCGGGCGGCGGGCAGCGGGAGGAGCTCGAAACAGGCATAGGAAGGAGTGGGAGGGAGGAGGAGCACGGGGACGGGAGGAGGTCGCCGGCGTCGTGCCGGGCACAGGCGTGAGCGGGCGACGGCGCACGGCGAGCTCGACGAGAGGGGAGAAGCCGGCGGTGAAGAGAAGAAGACGAAGAAATGTACGCGGAGCATCCGAGGTCGCTCGCTCCCCCTTCACGGACGTGTGTGCGGGCGGGTCCGCCTGTGTGCGTGTGCTGGCGCGGTGCGTGCGGACGAGAAGATGGGCCGCGTTCGCTCTAATGGGCCTGTTCTAGGATTGAACGTATGTAGCGGAGCATTAATCCATGCAGCGTGCGTAAATAACATATAGATCGTGCACAATAATGCAGACCAATGTCGATGACCGTAAATAACTTCAAAAAAAAAACAATTGCCAACGCCTCCTTTGTCCAGCTTAATCCATGCAGCGTGCGTAGCGTATAGCTCGCTGTTCGTCGTCTACGAGGAAGACGCCGCCGTGAAGTCGACGTGGTACACCTCCGTCATGTCCGGCTGGAACAGGCCGAAGTGCTGCTCCACGCCCTCGGGCTTCTGGTTCTCGTTGAACATGGCGAAGACGAAGGCCTCCACGGCCTTCCCGGGCCGCCGCGGCGTGCCGCGCCGCTCCCGACGTGGCGCACCACGTTGTTCACGTACGCCGCCGCATTCCCACGCTGGCGCCAGCCCCGCCGCCGCCCGACGGCCACCCGGTCTCCGACACCACCACCTCCAGCCCCGGTGGCGCGCCGGCCCTCTCCAGCGCCGCGTACACGGCGTCCACGATCGCATCGAACATGTTGACATACGACACGCCGCCGTCCGTCACGGTCACGGCCCCGGCCCCGCCGCCGGACGCGGACGCGGACTGCAGCAGCGCGTAGTCGAGCGGCACCGACGACGGGTCGGCCGAGTAGGCGAAGTAGGGGTACACGTTGGCGAGCAGCGGCGTGGACCTGGACGCCAGGAACGACGCGATGGGCGCCATCGTCGGCAGCGCAGCCTCCGAGAATGCGCCCCGCGACGGCGGGTACGAGGACCCCAGCACGGACGTCGACACGGCCGTGGTGACCCGCACGCCGTCGCCGAGGCCCGCGGCGCGGAGCGCGGACTCGAGGTTCTGCATGGCCGGGAGGACGTAGGCGGCGAGGTCCCCCGGGACGACCTCGTTGCCCGCGGCCACGTAGCGGAAGCGGACGGCGCCGGCGAAGGGCTGCACGTAGGCCCGCACCCACGACGCGGCGAACGAGGGGTCGGAGGCCAGCCGGGCCAGGTCCTCGTTCAGGGTGCCCAGGACGACGCCCAGGCCCGAGCCCTGGAGCGCCGCGAGGACCGCCGTGTCCGGGTGGAAGAGCCGGACGTCGGTGATGCCCCTGGCCTTGCACAGCGCGATCACCTTGTCGGGGGACGGCAGGTTGTTGGCGATCATGCCATAGTTCACGCCGATGCCTTCGACTCCTGCATGAGTGCATGACACACGACTCTTCAACAGTAAGCAGAGAACGACTGATCGATCAAAGCATGCATGAAGTAGTAACCCTCGAGCTGTTAATAAAACTAGTATATAACTTAACAAAAAGGCAATGCAATTCATGGATGGAGTATGTCATCACTAGTTTATCTTGTTGAATCTAAGATTAACCTTTCTTTTCTTGCAAATTGTGTACTAGGTTGGGGAAATTAAAACTCCTTTGAATTCCTTGACTTCCTCTGAGGAGCAATAGATTTCAAATTGCAAGTGCACATGCTAAAATAGAAATAGTACTTTTGGATCGCTCATTTGTAGCTATCGCCAATGAAGGCGTGCATTGCAGTGCTACTGCTCTTCATGAGTGGCTATATAGACTCTGTTGATGTTTCACTATCATAACTGAACACATAACTTCAGATTGATAGGCGAACGAACATGGCAACAAGAACCCGTACAGAAATTAAATGAACCCACCATGGCCAGATGATCCATAGAGGAGACCATCTGTCAAGAGGGTTGGACGAGAAAGCCCGACCATGCATTAACGTGAAGTCGTCAAGAACAGAACAGTGAAAGCAACCCTTCAGCAGCAGCTTATAACAAACAAAATAAAGGTTGCAGTTTACTGCGAATGATCTCTCGACGGGGATACAAAACAGAGGAGGTATACAGGTAGGAGCTCGAGACAGAACAGGCTGTAATGGCTTAAAATCCACGCTAAAAGGTTATCCAAAGAATTAAGAGCTCTCGTGAAACGGAAAGGTACAGCAGGTGAAAGTAGACACTAATCTTTAATGCCTCGGCAGAACTCTTGCCGATTCTGTTCATAAAGAGAAGATAATAACAGAAACCAAACAGAGACAATATCTGACATTTGCAATTGTAAGAATCAATTACTCGTCGAATCGAAAGAAGAGGAAAATCAGCCTCTGCAACGTTGGGAATGTTCTCATGTTCCTACCAAGAAACAATGCATGTACAGTACTAACTAGGGCACCGTATACTCAAGACAGTCAATATCGCAACACCTTAGAATAGATGGACATAAAAGTAAGAACAAAATTAAAATCATACTAAACCAAATTCACCAGCTAGCAGTGGCCAAGCGATGCGCTCATCACCTGAGAAGGACGAGCAGAGCAGCAACAGCAAGCTGCAGGCGGCGATCCACAGAGCGGCCATCTTCATCGTCGCGGTTTCCGTCAGGCTTGGAGCAGCACAGCAGGCAGTTCTTTTTTCTGCAACCCTTGACCCTTGTGATCCTTCTCCCCTTCCAGGCTTCCACCTCCGGCACGGCTCAGCGCTATATATAAAGGGCGTGCCCTATAACCACCGGTTGGCCACGACCCAATAGAACCCCGCGTGCCCGGCCGTGGGTCAGGCGGCCACCGAGATGCACGGGCTGAAGGTCTACGTGAGTCCGCGATGTGGTTGATGCAATGACGCCTGATGGAAACCGCTTCGGTACCACCTAGACTTTCCGTGCCTGGTCTGCCTTCACATTCAGCAGGTTCGGTGCTTCAACGGAAAAAAAAAGCTTTTCCATTATGGTCAACAACAACAATTGTTTGGGATGCAAGCAGCTTTTTTTTTTTTTTGAGAAGATGACGGGATGCAATTAGCAGGAAAATAAAATTTCCCCCTTCTTCCTTGTGTGTGCCTTATTTTGGGCTATAGGGATTTACGTCGACCTGACCCGAGCCACTTTGACACGCAGATCGTGAACTGGTCCGATTTAAATTGCGAACTAAATTGTTAATGCGTTTGCAAATATTACCAAAAAAAAAAAACAGTTGAAAATTGCAAACAAACGGCCACAAAGATGGGCCGATGCTCTTTCATTTTGCTCAACGAAAACATTTGCGACAAATCAATTTACTTTATATAATAGAAGACAGTTTTTTGTTTTCTCAAAAAAGAACATTTTTAGCCTTAGAATTTTAGACCTCCCAACTCCTAAGACCGTCCGGTTCACCACGAACTTTACTATGTGGCATCACGAAAGCCACTCTTGCTAGCTCAGTATATATTTTATAAAAAAATAGAAATAATTTTTTGGAAAATCCAAATACTTTTCTAGGAACTATGAATTTTAAATACTAGAAATGATTTAATCTAAGAACATTCATAGAAAATTTGCTTTAACTCAGATAATATGAAATCAGTTTTTTCCCCTAAAATTGTGCCCTGCATCATACAAGGCTACTCATATTTAGCAAGCTACTTTCCCAGATTTCACTAATGTTACAACAACAATCACACCGTGCACAACACATAGCGACTTGGAAGGTCGTCTAAGTTCTAACCAATAAGGGAAAGAAAAAGAATAATAACTTCTAGGTTTTCACATCTTTTGGTTGACCAAGAAGAGATGGTCGGTAGAGTGAATGACCATGTGCCATCTCAATTCTTTCGCGCGGATCACACATTGTCTCATCTCTTATGGCCTGAAGAATCGAATCAGCAGGACGGTCCCTGTGCATATATGTAAACAGACCAACTCAGTCAAGTATCAGATAACCTTGGTTCGCTGAATTATTTCCAAACTATTGAAACATAAAGTAGAATAGCTGACACACAGGCAGGGGCAGAAGGAACCATGCTAATGAAGTTATTAGTATGTATGGGTTAGTAAAATAGGTTACTGATATAGGTAATCTAATGAAAATGTAGCTGGTGTAGAGTATGTGAGGTTGGTCTTAGGTCCTAACCTCTTGATCAAAATTCTATGTAGTGCCTTTAGGATCGGGCACATCTCAACCGGCGCAACAGATCTGTTGGCTTCTGGATGCATGACACTTAAGCTATCCTGACTAAGAAGCTCATAAAATGCTTCAACTGCAGAGACACCCTGAAATGAAACAGCAACAGGATAATTCATTACATGAACCATTTAGGCATATTCATGCAGTTCTTTGAAGTTCAGGGGTCAATCAAAATTTTAAAAGGAATACCTGAATGGTTCCTTTTCCTTTAATGCTGTCACCCATTTCTAATGTCAATTCTCCTTTAGCTAACTTCTGCCCATACCATGCATTACGACCTTTCAACAGTGTAACATAAGTGTCGGCTAATAATGGTCCAGCAAGTTTTTCAGGTTCTTCTTCCAGAAGGTGTGTGATGTAGATCATCTCAGATGTACAAAGTGCAAAGTAAACGGATTTGCTGGTTGCACTCTCATTGGTTAGTGCAGCTACCATACCTGCAAGATATCAGAATGTTCAACAAATTAATGAAACCATTGGCCTACTTGGGGTGTCACTGAGCGCTGAGCTATGTGCATAGAATAAAGTTCACTGCACCATGCATTTCTCATCACTTATTGCCTACAATAGTTCTTATAGGTGACATCAGTAATTAAGATGCTTTGAATTACATTTTTTTCAGTTTCCTTTAAGACAACACATCTGTAGGAAGCAGGGCATAAGAAAATTACACGAAGCAAGGCACTGACTCAAGAACATTCATTCAAGTTGGGAGGAAACAGTGAAAAATGTGGTGGGTTGGCATGTGCGGTGTTGCAAGGATTTCTAACCCCACTTTTTCTTCTTAATAATAATGATACGCGGCTCTCATGCATGTTCAAGAAAAAGGAAACAGTGAAAAAGACAGGAATTACCAGCGCCAATAGCATACACATTTTTTAAGCCACCCATGACTTCATGGGTGATGAGATCACTGTTATCCCACACAATAAAATGAGGCTGCCTCAAAACTTTGCAAGAGGTTTTCTCCATTTGTCAGCTCCACAAATACGTGCATTTGCATATTCTTTGTTGTAAATTTCAGAAGCAATATTAGGTCCACCAAGATAAAGAATGTTCTCCATTGGAACTCCAGCTGCATTATACCAATAGAAAGAATAAATCATACGAAGTCAAAGAGGAAAACAAATTTTAGAAGGAAGCATGAAACAAATATGTGTCTGATTTGATATGGATAAATATGTATGAAACACTACAATGTTTTGAATGCAAAAACAGGAAACTAATATATGAGTCAAGGCAGCTCCTGGTGAAGCACTATCAATTGGCTCACAGGACTGCTAAAGCAATAGAAAACTTAAATAGGCCTAAATGCAGGATGGTTGGACAAACAATTGTTTCCATCAATTGTCTTGCTCAAATTGTTGAAGAAACTTATCGTGAATATCATGTGAAGTCTTGTCTAGCCATAAAATGAATGTGGCTGTTTGTAGATGTCCAGATGATTCTACAGCACTCTGCAGTCTGCAGAGGTTGTCAGAACCATTGTTGCAATTACAAGTTTCTACTAGCAGACACTGATCGAAGACAATTCTATTTACATGTGAGTTGTCTGAAATATTTCTAATGAAATGTGAAGCGAAGACCTAGAATTGCAATTGAATAATATTGAGGTACCAGATTGAAGAAGCTGCTATAAGGGCAGAGCTCCAAATTCGATATAACCGAGGAAATAAGAACAGAGCCCGGTTTGAATGAATCCACCCATTCAATGAAGAAATAGCACGATTTAATCATGGTTAGTTAGACGAAAAAAAGGTCGAGGAAGCTTACTTGCATTGCTAATCATCTGCGTGGGAGTTATGATCCGCGGCAGTGGATCCAGCGACGCCTCAATTCCCCTTGGCGAGGGAGATGATGATGGGTGGCGTGATCCTCTCCTTCCAGTACCTGCCAATCTCGCCGAACACCTCCCTGGTGTCGGTGGACGGCACGCCGTTGACGACAATGTCGGCGTCCCAGACGGCCTCCTGCAGGTTGGTGACGACCTTGAGCGGGCAGAGCGGCGTGTCGACCATGTTGAGGCAGAATCCGTCGCGGAGGATCTCGTCGGCGTAGAGCGTGCGGTCCCCGAGGCGCGCCTCGACGTACTTGAGGTAGGCGCAGCGGCGGATGAGGCGGCGCAGCACGTCCTCGCGCGCGTTGATGACGTCGAAGAGGCGCCCCGCGGTGCCGCGGTCGACGGCGCGGCCCGGCGGCGCCAGATGCGCACCTGCGCCTTGTCGCGGAGGTGGCCGTACGCGTCCTGCAGCAGCGCGCAGAAGACGCTGCCCAGGCCCCCGCCCCGACGCCCACGATCCGGAGCGGGTCGCCCTCCGCCTTCCCCAGCTGCCGCCGCAGCGCGTCCAGCTTCTCCTCCGCCACCGACCCGTTCGCCTGGGCGTCCGCCGCCTGGCCCAACGCCTCCGCCCCGCCCATTATTGCCTTGATCTTCTCCGCGTCTTCCACTGTCGCCTCTCGCCGCAAGCAAGGCAGGAGAGAAGAGACGGGGAAGGCTGGATCACGCGACGGAAGCAAAGCTCTAGAATAATAACAAACTCGGGAGAGAGAAAGGAGCGGACGGCTTTTCTCTTTTTAGCAGAAACGAGCTCGGATCGACGCGAATTCGGGTCGGTTTGGCCGCCGAATCGCAGCGAGGTGGCAGGAACAAAGCGACGGCCGGAGAGCCCGAGGGAGGCGGTGGGGGCTTGCAGCTTGCTGCCGGCCCCGGCCGCCTCTGTCGCGGTTGCCGGTTGGGTTCGTGCGCCGGTACACGTCGCCTTCGCCTCGGGCTCTCGGCTCCGCTCTGCCAGATCGGCGCCTGCCCACGACTCCACGAGGCAGGGAGAACAGTGGCCTGGCCGTGCCCGTGTGGACTGTGGAGAGCCCACGGTTGGTTTTACGGCGAGGTGGCACTGTGGCAGGTGGGTGGGGGTTGGTGGTGTAGACCGGTTCGAGGATTTTTGAATTTTTGATTCACGATGATGATGGATCATCACATCACAAAGGTAGGTGACGACGGCAGATTGGGAACTTCTGCCAGGCACCGGCGCAGCTGCCTGGGCTCGGCGCGGGCGCGTCCGGCGTGTGGCGTGTGCCCAAATCACGTCACAGGAAATGATGATGTTTCTACAACAGTTTTTTGACGTTTTCGTGCGTTGCGTAAACGTCGATCCGACAAAAGCAAAACTTGCACGAAAATAGGGAGCGTTTCCACACTCAACTGCACACTCAGCTGCGTTAAAAATGCAGTACGAACTTGGTCCAAACACTGATATAATATCGCGACATGATTCTGATAATTTTTGTACAAGAGCGGCATATGCCTATTCAGTCACCAACCTCGCTCGT